>JAZKJV010000546.1:615919-985720 GCA_037367405.1 Ottelia alismoides | reverse complement strand
TCCGTCCCTTGAGTCACCATGAAGTGACTCTTCTCCCAAGACAGAACCAAGCGGGTAGCCAATACATCGCTGGAGCACTCGGTCTAGGCAGTCAAGACAGGAATCGAATCCGTCGCCGTAAACCGAGAAGTCGTCCATGAAGACCTCCAAACACTCCCCTACCATGTCCGAAAATATCGACAGCATGCATCTCTGAAAAGTCGCAGGGCGTTACATAGCCCGAATGGCATGCGTCGAAAGGCGTAAGTACCGAAGGGACAGGTAAAGGTGGTCTTCTCCTGATCCTCAGGAGCGATGGCCACCTGGTTGTAGCCCGAGTACCCATCCAGGAAGCAGTAATGGCTCTTCCCTGCCAGTCTCTCTATGATCTGATCAATAAAAGGCAGGGGGAAATGGTCCTTCTTGGTGGCCTGGTTGAGTCTCCTGTAGTCAACACAGACCCGCCAAGAGGTGGGTACTCGTGTAGCAATCTCCTCTCCCGACTCACTGATCACAGTGGTGATGCCCGTCTTCTTGGGCACCACATGCAAGGGGCTAACCCACTTGGAGTCGGAAATGGGGTAAATTAAAATCTGCACTCCACCATTTTGATATTTCCTTCATAACAACCTCTCTTAGGTTAGGGTTCAGTCGCCGCTGGAACTCACGCGACGGCTTTGCCCCTTCCTCGAGATAGATATGGTGGGAGCACAACGAGGGACTAATCCCATGGAGATCTGCTACGCTCCATCCAATTGCCTTGCGGTTCTTTTCAAGAACCCCATCAGACGGGATTCTTGTTCTCCAGTCAGATCGGCAGAGATGATGACTGGGTACATCTCAGACTCTCCCGCAAGGAATCTATACTTCAACGAAGTAGGGAGCGGCTTTAGCTCTGGACAGCTGGGTGCTGGCAAATCTGGCTTCTGAAGAAGATGTGTGTATGCAGACAATTCTGCCAAATTTGCCTGGGAAAATGATAAAGAACTCTCACAAACTGGATCGGGAGAAGGCGGGTCCTCTACATTGTCTCTGATCTGTTTTGCCTCTACCTCCTCCTCATCTATAGGCTCAAGTGGATCCAGATCTGGCATCTGATCATCACAATCTGCCCAATCAGATTCTGAATCCGAGGGATCTGTATCAGACTCGGTGGCATCAGTACCACCGGATGAGAAGGTGGCATCAGTACCACCATCACTGGAAATCGTGTCGCGATCAAGGTCCGACTCTGCGGACTCAATAGTATCCTGAACCAGGGCTGTGCTCTCCAGACTATCCTCTGCTATCATCTCTGCATCAGCTGTATCTGAGTATGAGAGGATGGTCTGTGCTGCAGGATCTGCCCAGCTGCCTCATCATCTGTGATCACAAAATCACAGTCCTGGTGGATGTCTGGCTCTGCGTCTGTCAGCTGCTCTGAATCTGTACTGCCATGTGAGCGGGATCTGGTTCTGTCTCTGTGGTCCTTAACCGTCTTTATTTGTATACTCTCGCCTTGGACGCGAAAGAATACCTTCCCACTGTCATGATCAGTCACCGCTTTGGCTGTGGCCAAGAACGGACGACCAAGGATGATGGGGGAATCGGTCAACGAGTCAGGGGTCTCCATGTCCAGTACGACAAAGTCCACGGGAAATTGCAAACCCTGAATCGTGACGACAACGTCTCGCAACAACCCCTTTGGCCTCTTGACAGACCGATCAGCAAACTGAAGGTATGTCCTGCTCTGTCTAAGAGTGCCCAACTCTAAGTGGTCGAGAAGGGCTGCCGGAAGAAGGTTGATCGACGATCCGCTATCTAATAGAGTACGGTCGAACCTCTGCTCACTGATCTGACATCTGACATACGGGGCCCCTAAATCTGGCCTCTTAGTCGGCAGATGGTTCTGAATCGCGTAACACGTGGCTTTTGTTAGCACATGAATTTCTGCGGTCTTACTCCTCTTCTTCCTCCTGATTGTGGTCCTATCTCTTAGGGATCGCTGAAGAAGAGGAATGTGCTGCAAAGCCTCATTGAGGGTCAGCTGGATGTGAAATCGGTCTATCATGCTTTGGCTGAACTCCTCCTGCTCTCTCTTTTTTGGGTCTTTTTCTTTTTTCTTCCCCTTCCCCAACTCAAGGGCTCTAGGAAAGGGGATCACCGGGTCCTTCTCAGATGAAGGACTAGGAATAGGTCTAGATGATTCGATGACCGGATCCTCACAAACATCATTCACCACAGTGGGATCAGAAGAAACTAAACCTTTTCCTTTATTCAAATCAGAATTCCGAGATACATTCATGCGAGGAAAGACAACATTTCTATCAGAATAAATGTTGGTGGCCTCAGTACCACCTCTAGCTGGCTCTGCAACTAGACGTCTTGCGGCCTCAGTACCGCGGGCTGGCTCGGCTCTGCTGGTGGCGTCAGTACCACCTCCTCGATGTGGTGAAGCGGCGACCTCAGTATCGCCGGTGGAATCAGCATCTCGGGTGGCATCAGTACCACCGTCATCATCATGTGCGGCTTCAGTACCGCTCTCCTCTCCCTCATCTGGCGCTCTAGATGGATCCTCGTGTTGTCGCTCAGATGAGGCGCCTCCTGCTAGTCTTCTACCGCTCCTAAGTGTGACAAAATCAGCATCAAATAAATCCGACGAGATAACATCAAATGAGTCACTAGAAGGGGTAGGCTCAGTGTGAACTACCTGCTCAGATTTCCTCTTCAAGTTATTCGGATTAGGCTCGATCTGTGCAGGAATAGCGGCCTTTCCTCTCATCAGGTCCCGCATCTCCTGGCGGAATTCGTCCATCTCCCGTCTAAATGTAGCCTGCTGCTCTGTGAAGAGGCGGGCTAGATCATCCATGGCGGGGCTCTCATGGAGCCCGACGGGTTGCCTCTCTGGTAATGAGGCTGCTGGACCTGGTGCTGCTGCGGATGAGAGGGGTAAGAGGAAGGATGCTGCTGCTGGTGAGCCTGCTGCTCACGTCTCCAACTCTGTCCCTGCTGCTGGTAGGGACGAGGTACGAAGGATGATGGCTGGTGTGTCTGGTATGCCTGGGGGCTGCTGGTGATCCCTCTGCTGGGAGTACTGCCCTCCCTGACCGGCTGGCTGCTGTTGGGACTGGTTACCCCCATTCCCCCACCTGAATCCGGGATGATCTCTTCGGATTCCAGGTTGAGGGCGGTCATACCAAATCCCGTGGACATCCATCAACGGCTCAGCATCGTAAGGGGCTGGTGGGAGTACATCCAGAGGCTGATCCGGCTGATATACCACCATCTGTAAGTCTGGAGATGGTGGTGACTGGTAAGAGGGCTGCTGCTGCTGGTACGACTCCGCCTGTACAAGGTGAACTTGTCTAGGCTGCTGCAAGGAGCTGGAGCGCTGGGACGAGCTGCGGCTGCCACCGGAATCGCCTCGCGACTGAAGACGGGGCTGAGAAGCCGTCTGTGCCTCCTGAAGACACAAGAGCTGGGTCTTCATGTCGCTCAGAGTTTGTGCCATTTCCTCCATCTGAGTTATGCCCTGGCACTGCTTCTTCTCTATGATTTCCATGCGGTCCAACTTCTCGCTGATAATCCCCATGTCCGCAGCGGCCGACTCTGCCTGTGCGGCTGCAACAGTGGACGAACTGGATGGACCTGCATCAACCCGTGCTATCCGCTGATACTGCACGGGTCCTGGCGGCTGCTGAGATCTCTGAGTGTACAACCGAGTCTGGGACATCACCATGTAATTTTCTGCCATCTCTTCGTAGATGGCCCAGACTTGGTTGTGGTCCTTGGCAAAGTAGGACCCGCCGCAAGAAGCATTCACCAGACCCTGAAGTTCTGGCGTCATCCCACTAAAGAAGCTCTGAACTAAGTTCGGCTTGGAGATATCATGGTGTGGGCATCTATCCAGAAGCTCTCTGAACCTCTCCCATGCCTCGTGAAATTGCTCGTTAGGGAGCATGGAGAAGTTGTTGATCAGGGCCCTCGCTGCATTCGTCCGCCCGAGTGGATAGTACTTATTCAAGTACTCGGTGCGGAGCTGCTCCCAGGTGTAAACAAACTTCCCTAGATGTTTCAGCCAGGCGGCTGCTCTATCTGCCAGTGAAAAAGGGAAGGCCATCATCCGAATCGTATCTTGGTCCACACGACGGTCGTGGACAGTGCTACAGATCATCAAAACTCCTGGAGATGGAGGTGGGGTTCCTCAGTGGCGAGTCCGTGAAAATGAGGAAGCATCTGCAGGGTGTTCGGAGGGAACTTGAAATCCCCCACGATAGCAGGTATCACCACCCATTGGTGCATCAGTGTAGATCCGGGGTTGTGAAGTTCCCGCATCGGTCTCGCTGCGGCGGCGGCTGCCGCTGCTGCGGCTGCTGCTGCTGCGGCTGCTGCCTCTGCATCAGCGTCAGGAATGTCCTCCGGCTCGCTCGGCTCGTCTCGCTCTCTTCGGAGTCGCTCCAACTCCCTCCTCATCTCTATCATGAATGCCCCCTGATCGCGTAACTGTTGCTGAACCGTCTCTAATGATGCGATCAGGGTGGAGTTGATCGCCCTTGGTCTAAGACAAAATGTTCGGGCTGGCGATCGTCTGAACTGCCGGCTCCAGCCATAGGGACGTCTGCAAAATCAGATGAGCCTAACTCAGGTTCTGTCAAATTAATTCGTCTCTCCTCGGGCTCACGTCTCTCAGTAGCAGAAGAAAGGGGATCGAGGGGGAACAGGGTGGAATCGAACTCGGGCCCGGGAGAGCTGGTCTCGACTCTCACGGGCCAACCTAGATGATGGAGCAGCGCGCCTGAAGCGGTGCAGCCAGAGGCTGCCTAAGAGATCGTCTACCCATCATCTTGATCTTGGCGAGTTGGGCGGATGGGATCTGGAGAAAATATGATCACAAAGCAAACCCCCGGTTCACCAACGCAACACAATCTGAAGACCGTGAAAGATCGGTCAATTTATCTTGTCAATTTTATTTGGTGAACATACAAGATATCAGAGCGCTTACGTGACCTGTTAGGATACCCGATGCTACTCCAACCGACTGGCCCGCACGGAAGAGTCGGTAGTCAGCTAGAAATAACAACGGAGGGTTCTACCTAGGGTACGAGTCACTCTCTCGCGCATTCAAACCATACAATGAGGGGGTTGCTCTCCCCAAGACAAATTTTTAATGTGAGTGTCTTTTAGGGTCAATAATGTTATCCAGTCCCAATTTTTTTGTTTCTTTTTTAATTTTTTTCAAAAATAAATACAAGCGGCCTAACGATTTTTCCGATTCTCCTGATGATTAAGCCAAAACAGAGGGAATGACGAAAAAGCGATGCGCGAAGAAATCAATGATGCATGCAGAGAAATGCGTACCTTGTCTCCAGCACTCTACATGCAAGTGATCCGCGCAGAATTTAAAGACAGAATAAAACTACCTAAATGGTGCAGCGGGAAAAACCGAATCCTAGATGAGCAACTTCTATTGATCGTGAAGAACAATAGTTAGCTAACCGAATCGAGTCCGGAGTCCGATCTTGGGAGTCACTCGGTGCCCGCCACAACGGGTCCTGCCAGCGCTGTATGTGACTCCTCACGGCACGTGGTCTCAAATCCAATTAAACTAACTTTTTCAGTGAATTTTATTAAGGTCCAATTACGTTCTATAGGAACAGATATTCTATTAGGTGTTGGGCCTTAAAATTTACGTCACAATCAATCAAAATTCCTATGTCTAGGGGCTAAAACCGCGAGAAACACCGGAAAAGGCAGCTAGCTATAAAACCACGATAAAAGCCGCGAAAATCTAAATGGGTCCCCCGAGCACACCGGTGCTCGGCGAAACAGACCCGCTGAGTACAAATGTCCACAAATGTCCAAGTCCAAGTTTTTACAAGAATAATGTTCTCTCTCTCTCTCTGAAATAAAACTCTCTTCTTCTCTCTCTCTCTTCCTGCTCTTCTTCCCGTGCGGGTCCTCAAAAAGTGTACTCCAAGTTCTCCACACAGTACCTCGCACAAAAATAGAAAGAGAGAGTGTCAGAAAACAGTGATAATATAGAGAGACAAAAATAGAAGAATGAAACTGACTACAAAGCCGTGCTCCCCGGCAACGGCGCCATTCTGAAGACGCGAAATTCGCACGGTCGAGAGAGGATAAATAATGTCACAATGTTGTCGTTGTTCTCAACCGCAGGATTCGGTCAACGAGAAAAATTTATAAACCACTTCAGATAAGATATAAATCAAGAAATTCAATGTAAGCGGTCTTCGCTATTCTTTTTACCTGGTATAGCGATCCAGGGTCGAACACAAGGAGCACGGATTGGCCTTGCGGCCTACGATGTAGTCAGAAATCCAAGGAAGTCTTTTTTATGGTTTTTATTTGTTTTTTTTTTATATTTTTTTTTTTAGAATTTTTTAAATGATGAGAAAGTGAAAGAAAGTAAATACAAGGGAACTTCAACAATTTATACAACACTCCAAAAATAATGCAAAAATTAAGGAAAAATGGTTTTTAGGTTTTTCAAGTATTTTACTGTTTTTGGTGAATTTTTGGAATTTTTCTAATGGGTAAATTATTTATTAAAAATCAAACAATGCGACAAAAATAGGGTACTGTCCAGCAAGGCTTAAGACCCAAAAATAAAATAATTTTGGATCTCAAAAAGCCCTAAAGGTAATTTTCCTATAAACTATGAAGAATAAGGAAAATTTAGGCACCCTAATTATTGTTTTTGGATTTTTAATTTATTTATTACAATTTTTATGAGTTTTTAGGGGTTTTTCAATTTTTGAGGTTTTTAAGTGATGAACAATAGCCAAAATTGGCTAGAAAATCAAACAACAAGCAATAAACAGTACCTAATTTTTTTAGAATTTTTAGTGGAGTTTTTAGATTTTTTTGGTATTTTTAAAGTCAAACAGTAGCAAAAATATGGGTTTTGAATTTTTTAAAATAATAATGAAATCAAAAATGTCCCCAAAAATCATAGAAATTCCTACACCATGGCAGGAGCCATGTGTCAAAATTTCATTGGATTTGGAGGTCGTTTGATATTTTATTCAAAAATAAAGGTGGGGTACTGTGCACAGGGACCTAAGTGCAAATACCCAAAAGTTCTGGGGTCCTGGTGCAAAATTACCAAGAAGTCACGTGCCAAGCACATGCCTGGGGCACTCAAGGACCTAAATGTAATAAAAATAAGTTCCGAGGGCTTATTGGTAACAAGTACCAAAAGTCAGGGGCTTATATGCAATTTACCCAAAATAATTCGCACATGTGCAAAAACAATGCTCACAGGGGCATATATGCAAATAAACAAACTTTCATTCAATGAATAACATCCAGAACTACAGGGCTTCTGATGCAAATAACCCAACAAAGCACGTGCCAAAGCACGTGGGTCTCTACTGGCAGGGGTATAAATGCAAATAGAATTAAGCGCGAGGGTCTCTATGCAAATATCCCAGAAAATAAACAACGTGAATTAAAAGTTACAGGACTAAACTGAAATAAACATACTACGAGGGGGCCCTATGATATTTACCCTTTATTAATAGCGACGACCCGATGCTGACGCGTGGCAGATCTGACGGTGGAGAACAAACGCGCCTTTACTCCTTCGGCTCTTGGGCTCGATCGACGGCGGAGGAGATCCACGTGGCTGATCTGACGGTGCTGGGCTCCTGCGCTTCTCTCCTCGGTTGCGACGGTCCAGATGAGATCCTCAGATGGATCAACGGCTGCTGCTCCTCTACAGATCGACGGCTAGGATGAGAACTGGAGCGCGGTCTTCATCGGACGGCTCTGGAAGGTGGAGGAAGAACTCGACGCCGCGACTTCGCCGACGTCCTGCGTGAACTCCGGTCCTCCTCAGCTGCGCCTGAAGGTCGGAGAAGGTCCGGCGTGAAGTTGCGCAGCTGCTGCGGGTGGCCAAGGGCCCAACCGAGCCCTGGAGGGGCTCCGGCGAGGCCTATCGGCTCGAAGCTCCTGGCTGAAGTTGGGAAGCCTCAGACGGCCTCCTCTTGACCTGCAAAAGAGTTCAGAAGCTTCGCGGGTCGAGGGCAAGTGCCTCGACCCAAAGAAGACGGGGTGAAGGTGGTCTGTGCGGCGTGGCGAACGAGCTCCGGCGAGCGGAGGACGGTGGAGCTCGACTCCCAGATCCTGTGCGATCTGGGTTGAGTGAAAGTGCGTTGAAGGTGCGTGAGGATACGGCGGAGGTGATGAGATGGTCGGATGGTCGAGATGTAACGCGAGGTGGCCGGAATCGGGGATGTACGTCGGAGCTAGGATTTGGGCGAAATCAAAAATTGGAAGAAATTAGAAGAAACTAAGGGTACCTGATGGATGCTGGAGACTATGCTGGAGCTGGGCTTGCTCCTGGTCGTAGCTTCGAAGGGCGTCAAGGCCTGAAGCTCGATGCTCAACGCCGGCGGCGGAGCAAGGACGGCGAAGTTACGCCGGATCGATGGTATCGCCTCCTCTGCCTCACTGGCAACTAGGGCAAAGCTTGCTGTCACTCTTGCGGTGCCGATGGAGGTCACGGGGAAGAAGGAGATGGGCCAAAGATGCGCGCGGAGGCGGCGGAGATGATGGTTATATAGAGTGACAGGGGCGTTTAGGGTTGAGGACTGACAGCAAAGGAAAGCGTGGATTTGATGGCGAAGGATCCGGCGAGGGAGAGGGATGAATGGCGAAGAATCCGGGCTCGAGATATGCGTGGAAGACAGCCTGGAGGCGCTGGGAAAATCGGGGAAGGAGGCGCGGCGCGCGACTTCCAGAAAAGGAAGGAGGTCGCGGGGGAGTTGACCGGGGTCAACATTCCCCCGTGGACCAGTCAGACGCTGCCACGTGTGGTGGATTTTGTTTATTTATTTTAGGGCAGAAATAGGTCGAATTAGAGAAACTCAAAACATGAAATATTTTTCTTTTATTTTTTTCTATTTTTTGGTGATTTTTAATTAATTTTTGGAAATAAAAATAGGTTAGCTATATACATAGGTATATGTACACTATATGGATTTTTATTTTTGATTTTTTATTTGTTATTTTTATGTGTTTTTATGCTCATTTGTATTTTATTTATTTACAAGATAAAATGAGGAATAAAAGAATATTTTTATTTTATTTTTATCACTTATATACAAGGGTGAAATAAATAAATGAGTACATTTATATACATGGTATTTATACAATGTATTTTTGTATTTTCAATTTTGTAATTTTTATTTGATTTTTGTTTTGTTTCTTGTTATTTATTTTATTTACAAAATGTAACATAGAATACTTACAAGAAGTTTAGAAAATAAATGAATTTATTTACAAGGTTAAATAAATACAAGAGTGTGGTTTATGCACATGGTGAAGGAAGGATGTTTTTGATCTTTTTGCTTTTTATCTTTTTATTTTGTTTTTAATAGTTTCTAAATATACACACAATATGTACAAACATCTTTTTGGGTGAGGAAAATATAGAGTTTTATTTATTTACAAATATATACAAATGAGCTCTATCTCCCTCTACTTTGGCTTTATGCGGTCAGGCCCATGCTGAGCCCTCCCTTGGGTTAGGTTGCTCAATATTTATTCTAAATATTTCCCTCTTTTTCTTTTTGCTCTTTATTCTTTTATTTTGTGCACAAAAACATGCTAATTATAGGTTTTTACACAATGCATGCTTTTGGTAATTATTTGTATTTACACATATCTACATGTATTTGCAAAGGGTTTTTGTAGCTAAAATAGAAGAATAAAGAGTGATGAATGGGTATTCATCAATTAATCACGACCCACCTCTTGTCATGTTTAAAAATGCATGTAAGACTATCAAGCAAGTAGATAAAATCTTATGCAATTTTTTGAGAAATGGAAATACCGAACATAATGGCAATGCCAAAATGACTTGGAAGAAGATTACCCATCCCAAACTCAATAATACGCGGGCATTCTTCACGTTAATGATGTGTTTCTTACCAAATTAGCCATCGGTACAATAGAACATAAGAAACCTTAGTTATCTAAGCTATCTAGTGCATGATCTTTTAGTGAGGGGCCCTATAATTTTGCCTCAAAAGTCTTTGCGCATCACAATTGTCGATCTGGAAGACTCATTTAAAAGCAGTGCATCTTCTCCAACCGTCCATCAACAAGAACATTCAACATGGCAAAGTTTCTTTCATATGAAAAGACTATTAACATGACCCACAATTAAAATCATCCTTCACGTCTATCTCGTTCTTATGTCATTGTCGACCAGGCGAACCAAAATATGAGGGTCAAACAACTAATGAATAGAATCCCAATTGGCTACTTTCACCAAATTAAAATCATAAAGAAATTTTCGCAAAACTTGTTCAATTCCTTGAATTATTTGGGTAATGACCATTGTCTCATACCTTCCTATGATGGAAAAAAGTTGTATACTCTAAACAAAACTATATAGAATCCTTTGGTCGATAGAGGGGCTAAATCTTCTTTCAGTATCAAACTCAAGTCGAAATTCTTCAACCCTAGGGTATCCTACTTCATTTGATCGTTAGCTCATGTAAATTAAACACTTGGGATCTCCTTTACAAACTGAAGACCAGTCATGTAAATAAATGTTATGTATGTCACTCCTTAACAAATGATTCACCACTATTTCAAGAAATGATTGTATTAAAAAGGGTAAATTACACAAAATGTTTCATCTATATATAGCTCGATTCCCAAAGTACTTATTTTGAAACATGTTTAACTCTGAACTTTTAATTTTAGCAAAAAAAAGTCATGGAAGCTTATGAAAATATGTATTTGAAATAAAAAAAAAGATCGAATACCTCTTCAAGGTGTTTCCAGACCAATACACATAACTGAGATATTGATGCATAGATGTGGCTCCTTTTTTATAATGCATCCTAAGAAATTATAAGAAAAGAAACGAGCAAACAGCTGGTTTGGGTATACGCTTAATCGGCTATTATACGACAAGCAATATTTTTTTTATTTTGAGATTGTAATAAATAATTTATTATAATCAATATTCTCTATAACTTTTATGTTAGCTGATATAGCAATGATCTTCAAACTATGGATTGTTATACTTGCGGGGGTTCTTCATCATCCTCTATAATTTGAGCATCTATAATTTAAAAAGGATTCACATAAATAGACGAAGCAAGATAATCATGGCATTGGTTGATATGGAAATGCAAGCTGTTGATGTAAGACAAACCTTGTCTTGTGTCGTATGTGGTCGGCAAATCACATCATTAGAACATGTGCCCACACATTAATCACCAGAGATTATTGCACATTTGGACAAGGAACCTCTCAGCTGGGTGCTGCAAAATCTGCCCTTGGGCCCAACTCTGTCTGTCACGGTGGCGCCTGACTTTGTCGGACTCCGTCCGCATCGCTGTCCGTCTACTATACGAGGGAGATGATCGTAGCTTGTGAAAAAGAAATTGTCGTAGCATCACCATCATTTGTCCTCGACTCTATTCCGTACTTTTATCTAAAGCATAAGAATAATCCAAGAATGACCCGGAAGTGTTTGAAGCTTCCTCTTCTTTTCCCATCAGATTTGATGACGTTTTTTTAGATTTCCTCGAGAATCAAGAGTGATTTGTGAGAAATCCATCGTATCATTTAATTTGAGCTAGTTCTTTTTTAGTCTTCTTCTTATGTTTTTCTAATCTTCTCCGTCTTAGGTGAAAGCATGCATGAGATACACGAAACACGCTGAGCATTCTCTCCATACTCGACGTAAAAAGTAATAAAAATATTGAAAGGCCAACTCTTTCATTGCATTGCCCTTCTCTACATGTTATCGTTTGCAAATTTATCCATATATACTGAACTCCTTTGATTTGTAAATTTATTCAAAATTATTAAATATTTTGTAATTTGCAATGAATATCATATTCGTTGTTAAAAATTCCATATAATGATGATTATTCATCGATTTTTCATTAAAGTTTGCATTGATCGTTGTTAATTAACAACAGTGAAAAGAAAATGTCAACCAATAATCGACGCATGGTATAAAATTTGTTGCTAACGATATGGCTATAATTATGAACTTCGTTGTAAATTTAAAAATGAAGTGATTATGGAGAGAAGATTGCATGTTTTAATTATTTAAATGATATAAAAGTATCGCGGCAACCTAACAATCCCTGAATCAATTTAAAATATTTATTCTAAGAGAAGAATATGCTAATAATTAACCTAGTATAGCTCTCACAGTCGAACACAAGGTTGCAACTATTTTTATGGTTATTATAATTATAAAAATTAATAAAAATGTTTAATTTCTTTTCTGATTTTAATTTATTCAATGAATTTCATGAATTTTTATGGATTTTAATGAGTTTTATAATCTTTAATTACTAAATGTTTTATATTTTTTTTATTCTTGATTTTTAATTCATTTTAATTACGAGATTCTTGATTTTATAACCTAGATTCTTTTGGTTTTCCAAAATCAATTAATGAAAAAGATATAAAAAATGAAAAGAAACCTTTTTGTATTTTAAAATATATGAAAAGTTTAAAAAATAAAGAGATGATTTGTTTTTGTATATTAAGATTTTTTATTGTTTATGTTGATTTTTTTATATATTTTTACCTTTTTATGGATTTTATACTAATTTAAGATTGAAAATAAATTTTAAAGTAAAACGAGCTACTATTTTGTGATTTGAAAATAGAAAATGAATGAAATCAATCTTGAAACTAATTTTATACAGAAGAGTTTTTATCAAGCTTTAGAATAATTCCAAATATGTAAATTTGTGTTTTTGTATGATTTTATAATATTTTTATAAGTTTTTCTGTATATTCAAATTTTTAGTGTTTTTATTGTTTCTTGTTTGATTTTTGTATATGAGATAAAATATAGTAAAATATACATACAATAATTTTTTTAGAAGTTTTCAAAGAGTTTTGAAATTTTTACACACTTTTAAATTCCAAACGTTGAATTTAATGATGTTTTTTAAAAAATTTCATAATAGAAAATGTATTTAATTTTTGAAAGTCAAGTTATACTCTATAGAGTATAGTAATATGTATTTTTTATGTATTTTTATTATATTTTTGGTCAACTAAAGCTAGGATCCCAATGATCCTCACCAGCCACTATAGGATAAAAGTAAAATGAAAAATAAAAATAGAAAATAAAATAGGAAATAATTTTGTTAAATAAAACTAAAAACAAAAAAAAATAACTCTTATTTTATAAACTAATTTATAATAGTTTTATTTATTTTTACAATATTATTTAGAAGATGTCACTATTTACATGTATAGATATAGGTTTATATAATTGTATTTTGCATATTTTATTTTTCTTTTGTATTTAGCGCACCTGACGATCCGCAAAATCGGCCCTCTAATAATGCTAAATTAGCACATGTAATCATCATCGTAGTCGGGCCAATTTTGGTCATCAAAAAGATCATCCCATTTAAATATATGCCATAATGAATCAAAATGAGATGATCGTATTTATTTTTTTTTTACTTGGCAAGATACCAAGGTCGAACTCAGGGACACGAGCCTCTCTCGTATTAATCGGGTTTAAGTGTGTTTAATCAAGCGTTGAAATAAATCACATAGGTCAAATGATGCATAGACACAACAATGACAAAACAATGCATTAAAGTAAACATGCATTTTTTTTTAATTCATTTTTTATCATGCAAATAAATATGATGCGATGCAATGGAAATTACAACACAGATATGCCCTAGATCAAGATGATGAGCCAGTTAATGAGCATCAATAAGAAGATGTACTTGATTTCAAAGTTGAATAAGGCATATTAGACACAAAGCCAACAAAATAATACATGAAACTTCATGTGTCCAAAATTAGAAATTAATGATGTCATTAAGAAGTACATCAAACAAGCTTTCCAATGAAACTGAAATCAACTGAATAGGAAACATGATGCTCAAGATATGCATAAAGAAAGACAAGGGCATAAATGCAAGAAAACATGAAATAAACTAGCAGACAGGTCCCTGGGAGGGACGAAAATGTAATAAAAATAAAGTTCGGGACCTTCCCTGTAAATGACCCACACGCACAGGGGCATTTTTTTGCAATTTTGAAAACCCGCGAGGGTTTCAATGCAAATTACCCGCTGTGCGCATGAACTGCACGTGACGCAGGACCAATCTGCAATTTGAAGAAGTCGGTGGGGCCTCAATGCAATTAGCCCAGAAGGCACGCACCAGGCACGCGCCCTCTAGGCTCGGGATGGCTGGGAGGCTCGGACGTCGCTTCGGCGTAGGCTCGGAGTAGGCCGAAGCTCCTGCAGGCTCGGAACAGGCTCGGTGGATCCAAGCCTCTGGCTCGGTGGCTAAGGCTCGGGTGTCTCCTGGTGGTGACACGTGGCGAGCTCACGTTCTTTGGATCAGGTGCATCTAACGGCGTCTGGAGGTGAGGACGTGGCTCCATCGAAGTCGTTGGATCGAAATGATCCAACCGCTGCTGATGTTGATGGCGTGGTCTCCTCATGGCCGTTGGATGGTCGCTGCAAGAGGACCATCCAACGGCAGCTGTGCCTCGTCCTCTTCCTTCAGCTGGTGGCGGATTTGGACCTCCGGCGATGTAGCTCGGTCTCCGCCGCTCTCTCCAGGGCGCTGTGAACCTCCCTCGAGCTCACGGAGGTATCGTCGATGAAGCTGGAAGCTCGGGAAGGATCCAGGCGGCTCTGGTGCGGCTCGCCGGGGCTTGGAAGCTGCAGGCGACTGTGATGAAGTGCCCTCCGGCGAGCGTCCGGTCATTGAAGAAATAGGACTCCTGCAGGGTTAGTAAATATCCGAAGCGCGAGTGGGTGTGTGGGCGAGTGAAGTGGGAGCTCAGGCAGGTGGAGAATACGGAGGAGCTCGGAGCTCCTCCGCCGCGAGGGCGGAGGAGGTGGGTCGAAGTCGATGGAGGGTATGGAAGAGGGAAGAGGTGGCCGGAGAGTGTCGCGAGGAAGGGGGAGTGGAGGTGAAGCTAACTAGATAGTCGTCGGAGTGTGAGAGTTGCTGGTGAGGCCTAGAAAATTAAAAAAAACTAAGAAGAAAACAGAGGAAGATCAGAGAAGACTTACCGGCGATTGGGGCGGAGCGAAGCTTGGGGGCGGGCTCCGATGTGAAGCCCTGGTCGTCGCTGAACTCCGGCAGCTACTCGGAGCAGCTCGGGCGGTCGCGATGCGCCGCAGCTCCACCGTGAAGGTCGGAGGGTCATCACCGGGGAGGGAGGTCGTCTTCGCTCGATCCTCCGCCTCCCCCTGTCACTGGGAGACGGAGGAGGGCTGGGCCTCCTCCCACGTAAAGGTGGACCCGTTGATTTGTCGGAGGGGGCGAGGTATTTGAAGATGGAGTTATCGGAACCGATGAGGGGGACGTGGTTTTCGAGGAGATCGTGGGACGAGTGGGAGGACGACGGCGGTTAGCGGAGGCGTGCGCGAGGTAGAGGGAAGAGTGGGGCAGGTCGGAGGGCAGTTGGCGATGAGAGAAGTCAACTGTGGTGGCGGAGAAAAAAGGGAAGGGGGAAGGGTGTGCGTGATCTGAATCGTGGGAGAGAGGGAGGCTCCCGGAGGTAGACGATGGAGATCCACCGTTGGATCTGGGGATCCAACGGCGGGTCTTTGGGCGCGAGCAAGCGGATCGGATTGAATCGGGGCGATGCGAATGAAGGGAGATGGGATAGGCCACGTGTCATCTTGAGAGAGCGGCGCTAATGAGCGGGCCAGATGCGAAGGAGCTGCTGATCAGAGGGTTGAGAATCGAAGCAGTAGCTGCGGCTCAGATCAGAGGATCGTAGATGTGATCAATGGCGGATGATAGCGCCACGTGTCATGACGAGAGCGAGGCGCTAACAGATGGCTCAGATTGGAGACGGGGATGATCGATCGGCTGAGGATCAGGAGCGGCGTGGAACGGCCTGGACCGTTGGATCAAGAAGCCGATCCAACGGTTGATAGAAGAGGCGGAAGAGACAAGAAGGGCCGGGCCACGTGGCGCCCTCAGAATGGGCCACGTGGCCCAACCAGATTATTCCTTGGGTTTTTATGAATTTTGAGGGCCCTATTGGCCGAATTTGAGAAAACTCAAAACATGAAAGTTGTAGATCTTGACGAGATCTACAAGTTTCATGTTGACCAAAACTCGAAAAGAGATCAAACAAGGGCCCGAAATATTTTTGAGGGTATTTTTTTGAGTCTAAAAATACCACGATTTTTGTTTTGACATTTTTTTGTGGTTTTTAATTTATTTAGGACTCTGATAATTACAGGACATTAACTGGGATTTATTGCCACTAGGCTTAAGCAAGGGGGTTAATAATGTGGAATTATGATGATGAAATCGAGTTTCATCACCCCCCTATACTTAAACTATGCTCGTCCTCGAGCATCAAAAAGAATGACTAAGTTGGATTAACCCCCTTGTGCCTGTGAATACAGGATCCAATCTGATCAAGTCGACTCGGCTTCAGAGATCCAAAATTTTAGAGTTCAATCCAGCCTTAATCAAGAGGCTTCCAATTCCTCTACTTCTCTAGACTCTCTCTGATGTACATATAAAATAAAGGATATGAGTTTAGTGTTGACTGCAATTCTGAGAGTAGAGTCAATTCGTCACCCAAAATCTTGGTCCGAGAAAATCTCCTAAGGACCCAATCCTCAGCACTAGGGAATAAATCAAATCTTGCATTCAGTCTACCGTCTCTTTAGTTTGTCAGTCTTTAGAAAATGTGGATGGCAGGCCAGAAAATGGAGGGTATGGGATTGTGTCAATTCTTCTCTCCCTCTCATTGGAACAAGGATTCTCTCTAGTGCCTTTTACGCAACACTTTTTTTTTGTGTTGATCAGTGCGTCCGTCAAGAGAAGTTGGAGCCGTCTGCACTTGTTTTCCTGGGAGTACACCGGGGTGTGCCTTTTTTGGGTATCTATTATACCTTCTACACCCAGACTTGTAGCATTTACGATGCAGAGCCCTTTTTTGGTGCAAGCCCGACTCCTGGTCCTAATAGCGGTGGTCCAAGTGGACGCTTTGAAAAAGTTTTGGGAGCGCTCGCCTTTGGTGGAAGCTCTTTTATATTTGACTTTGTGGAATGAGAGCTTTTCTTTGAAATTTCATTGACTTGTATAATTTTTGGCTAGCTCCACTGCTTTTACCAAGAGTTGGCGCACACTGATCAACAAAAATTTTTTATTTATATCACACCCAGGCACTTAGGTCAATGTCAAGAGATTAGTATAAGAATCAAGTTCTCATACTGGCTATTATTGCTGACACTCAGGTTTCCTGAAGCCTCCAAAGATTTTATCCCATCCTCGAGCATCATTAGATCAAATCCAAACTTGACTTCCTCATCCCAATTCCTCAGGTGAAAAATCAACTCATCTCAATCAAAACCGCAGTCGTGCATGTGATGTGCTGATCATATTCTTTTGTCTGAGACTAAGCATGGAATATAGCATGCAAATCTAGAGACCTAGGGGAATGTGGATGATTAAGTCTAAGACCCTGATGGTTAAGGCTGGTTAACCGTAAATCTCAAAGACCTCAAAAAGCTAAGTTTCCTTGACCAATTCAGATTCTGGGTGAAAGTGAAAGTGTAGAGGTTTAATCCAACTTCTTCATTCAAAAACACACATTTTTTTTTTCAAATTTTGCAATTTTTATGGATTTTAGTTTTTAAAGTCAAAACACAGGTTAGACTCAACTTTCCTTGATAAAAGATTTTCAAAACCATGTCACACGAATAAAGAATTTTCAAAACATTTTTTCAAACAGATTTTTCAAAACAAGAAAAACTCATTTTTCAAATCATTTTCGAAAATATTTTTATCAAAATAGTGTAACATAGTTAGAAAAGCCGTGAAATCTTTTGAGTTCTCTTAGTCCAACAAATTTTTACCTTAGCCAAAAAGTTTTTAATTTTTCAAAATTTTCAGATATTAGCTAAAGTAAATAAATTGTATGTACGGTATACCCCCCTATCCTTAAACTTTGCTATGTCCTCATAGCACTAGATGTTATGAGTCCATAGGTCCATTTGAAAATAGAAGAATATACGGGAAATAAGAGAGACTCCCCCCTATACTTAGGTTAGAAATAACCTAAGTATAAAGGCAAGAAAAGAGGAGTAGAGAAAATCACGGGGATTTGGGTCCCCCCCTATACTTAGGCTGAGATTAGCCTAAGTATAAAGATGAGGATTGATGCTGGAAGAGACCCAAGGTAAACAAAGAAGAGGGATGGATTTACAAGTGAGCGGTATTGAATCTTGGAGATGAAAATGGAGTCACTACGGTTTTGGGGTGTGTGTCGCAACAATTATGGCTCAATCAAGCAAGCAAACCCGTAATTCACCAACTCACACATGAAACCAACCAAAGTTGGTTTATTATCTTGTCTATTTTATTGGTGATAAAACATCTGATTTCTATGCAAAGAAAAAGATATGAAGTGAAAATCATTGCATAAGCGAGGGTATTGCTCTCCCAAAACCGAATTTTACTCCATTTATGGTTGACTTGCAATTAACAGTCCCAATTTTATTTTAAGTTATCACTGAATTAAGGTTAGCACAAAATCAAGAAATCATCGTCTACCGTTCATTCCATTTTCCATTAATCCTAGGTGATCAAGCTAGGAAATGAAAGCCGAGAAAAACTTGTATTCGAAGAAACCGCGATCTAAGCTAAGCGATAAATCATGCAGTGATTTGACGATAAAAGCCGCGAAAAATCTGGGTCCGTTTTGAAAAATCAAATCAAACAAGTATGCAAGTCGAAAAAGCCGCACCTAACCATGCATCTATTAGCGGTGATTAATCTTCATGAATTTTAGCTAAGTGATGCGAGATTAAGTGCGTCTATTTTTTTTAGTGTGTCCTAACCTACGATCAAGCACAAAAGATAAAAGATAAAATGAGCTCGGAGAGCCGTGTGCCTAAATCCTAGGTCGACACTCAAGTGGGGACGATCCCCACACAACCACATTCGTTCGATTACAACCGCGAGTCTTCGAACGAAGACCGCTGTAAAAGACGAGTTTATTAAAAATACAATGCAACAAAAATGAGAGACACATTTTTTTTTCCTTAATTGCTCCAAGCATGCTCCTGCGGCTCCTCGCAGCGGGGAGTATCCTGCTCCTCGCCTCCTTGATCCGTCAAGGGCCCTGCCACAGAAACAATGGTTAGAGATCAAATAAGAAAAATTTTATATGCAAAAATATGTGACCATTTAACCTATAAAAAGATACACTACATTAAATACACAAAAATCCAAAAAATAAAAGAAATGAGCCGTGTCCCCGGCAACGGCGCCATTTGACGATCCGCAAAATCGGCCCTCTAATAATGCTAAATTAGCACATGTAATCATCATCGTAGTCGGGCCAATTTTGGTCATCAAAAAGATCATCCCATTTAAATATATGCCATAATGAATCAAAATGAGATGATCGTATTTATTTTTTTTTTACTTGGCAAGATACCAAGGTCGAACTCAGGGACACGAGCCTCTCTCGTATTAATCGGGTTTAAGTGTGTTTAATCAAGCGTTGAAATAAATCACATAGGTCAAATGATGCATAGACACAACAATGACAAAACAATGCATTAAAGTAAACATGCATTTTTTTTAATTCATTTTTTATCATGCAAATAAATATGATGCGATGCAATGGAAATTACAACACAGATATGCCCTAGATCAAGATGATGAGCCAGTTAATGAGCATCAATAAGAAGATGTACTTGATTTCAAAGTTGAATAAGGCATATTAGACACAAAGCCAACAAAATAATACATGAAACTTCATGTGTCCAAAATTAGAAATTAATGATGCCATTAAGAAGTACATCAAACAAGCTTTCCAATGAAACTGAAATCAACTGAATAGGAAACATGATGCTCAAGATATGCATAAAGAAAGACAAGGGCATAAATGCAAGAAAACATGAAATAAACTAGTAGACAGGTCCCTGGGAGGGACGAAAATGTAATAAAAATAAAGTTCGGGACCTTCCCTGTAAATGACCCACACGCACAGGGGCATTTTTTTGCAATTTTGAAAACCCGCGAGGGTTTCAATGCAAATTACCCGCTGTGCGCATGAACTGCACGTGACGCAGGACCAATCTGCAATTTGAAGAAGTCGGTGGGGCCTCAATGCAATTAGCCCAGAAGGCACGCACCAGGCACGCGCCCTCTAGGCTCGGGATGGCTGGGAGGCTCGGACGTCGCTTCGGCGTAGGCTCGGAGTAGGCCGAAGCTCCTGCAGGCTCGGAACAGGCTCGGTGGATCCAAGCCTCTGGCTCGGTGGCTAAGGCTCGGGTGTCTCCTGGTGGTGACGCGTGGCGAGCTCACGTTCTTTGGATCAGGTGCATCTAACGGCGTCTGGAGGTGAGGACGTGGCTCCATCGAAGTCGTTGGATCGAAATGATCCAACCGCTGCTGATGTTGATGGCGTGGTCTCCTCATGGCCGTTGGATGGTCGCTGCAAGAGGACCATCCAACGGCAGCTGTGCCTCGTCCTCTTCCTTCAGCTGGTGGCGGATTTGGACCTCCGGCGATGTAGCTCGGTCTCCGCCGCTCTCTCCAGGGCGCTGTGAACCTCCCTCGAGCTCACGGAGGTATCGTCGATGAAGCTGGAAGCTCGGGAAGGATCCAGGCGGCTCTGGTGCGGCTCGCCGGGGCTTGGAAGCTGCAGGCGACTGTGATGAAGTGCCCTCCGGCGAGCGTCCGGTCATTGAAGAAATAGGACTCCTGCAGGGTTAGTAAATATCCGAAGCGCGAGTGGGTGTGTGGGCGAGTGAAGTGGGAGCTCAGGCAGGTGGAGAATACGGAGGAGCTCGGAGCTCCTCCGCCGCGAGGGCGGAGGAGGTGGGTCGAAGTCGATGGAGGGTATGGAAGAGGGAAGAGGTGGCCGGAGAGTGTCGCGAGGAAGGGGGAGTGGAGGTGAAGCTAACTAGATAGTCGTCGGAGTGTGAGAGTTGCTGGTGAGGCCTAGAAAATTAAAAAAAACTAAGAAGAAAACAGAGGAAGATCAGAGAAGACTTACCGGCGATTGGGGCGGAGCGAAGCTTGGGGGCGGGCTCCGATGTGAAGCCCTGGTCGTCGCTGAACTCCGGCAGCTACTCGGAGCAGCTCGGGCGGTCGCGATGCGCCGCAGCTCCGCCGTGAAGGTCGGAGGGTCATCACCGGGGAGGGAGGTCGTCTTCGCTCGATCCTCCGCCTCCCCCTGTCACTGGGAGACGGAGGAGGGCTGGGCCTCCTCCCACGTAAAGGTGGACCCGTTGATTTGTCGGAGGGGGCGAGGTATTTGAAGATGGAGTTATCAGAACCGATGAGGGGGACGTGGTTTTCGAGGAGATCGTGGGACGAGTGGGAGGACGACGGCGGTTAGCGGAGGCGTGCGCGAGGTAGAGGGAAGAGTGGGGCAGGTCGGAGGGCAGTTGGCGATGAGAGAAGTCAACTGTGGTGGCGGAGAAAAAAGGGAAGGGGGAAGGGTGTGCGTGATCTGAATCGTGGGAGAGAGGGAGGCTCCCGGAGGTAGACGATGGAGATCCACCGTTGGATCTGGGGATCCAACGGCGGGTCTTTGGGCGCGAGCAAGCGGATCGGATTGAATCGGGGCGATGCGAATGAAGGGAGATGGGATAGGCCACGTGTCATCTTGAGAGAGCGGCGCTAATGAGCGGGCCAGATGCGAAGGAGCTGCTGATCAGAGGGTTGAGAATCGAAGCAGTAGCTGCGGCTCAGATCAGAGGATCGTAGATGTGATCAATGGCGGATGATAGCGCCACGTGTCATGACGAGAGCGAGGCGCTAACAGATGGCTCAGATTGGAGACGGGGATGATCGATCGGCTGAGGATCAGGAGCGGCGTGGAACGGCCTGGACCGTTGGATCAAGAAGCCGATCCAACGGTTGATAGAAGAGGCGGAAGAGACAAGAAGGGTCGGGCCACGTGGCGCCCTCAGAATGGGCCACGTGGCCCAACCAGATTATTCCTTGGGTTTTTATGAATTTTGAGGGCCCTATTGGCCGAATTTGAGAAAACTCAAAACATGAAAGTTGTAGATCTTGACGAGATCTACAAGTTTCATGTTGACCAAAACTCGAAAAGAGATCAAACAAGGGCCCGAAATATTTTTGAGGGTATTTTTTTGAGTCTAAAAATACCACGATTTTTGTTTTGACATTTTTTTGTGGTTTTTAATTTATTTAGGACTCTGATAATTACAGGACATTAACTGGGATTTATTGCCACTAGGCTTAAGCAAGGGGGTTAATAATGTGGAATTATGATGATGAAATCGAGTTTCATCAGCACCCAATTTGTTTATATATTTTATATATTTATAACATTCTTAAATAAATAAATAAATAAATTTACGTATTTTTTATTATATTTTTATTATTCTATTTATATGCTTATAGGTTTAGTAGTGTATATATATTAATGTATTATTTCTTTTAAGTGTATTTTACTTTTTTATTTGTATTTATGTTTATAATATGTTATATATAATATTATAATTATTTAAATATATAAAAAGAGTACAAGTATAAAGAATAAAATAATCGGTTATTTGTGCAGTCACCACAGTATAATAGTATCCCAGAAAGTCAGCTTTTGTATCTTGATTCTATTTTTATATCCTTCATTAGATAGAGACTTTAATTTGAAATATAATGGAGGTGAGTTTTGTACATTTGGAGTTCATCTGGAGTGGATATTGATGTGTGAAGTTTAGTTTGTAATTTTTTCATCAGTGTGTAGAAGTTACACCATGCATGATTTTTATTGGCTATTATTTTTATAATTTATATATATATATAATCATGTACAAGTTTCATGTTGAACATTTTATTATTTGAGGTATGTACAAGTGTGAATAAAATGGCTATATGTAGAGTATGAAATTAGGGTTTCTTTACGGTATATGGGACCTTATCTCCCCCAACATTATTCCTGATCAACCTATTCAATATATTGACTTACTCTCAAGGTTTTAGGTCATTCAGTATCTATGATACTTTTTTTCTTTCCTGCTCTTTTCTTTCTTATGTAATTTTGGATATAAATATAGATAATTGTATGCTATTTAAAGATGAATATTGAATGTTAATTTAAACAAATTAGTTGTATTTACAGATGTTTTGATGGAAACTTAAAGATAAAATGGAAGAATAAAGGTAAATGAAAGGTTATTCATCATCAATACATATTGAGACTTAATGCTCGCTTATTCTTGTATAAATGTTATTTTTTTGCACCGTTATGGGGTCTTAAATTTTAGGGTTTTTATCAGTTGTGTCCCCTCCTAGTTTCTATCACTTGTACCCTTAGGGTTAGTTATTGTCCATTCATAATGCAAACGGATGTTAACTTCGAGGATACAAGGAGAATTAAATTAAAATAAAGGGTTGAGAAGTCTTTCCTCCCCCTCTCCTTCCTCCCCCTCCTCCTCCGACGAACCCAGCCTCCTCCTTTAGTCCCTTTACCCGGCCCCATCCATGTGACCTCTCCAACCCATGTTCCTTCCCCGCCCCCAAATTCTCGCATTCTTCCTCTTCTACTCCATTGTTGCCTCTCTTCCCTACAAAATGACCCCATCGACTAATCCTAACCTCACCTCCGAGGGGGCAGATCTGCATCCCGCATGGAAGGCGTGATCTTTCCACTAGATTCCGGTCTGGATCCTTCCAATAGCATCGGTGTCGCTAGGCGAGGTGGAGGAGTGAGTTCTTGAAGGCATTCCAACACAACCTGAATAGGTCGACACCGCACCCATGGGGAGGTGGATGGGGACGCTCGGGGGTGGTGTCTGTGTACATCCTGCAGCCACGCCTTCATTCTGCCTCCCCGAGTTCCGATTTTGGTGTAGGTAGGGGATCATGGCTGTCGGCCTCCTCCTCCTCGCCCCTCCTCTCCCCTCACCCACCCCCAGCCTTCTCCTCCTCCCCCTCTTCTCCTTCACACCAACCTCGTCCTCCTCCTCACCCTCATCTCCTCCGCCCACATCCACCACCCTCCTCCACTCCCATCCTCCTCCCTCTGCCACCTGATGTCTGTAAGGTTGTGTTCCAGATTGTAACTCGACCCTCTTGTTGATGGGAATCCGATGATGATGAATCAACAATGGCTGCTACAGCTTCTTGAAGAAAATATCAGATGGATATGGAGTTCGAGAGCCTAGGTAGGACGAGACCAGAGGCCGTTTGCGGCGGACGAGGATGGGACGGAGGAGGAGGATGTGTAGGGCACTATTTGGATAGTTATGTCCCTCTTAACCTCACTATGGTTTGAAAAAAAACCATGGTTAAGTTCCACTTATATACAGTGAAAATAATGGAGGGGTACAACTGATAGAACGGCAAGAAGTCGGAGGTACAACTGATATTTCAAAAAAAGATGGGGCATAACGGATATTGGAATATCTTAGAGAGGCACAAGGGATACAAACCCTAAATTTTACAAGTTAGCAAATGCCTTCCATTGCATATTGTGACTTTTGATGTGTCTGAATACGTGCCAGAATAATGTAAGTGATACTAATTATGTACATACTTATGAATATGTACTTACTTCCAAAGCATTGTATAATGCCAAAACTTACATAGAACTGTTAAAATTATTGCCACGGTCATAAAGTTCCGACTAAATGCCTTACGTCATGATGCAGCCAATCCCAAGATCTCACGACTGTCGAAGAAGACAACTGAGAGGTTGGATATTTTATCTCGCTATTAAGAAACATAAAAGATACAGGTACGACCACGAGAACGAAAGTCAAGACGCTCGTGCATGCGAGTCTCCTAAACAAATATCCCCATGCAATCTCCCCTTAAAACGTGATTGCCAAGTGGGGCTTCCACATCTCTATATATTATACAAGTGAAGCTTGTCCTCCCCTTCCCTACTCCAATCTTCCATATCCATCTATCTACCCCCGACATGTCGAGCTACGAAGCTCTACTGCCGCCGGGGTTCCGCTTCCACCCCACCGACGAGGAGCTCATCCTCCACTACCTCACGAATAGAGCCGCATCCCTTCCCTGCCCCGTTGACGTCATGGCGGAGCTCGACATCTACAAGTTCGATCCGTGGGAGCTCCCAGGTTTTGTCAGCATTTAAGCAACTTTAATCCCATTTTTAAAAAATCCTGATCTTTCACAATAAGATAGGAAATCAATCACTCCGTGTCTACTTACTGTGATTGGGATCATGAGTCCTCAAAGACAAAATCTGTTTGCAGACTTTAACGTATGTGTGATCTTGGATGCAGCTAAGGCCGTTTTTGGAGATAGGGAGTGGTACTTCTTCACGCCGAGGGACCGCAAGTACCCCAACGGAGTCCGGCCTAACCGTGCGGCAGGATCAGGGTACTGGAAGGCCACGGGGATCGACATGCAGATCATCGTGAGCTCGACTACCGGGAGGAGGAGGATCGTCGGGTTGAAGAAGGTGCTGGTGTTCTACATGGGGAAGCCGCCTAAGGGCACTAAGACGGATTGGATCATGCATGAGTACCGGCTTGCTGGGGCCAACGTCAGCATGAGGCCCCCGCGACAGCAGAACTCATCCATGAGGGTAAGCACACTACAAGAGATTGGACCTAAGGCGACGACTAATTTGAATATTCTTTGCTATATCTTCCGATGTTAAAGATATAACAATGGATGTCAAATGATCTTTTGTACGTGTAATTAACAACGAATATCATATTCGTTGTTAAAGGTCCATATAACGACGATTTTTTCCTTGAATTATTCGTTAAAATTCATGCTAATCGTTGTCATATTTAGCAACGATTAGGAGAAAACAACAACGAATAATCGTTATTATATGATTCGTTGCGAGGAATATAACAACGAATACCATTATTTGTTGCGAATTTAAAGAAGTAAGCAACAAATAATATTCGTTGTTATATATTTAACTACGAAAGATATGGCAACGAATACTAAATTATTCGTTGCTTTAGGTCAATTTTCTTGTAGTGACAGTTCGATTTTATTTTTTATTTTTTTGAAAAAGATCAAAGTAAAAGGGGTAGAAATATTTCGTACAAACCACAACAAAGTCCAGCCACTTAAGTGGGAGTCAAATTTGAATTTATCAAATCATCTAAACCCATATATGTACGTGGATGCATGGGCAGCTGGACGATTGGGTCCTCTGCAGGATCTACATGAAGAAGAAGAACTCCTCTCCTTCGTATCCAAAGGCACAAGAAGCTGTCACCATGGAACCTCAGCACTCCCCACTCCCAGCAAACCTCCCGCTGCACGCCGATCTCTCTGCGCTCCTGGCCGATGATCTCTCGGGCATGGCTGGAGATGCGGACCTCTTCTCGATCACGAAGATGCTGTGGCGTGGCCCGGGACAGAACGGAGAGGTGCCGGGGGCACCGTCTCCCTGGAAGATACCCGGCAGTGAGGAGGAGAGCTGTGGTGTCTTGTGTTCTGATGGAGCTGATTACTGGGAGATGCTAATGACGAACAGTCATTGTTAGGGTTTCAGGACATCCACGGAAGAAGGTTGCTTGGATGGTATTCAACGTATATCACAGTGATGGCTGCCAATATTGGGTGGGCATTGGGACATTATGTGTAAGAAACTAGATTTATTTAATAAAATTATATATACAAGCATATTGGAATAATGGGTAAGAAATTAAGTTTATTTAATAAACTATAAAGGTATACATTTTTTTCGTTTTATTGTGCATTGTGGACTACTATGGCTTGGACGGCTTCTTGGGATTTTTTTTGATCAGGGAAAAATGTGATGCTTCGCTATTTTGGATGAATAAATTCTGATCTTTTTGAGAAAAAAAACCTTCGTTCAAGAATTTGGCATAATTAGTCAATATAAATTCAACTTTCTTTTAGAACGATTAAATTTCATTCAATATAAATTCAACTATCTTTAGAAAATCAAACAATACAACATTTATGAAAATTGCAAATATATATATGTAAGAGAACGTAGAATTACAAAAAAAAGCATCCAACTATGCTTCAATTCTCAATTACGTGCCTCATTTTTTGAAGTGTAACATAGATGTGATCAAACTTTCAACCTTTAGATTTAACGTCTACGAAAAAGGATCACGGTTGATGGGAAAAAATATTTGGTCCCTATTTGCTACATTTCAAAAATAAGGCTTGTAAATATAAATCGAGGTATAATTGGAACTTTTTTATAACAAACACCTTCAAAATGTTGTCGAAAAAGGGGTGAGGGAAAAATAAAAGTTACATGGAAGATAAGGATCCGTGTAGTTAAACTCGAACCATCCTCCCTTTAACACAGACATACATGCCAACATGCACGCATGCATGCACAGTTGTCACTACAAAATTGGGTTATATTGACCGTTAATATTTTCAAAATTCTAGATAATAATCGTTAAATTTAATTGAAATTAAAAGATTAATGATGATTAACTAAAATTTTGAAAATAACAACGGATAAACATCATTACGGGGACTTCCACTAATGATATAGCGATGAATATTGTATTCGTTGCTAATTTCAAGTATAAAAAATTATTTCGCACGTGAATAATATTATCACTATATATTTATATATTAAAGAACGGCTGATATTTTGACGGACTTTGAAAAGATCTTGGAGTCTGTGTGGGCACGCACATGTGTGCACGCGTATATGCCGAGATAAAAACCTTGTACATAATTGGCATATGATTGCTTTATGATCTTAATTCAGTGTACCTTTAAAGCATGTGAATTTGTGTTTTAAGCTTTTTTTTTTCCCTATGTTTCTAGAACCTTTATTGATCCTCTAAAGATATGGAATGAAAAGTATCGGTGAAAGGTGAAAACTTAGACGTGTTATGTAAACCAGGGAATGGATCCTCTGCTGCATATTCCTCTTGAAGCTGCTCGATCACGATCGAGCGGTTCGTACAAATTTCCTTGATCCGGGCCCACAGAAAGTGGGAATTCCTGAGAACCGCTCGATCGTGATCAAGCGGCTCCAAAGGCTATAGCAGACTCTGCTGCATCCCTTGCTGCAACAGAGGATCCATTTCCTGCAAACCATACCCCAGTTACTTCGACGACTCAAAAATTAGCATTGTATTTGTAGGTCAAGACACTAAGTTAAAGGATGTGCACTAATTGGAAGAAAATCACCAAGGTGGTTAGGTACGTTGTTGTGCACTTGGGGTACTTTTGATAGAATGGGTGATTGGTTCAATTCCAAAGCACATATAATTATAAGGAAATCAACGTACATCACTTCATGGGGGGACTAATATTGCATACATGAACACATTTTGTTAAATGTGTAACAATGAATATTATTCGTTGGCTTAGTTACAATTAACATAAAATGCCATAATTGTTTCTAAAGGCTCATATAACAACGGTTCATCTCTTGGCTTCATTAAAATTTGTATGAGTCCTTGCTAAATTTATCAACAATTAGAGGAAAACATCAATTGATAAAATAGTTGTTATATGATCTATTGCTAGAAATATAACAATGAATAAATAACCATTGTGCATTTAAAGAAATAAGTAACTGATATTACTCGTTGTTATATATTTAACTACAAATGATAAGCACTCGACACTGACTTTCTTTCTTTGCTTTGGGAAGATGAGTCTTCCACAAGCTCAAAAAATTGCTCTTATCGGTTCCTTTTTCCAAGCTCAGGAAGCAAGGGACATAGAAAGGTCTCAGACAATAAATGTAGAATTATTTGTTACATTAGGTCCATTTATTGTAGTGATATAAATATGAATATTCATTTTTTATGCTACAAATACGAATACCAATATGAATATTCAAATTCTGGATGATACTAATACTAATATGATAGACATAAAATAAGTATGGTAAGCTTTCTTTTATTATCTAATTATTTCTTCAAGTTTTCTTTTATTGGTAAGTTATTTTTTATATGCATGTTCATTATTAAAATATTTAATATGCTTTTTATATAGCGGAAATTGTTGTGAAGCTAAAATGCTTATAACTTTTAAGTAAATTTGGACATGTCTAATATTCGTAAGATAATTCATATGCATTCGTTAAATACCAGTATTCAATATTTATTTTATATTCGTATTCATATTTTAAGGACATGATTTTGCATTTTACCCATTCATATAATATTCATATTCACATTCATATTTGGATCTTAAAAAAGACTAAGATATTATAACACTTATATTCATCAGTATCAGACAATTTTCATCCCTAATCGGTACCTTCCCATTTCCATCATATTACATCGCATATTTATTAATCTTTATAAAGCTAATACAAATCATTTACTTTTTTAACATAAATAAATAAATATCTGCCTCTAAATATAGAATTGGGTTGTAAAGCGCTATATAGGTATTAGTCAAAGGCCATTTGGATCATCTAACAATCTTTTCTTTTTTTTATTATCTTTAGGTCCAGCCCAAAGAATGTGCCAAAAAAGCCCGGTTGATGAAGAACCCAAGGGATGCAGTATTTGGGATTTAAACAATGACCAACAAATACCCATCACCAACAATTGCATCACCATAATCAAGAGATGATCATCGTCATTTAATATTATAAATCAAAAATCTGGAATTTTATTTTTCTTATCAGTCTACTTATATAAAAGGATCATCATTTCAATTAAAGAAATTTTGGAAATTCAGCATATTTGTCTGAACGATTTTTTTAGTTATTTTGAGATAGCTTTAATTAGTTTAAATTGCAAACATGCCTCTAACTTCGTGAAAAATTTCATCTCTCCTATGATCTTGTTTTATTTATTAAATATGTCAAAACCGTAAAAAATCTATATAAATGAATTCGTAAAAATAATAAATAAAATTAAAGACAACTTACTTTATGTTTCACTGTGTATTTAGCCAAAAATAAAGTTACTCTCTTCTGGGATATTTACCATAACCTTGAGTAATTTCGTAATTATTCAGAAACCATCTATAATCATGAATTGCATCCAATACCTTAAATAAATGTTCTGTTTACACCCATAATCTTCTGTTAGTTTAGTTCATTGACTCAATCATATGAATGAGTTAATCTAACCAATCCACCATCTAATAGCTAGGATTAACCAAAAGTAAAAAGAAAAGAAAAAGAAAAGAAATTTCTGGCAAGCGGAGGCGGGCTTGCAGCTAGGGATGCAAACGATCGGATACGGATACGGATATAAGTATTACCGTATCCTTATATGTTTTCTAATACGAATACGGATGCGGACACGGATGTTGACGGATATTAAAACTATCTTACTATATCCTTAAAAAATGAATACGGGTGTAAAATGGATACTGAGCGCACACGAGTAATGTTAGAAATATTCTCTAGAATTGACTTAAATATATAAGAATTGGATGGAAAACACAAGATATTAATTCACTAAATGTGTTTGTATCATAAAAAGTATATAAATATGGTAAAAGAAGGTAGAGAATTATGTTATATAGGGTTAAAAATAAATCTATGACTATATTTATATACGAAAACAGATATACGGATACAGTTACAGATTTTGCGGATATCAAAATGATATCCATATCCGTATCCATTTTAAAACGGATACGGATGTCAAAATCTGTATAAAATGGATACGGTGACGAAGGATACGGATATATCCGTATCCGATTGGTGGGATGTTTTGTAGTATGCTCTACAATGAGTCTTCCCGGTGGAACAGAATAAAGTTGGTCTCAATGCAAGATAGTTTCAATCCAAACTTGTACCTTTAAGTGTCGATAGATTTATTAAATTACAAAAGAAGGCATCAAATTCTGAGGTCGAATCAAACTCCTGGAAAAGGCCTTCTGTGAATCCACATTCATTAAATAAGTGGCAAATGCTTTGAAGACAAAATAATCATGCTTGTCATCTTTTTATAAGCAAGTAACCACGAAAAGTATGTCAGTTGGACCTGTTTCGTTGCTGGGTTGGACTGGGTTGGGTTGGGGTACACCGGTGTACCCCTCCTTCCAACCCCCTTCTAACCCTCTCAATCCTCTTCACAGTTTACTATTCACGAGGATATCTCAACCCAACCCAATCCAGTCCAACCCAACAACCAAACATGCACATGGTTTAAATGATTTAGACCAGAACTTTAGTAAAAGGAAGCAGCTATCCGTCACTAGATTGTAAATTTTTTAGTTGCAGAATCTCTAATGTTGGTGCTGAAATAAGGAAACACGGTGTTATCTTTTTTGTCATTATTGAAGCATGAACCACATTGAAGATTTTCTTAAGTGGTTCCAACTTATTCCATATTCCCAAAGGTAATCTACTCGTTGGACCTTTAAATTAATTATTCTTAGCTTTTCCGAATTTAAGTACGTCCTTTACCGAGATTGTTTATTTGACCCACAAAAAGATTCAGGTAGGGGCTTGGATTCATTTATTGGATCAGATCAAAGAGAAGTTGAATCCCCTGAATGTATTTATTTATAGATAACTGATAGGAGATAAAAAGTACCGCGACCTCAATTCCGAGTTGGTGGATCCTCCCATATATGGATCTAGTTAGTTAGCTATAATTTATTCAGTAATTACAATTAACATTCAAAAATAGGCTACAAATAAAAATACTAAGAAGGAAGTATTTCAACACTTTTTCATTCACAAAATAAAGTTTACATTGTAAGTTGTTCCACTATAACCATTTACATGTGCATCAACTAGAAAGGAAATGCACAAAAAGATTATTAACTACCTTATAGAGTAATGCTATTGTGATTTGATGGATGGCTATTGTCCCTTCGATGACTCTCTGATGCATGTTGGCTTTTCAGAAAACATAGATAAAAAATGAGCCAGTGCTCAATAACAAAGAAAAGTAACATACACTAGGCATGATATTTGAAAGGTTCAACAAATCAAATTATATAGTTGTCCCTTTATTCTATTTTTATTTTAATTTCTATGTGGATCAGGGATTAGTCTTCTCCCATCCACGGACTCTGAAGTTGTGGACACTCTAGGATTGGAGACTACATTGATCTAATGAGCTTATGACGCGCACATCGCCTCAACCAATTCTCGAATACTATCCTGACAATTTTCTTTTTGTTTTATTATCCAGGGTTCCAAATCCTCAGCCTGACAAACAAGTAAGCACACCATCCTCGAGTACTCGATAGCTTAAAACCAAAGGCTAACATTTAATCACATATAATAGTGACTTTAAATACATATTAGCATAGCCCATCCGCTATCAAACCATCCATGCCTCCACATAGTATGACTACATCTTCAATCAGTCAACCCATCTAATGACAGCCAAGTACCACGCGTTATAAATAACTTATTTCACGCGCTCCACATATCCGAACACCATATACCACCTAGGTTTGGCCTGCCATTTCTTCTGACAAACCTACAGGTTGCATGCCCAACATGTAGTATCTACTCCAAGTAATCCTTATCAGAAAAGATAGTATGAAATTTGAAACATTGTCTCATTTATGCCATAACAATTTTCAGCTAGTATCAGTATAATATTGCACAATTATCACAGCAACTACAATAATGATTCATTTCGCTAATTCTATTTTTACAATTATTTTAGAGTAAATCATGAAAAAAGCATGTGAACGTTATTCAAAATAAAGAACATAATAACATAAATTTATCCAGTTTTACTTAAAAACCCAACAACAAGAGGCGAGATTTGTTTACCTGATCATGTTCACTTCTCAAAGGGATTGATCTACCTTGATTCGTGTTTAAGTAGTTTATTAGCTCCTGAAATGATCAAATTCCATTTGTATGTCAAGAACATGAAGGACACACAAAGAACACGAAGAACGAACGAAGAATGTGAAGAATGTGAAGAAGGTAAAGAATATGAACTCTTTATAAGTTCCCCTTATATTGGGTGATAATCTTACATAAGCTTCTAGATTTTCTAATGATGCTTAATTAGTTCTAATCATGATTTAAAGTTCTCTAATCTTAATTAACTTTCACTAACCTTGCTTAGTGTTTGCTTAATGATTATTAGTGGTCCTTAATCCGTTATTCATCTCCTAGATCATGATTAATTAGTCTTAATCATGGTCATTAAGTGTTAATGATGTTGTAAGCATCCTTACTTCTCTTTCTTTGTAAAAATCATAAAATTCAAAACGAAGTTCAATTCACAAGAAACAAATTTCGTTGGTTTCTTCTTGATGAACCGGATCTTATGATGCAGGATATTAGAGACAGTCAAGTTTAAGGCTTCACAAGAAGATCATAGCATGGGACTTCCACATTTCTAACTTTTAGGCAAGTCCTCTGGTTGAAAGAGTTATCGGTTCCCTGATGAAGATGTGATTCATTAATGTTTCTGATGTATTTTTACTTAAAATACTTAACAAATACATGTAAAGATGCATTAATATTCACTTCCTATCAAAATCACATCACAAATAAAAACTCAATTTTATGCATTAAAAAGACATAAAAAGAATGAAATCAGAAAAAAAAGAAATGAAAGGAAACAAGGCAACGTCTAAATATGTATATAGTGTAAAGTATGACTTAGAAAATATAAATATAGATGTAAGGTAAATTTATAAAATGTATTCCATGAGACCAAGTTAGCATGGAGTAGTCGGTAAAGAATAAGGCAGGGGGATAAGGCAGAAAACTCAAAAATAACTAACCGTGCACATAACACATTAATCACATCTATTAATATATACTATTTTCACATAGTTATACATGCCACATTTGTATGTATTTCTCATCAAATTCTTCACCTATGTATAGATAGTAGGTATAAAATTACAAAAATAAACTAAAAATTTCAACAAGTATATATGTCAAGTAATCAAAACTCCAAATTGTCAAATTCCCAACTTCCGAATCTCATAAGTTCGCCATAATGAACTTCAATTTAATTGTGTCACGTTAAAGTTTAAGTTATTGATTCTCTAAATAATGAAGTTATTTTCATCTAAGATGGACTCCGTTTAAAAGAAATCGGTTGTTGGACTTAAAGATAATTTGGTTTATGGATTACTTAATTTATTATGTACATATTATTTATAATACGACTATGTTAGAGATTTTAAATTGTTTTCATGATATTTTAGTTTATTTAAAATCCATAATTAAAAATTCTCATTTAGTTTTTTAATAAATTAAAAACTTATAAAAATACTTGAAAATGAATTGCATTGAACATACCAGTATTTATTAGCTATGTAAAAATAAGTTATTAAAATCCATAAAAAATCACACAAGTCTTATTTATTACCATCTGAATTAATAAAATAAAAAGGTACCTTATTTATTAAAATATCAAAATAAAAATATAAGTATTATTTATATAATACATTGTACTTGTAATTATTGGTGTTTTATTTATATAACATAATATATAACAACATTTATATGCATAGAATGATAGAATACATCATAAATTAGATAATTTAATTTTTATAGTTTTATTTTTAATTTTTTTTCAAAATATTATTTATTGTTTTTTATTGATTTTATAAATATTGTTAACCATGGGGATTTTTTGGAGCTGACATGTGTCAGCACCACCACATTCTTCCCCAAAACATTTCAACCCTTTCTGTTGTGAGACTGCATAAATATCCCAATTTCTTATAATTTTCTAGCCTTTGATTCGCAACAAACCTCCAATCCACTCCATCTAATTTAAATATTAACCTACTTTAATCCTTGATAGATATTCAAACCATCCTAACAACCCTTCTCCTCGCCTATTTAAGGATCTCAATCCTCCATTAAACAACAACAACTTCCACATCAGTTCTGAAACCAACCATATCCATTGCTCATTTCCTCTTCTCCGGGTGACAAACGACTAGGAAGCATCTTTGAGCGATGACGGAGGTCGGCCGGAGAGGATTCCAAGGAGCTTCTTTCTCCTTGAAGTGCATCACCATTAGTTACGAGTAAAGCTCCAACCCCTGTCGAGCTATTGAGAAAATGCCTGAAGGTCCTATACCTTCAAATCCATGCAAGTTCTTTACCTTTATCTCTAGTTTGTTTGCTACAATTCCTTTAATTTCTCTAGCTTGATTTAATCTCAATGCAATTCTGGTCAAATACATTCTCAATACCATTCTCAATCAGTTCGATGTATTCCCATCTCCATGTCCTAAAATAAATAAGATGTAAATTTTGGGAGTTATATAGTTTCTAATGTGTGATTCTAGAAGAGTTGAAGATTGTGGGTATACCTTTGATCCTTAATTCCAGACCCATTCTGTAGAATCAAGTCTTATTTCACCATTTTCAGGGCTATGTGACCTACCCATACACACATGTACAACAATTGAAGAAGCACATGTGCTTATAGAATCACCATCCTTAGCACAAAAATTCTTACGTAGTAGCAGCAGCCCGCGAGGATCGACCTCCTAGAGCATCATCTTTCTCTCATTGTTCAGCATCTTCTGGGTCTCTGGCCTTCAGACATCCAGATCGTCACCAAGCATGAGCTACATCTTCTATTGGAGTTTCTTCTTTGACCATCAGCATGCTCATCAGCCGGGTGAACCGAGGAAATAAGGAGACTTCCTCCGCTCCGGTCAGTCATCCATGACCTTCTCCAATGACCAGAGTCCTCCACCATCGTCGCTTCCATGATCAGTTGATTTGTTTTATTTTTCTGAATATCACAATTTTGTATTTTCTTTGTGTGTTTCTTCGAACACGTTGCTCAGTTTTTATTCTAGGCTCTGCTTATATTGTACCATTTACCTATATCATATCACCTATACATATTCCATCTATACACTATATAATAAATCAATTTGCAATCTATATTCTTATATTTTGACAATTGAATAAAATTGGGATCATTTCATTTCTCCCAACCTTAGTCACCATGAGGAATAGTATATTACACTATACTCCACATATTATATAGTATCAAAATAAAATTTTCAAAATCAAAATACACATTTGTAAACTATAAAAAAATAAAATCAACAAAAACTAAAAATCGCAAAAAGAGACGCGAAGAGGATTCAAAACCCCAAATCTGATCTGAAATCCCTAGTATATTTTTGCCTCCTTGAGTTAGACCTAGGGTATTTATCTGGTAAGTATCGAGTGAAGAGAGAGAAAGAGAGCTTTCTTATATTCATCTATTATCGCATACATTCTCTTTCTTATTTCTTTTGTTTTGTTATCTTCGCAGGTGATGCATCTGACGACTTTTTAAAGAGTTGCGGAGGGATGCATTGTAAAGATGGTGTCATTATTGAGGAGGTGATAGCTATACTTATGATTTAAGATTTTTGTAATTTTATCATCTTCTTGTGTTCTCGAGTTTTCATTTCAATTTTTGTTTCGTGATTTATCTTTATATTATGATTTTTTCTCTTAGTTCTTTACAGTTTTCACGTGCTAAAAAAGTGGTGCATGGCCTACAGGATTAGTCATCATTCTAGGAAATCGAGACAATTGAGAGTATAGATATTGAAATGCTCATTTCGATTTGGTTGTAGAGGAGTCATGCGAGTTAGCTTGAGAGACATTTTCCTTAGTATTTTTTTGTTTTCTTGGTAAGAGAAAGTTAGGGCACTTGTCTATTTTTCTATTTTATATAAGAAGGGGTCCTATAAGGACATCTCGACTTGTACCGAACTTAAGATTATTTTCTTCGAGGGTATGTTTCACCAGCCGATGTCGGGGGACCCTCATCGTAGTTTTTGGTTTCTTAAATTGCTTTTTCTTTATTTCTTATGATTTCATGGAGCCTAGGAGTGCATGCTTATTTGATTATATTGTTAATATAGAATCTACTATCCTAATACACACATAGGCGTAAATTCATATGATTTTAAAATCAGTCAAATATTATGCAAGAACTATCTGCAAAGGGTAATGGTTTTAATTTTTTACATGCATTACAATTAGGTTTAAAATTTGGTGTGGATCACTTGCGTGCAAAGTACTGAAACCAGGTATGATCTCTACCTTTTCATGCGTCATGTTTTCTCCTCACATTATGTCATTCTCCCCTTGTGCGACACATTGTCACCGAAAAGGAAATCGAACTCCCACTAACTTTGTTGAAAAATATAAAAAAGATGAAAACCATAAAATAAAAAAGAAACCGAGCTCCCACTAATTTTATTGAAAAATACAAAAAGGTGACAACCATAAAATAAAAAAATATTTTTTTGAACTTTAATCGAAAATTAAAAAAAAGTTGGACTTAATTATTTTGCAGAGCAATCCCCTCACTACCGCAGGTACACTCTTGACTTGAGAAGGTGAGGACATGCACACTAAGAATTAGAGCCCAAACCATGAAGTTGTGCCTTAAGTCTCTAGGTACCGACCCTCGATATTAGGGAGCAGCAAGTACTTGCCTTTGACCTTAGAAACCATTTTGGCATGCTCTGATTTACATTCCTCTTTGGGCATGATATAACCGTGTACCTAGAGTAGATGATCTATTGATTGGGTGTGTAAAGACGTACACTGGGTGACAGGCGACTCACACTGTGTGCTTGTGTAACATAACTATTTGACCACCTAACTTTAAAACTAGAAATATTAATGAATGAACTCTTACTGTCATCAGCGTGTAAAGTTGGTGAATTAGGGGTTGCTATTATGTTTGTTTGTGGTATGTGTGACTCTACGTTTGAGATGCCTTCGTTCTGTCTTTTGGAGTAATCATTCCCATATCTTATATATTTTGGCATCGAAGATGACATGTCGAAGGTCTTTATGCTTGGACTTCGCAAGCCATCATTTCTCCTCAATGATACGTATGTCTTCATAGACTCAGGATGACCCTCTTTCCGGGTCAGTTTTACCCAGTCACGAGGTGGATTCAGACCCGGACCCATTGCCTCCTAACCATTTAGTCGAGGAAGACCCTCACCTCAACATTTAGCTGCACATTTTTCACTCGTTTCTTATGAGGATTTTTCCTTTCAAAAGTAATCGAGAGATACCATGATAGTAGGAGGGAAACTATCGTTTTATGATAGATCGACTGATGAGAAATAAGATACATGACCAGATGTGACCACAGGGATTCTAGATACTATCTAGAAAATGAGTACACAGCTTCAGGAATAGTTTAGAGTTCAGGCAGAAATTTGAACTGAGATTGCGACGTTGATAACCAGATATGTGAATCCACCACCTATAGATGTTCCCGTAGTCACATTGCATGATGAGCATGACCCTGGAGCAAGTATGATACATCATTGGATTCGTTTGCTATTGAATCATGGTCCTTATGATCTCAAATCATCATCAATATCACTTCCTTTTAACTTCTATGGGAATAGTATCGAGGAGTCATTCGCCTTTTTACAACAGTTCGTGATGATTTGTGGGACTACTAGCTACCCAAACATTACGCAGGATGTTATACATCTTAAGGCCTTCCCCTTTGTCATAGCATATAAGGTGCTTTACTTGTTGAACCATCTAGGGAGGGAGATCTTTACTTGGACCGATCTTAGGTCCACATTTCTGCATAAATATTTACCTCTTGAACATGATAATGCGATGAGAAACCAAATATCAAATTTCACTCAACACTCCCATGATTCTTTCCATGAAACATGGGAACACTTTAAAGTCATGAGAAAGTGCCCTCATCGTGAGATTCCAAAGAAGGTGATGATTCATATGTTTTTCGAAGGACTACTTGATGATATTAAGGGATTGGTTAGCGTCGTATGTAGTGATAATTACTTGGATAAGGATGTTGAGTTAGTTTGGACCATCTATGAAGAGATGCCCGAGAATTCTAGAGTCGTCGATTCCACACAAACATATCAGAAGACTCTATCACCATTACATCATCAAGATCATTAGAAGGTGGTGAATATTATAGAGTTTGATTCACGATCTGATGATTTGGGCTTGATTTGTGAGAAACGTACCATAGTCGACATAATTCGGAAGCAGATTCAGGAGTTGTAGAAGCTACGAGAGTTGGAGAAGCTTGCTTCATTACCTGATGGGATGAATGATTGTAGAAGCGACAATGGCGTTGTGGTCCTGTGGAGGAGAGGCAATGGCACTGTGGAGGACCTCGAGAGGAGGAGCGGCAAGCCGGAGGCTGTGCTAGGGTTGCACACGAACAAACAATTTGGGAAGCGGAGGGATCAGGGATTCGAGGTGTGTTGCATTTGCATGGGGAATGGGAAGGTTTTCGGTTCGGGAAGTAAGTGGGGGGAGGGACGCAAACCTCTCTCGGGCTGAATCTCAGGCCTTGTTTCGGGTCAGGTCTTCGGGCCTAGATCCGGGTCGATCCTAGATTCAGGCCGGGCCTTCGGGCCAGGTCAGGATAGGCCGAGGAAAGCCTAAGATCGGCCCAAATATAAATTGGGCCTACATTTTCAGCCCAAGCCCGGCCCATTGTTCATTTGGGCTTGGGTCGGGTCTGGTTTTTTGGATCGGGCTTCAGGTTGGGCCAGACTGGCCCAGCCCGATGCCCATCCCTAGCAAAGTTAAGTATAGGGTGTGATGAATGGCCATTCATGCACCTTTATTATCCTATGTTGGCTCTAAATCCCTAGTGAAATATATGTAAATATCACTAACTTACATGAATTAACCTCCAACACTAATATATAAATAATACATAATTATCTATATTTAAATCTAAAATAAAATAATAAAGAAAAAATGAAAATAAATGAAGTATCAAAGATACTTAATTGACCTTAAACCTGGAGAAAAAGTCAAATATTGACTAGGTTGACAATGAATAAAGTAGAGGGAGATAAGGACAAAATAACATAGACAACTATAACATAACCATAAACCCTAAGTGTTCAGCAATCTCAAATTAAAATATCCATCTAATGAAGGTAATTTCATTTAACATAGAGTCATGATACAAAAATTAATTTTCTGAGGTACCATTATACTTAGGCATCTGTATTTGATATTGTATTATTTAATTCTTTAAATTTTCTACTCCTTTGCATTTTTAATAATTACATAGTATATAAATCATTTAAAAATATAAACATAAATTAAGATAATTAAAATAAACTTAAATAAATAAGGAGTACAATACATCGATATATTATACTTAAAGGAAGTATACATGTCACTATTTACATTCATAGATGAAATAACAAAAATAAAATAAAAATATGTCAATTCATAATATATAATAATATAAATATATAAAATATGTAAAGATAATAACATGTATAGAAAATACAAAACAAAAATAAAATATACAAAACATAGGTATGTATACCAATGTTTATACTTGTAAAATTTAACATATAATAATGATTTATTTTTAAAATAAATAAAAATCATTTAAAAATTGTACATAAAATAAGAAATAATTCTCATGTTTAAGATTTATTTACTGAAATTTGTTTCTATTTTATTTTCAATTAATTTTTATTTTTATTCTTGTTTTGTCTTTTGATGGTCAATGTCGACTAATCAGGAAGCAACAACAATTGACCCATGTCAATTGCCCTGCCCCACCTTTGGATAGGTTTACGATGTTATTTCCTCTTCTGTGCTAAATTTTTAGCTCGATCATGACCTCCTTTTCGCTTGATTCCTTCATGACATCTCTTCACAACCTAAAGATATTTCACATGGACCCAAGCTCCTCCAGAGTCAACCTTTGATTGCATGAAAACCCTAGGTGAACAGGGACCTCCAATCAAAGTGTTGTATAGCATATCATCCACCAATTTTGAAAATCAATCCCTTTACCATCTCGTAACCCCTAAGACCTAGTCTTGGAGTGTGAATCTTGTGACGGGAGGCAAGCCCCATCGATCTGAGGTGAGGAGAAGGCATCAGAAATCATATTCATCGATCATCAGAGAAAATCCAGTTTTAATCTACTCCCAAGTCATTATGACAAGGTGAATTGTCTATCTTAGTATTTTTTATTACAAGTATAATCAGTAGCGTAGATTAGGTGTTTATTTCATTTGATTTGATCTATTATAGCTTAAAATCCAAAAAAATCTCATCAAAGATCTAGGATCTGGCCATCGTTCTCATTGTGCTACCCATTGTTATCGACCACCACTCGCACCACATTATGTCCCTAAACATTCTACATTAATCCCTTGATCTGAGCCACCCCTAATCTCGCAAAGATCGGGCGAAGATCTCTTCCTTCATCGTCATCAGAGATCCTCCACCCATCCACTGCCCCCCTTCTTTTGCAAAATAACTGGTTGAGGAGACTCCTCCTCAAGCCCCAAGTTTTCTATGCATGTTCAAGCCCCAAAGTAACCCACCTGAGGGAATTTTAATATGGAGATGAAGCAACTTCGAGCTCCAGGCCTCCTTTGATAAGGCCTGGACCTACCTAAGCCCTTCAGTGGATGCACAAGCCATCTAGAAACCTGTAGAACCCATCAGCAACCAGAGAGAACGTGAGAGTTGCGAGCAAGATCGAATCGAACCCAAGGAAGAACATCGCTCTCTGATGTTCTTCCAGACATTATAGATACCGTCGGATCGAGGTGGAGTGCCAGTTTTGATCTCAAATGTTCGATTGAGAGATGTAGAAACCGTCAAATTCTGATGTGAATCTAATCTTGGTTGATCATTGACGAATTGTTACACGCACATCTAGGTCATCCGTGCTTAAGTGAATCTAAGTGGATCTCCTGGATCCATTGGATCATGCACATAGGGGTATTTTGCACCTTTACCCCTCCCCCAGCTTTTGAATTTATTATTTACTAAATAAACTTTCATTTGCAGTGTAATATTTCTGTAATATTTGCAACTGGTACCTATGTACTTATTTTAATTGTACTTCGATCATGTGTCAGGTCACCTCACGTGGCACTCAATGTGAGGCGCCTGGAATTTTCGTAAGTAACCCCCTACTAGCTTACTTATTTTGATTTGGTCCCAAATTTTGTAAAATTAATGCAGTATTTTAGGTTAAATTGCATGCTTGGACCTAAAACTTTGTCTGTTTATAATTATACCCCTACCAGGCAGAAATATTTTGCATTTTAAATTGCAAACATTGCATGTATTCCTTTGGATTTTAAATAGGTCACTGTCATTTGTATTAATTTTATTTATTGTTTTTTTTCATGTATTAAATAGTTCTTTTGTGACAAAAATTATAGGAAAATTAACTTAAGTGCTTAGAACCTATATTTATCACATATAGCTTTTGCAAGACATTTAAAGTTGTTTTCCTATTGATAGAAATACAAAACCATTGTATTTTTTCTTATTTGATATCTATAAAAGCCAAAAAAATTCAAAATCATAACAACAACAAAGCCTTTTCCCAGATTAAGTAGGGTCATCTACATGGATTCTTTTCCTCCATTCATATCTATCTTGGGTCATTCTCGGACTTAGATCCAAAAAATTAAGATCCATTCACATAGTCTCATTCCAACACTTCTTGGACCTTCCTCTCCTTCTCTTAGTCGGTTCAACATCCTAAAACTCACATCTCCTCACTGGTGCATCTGTAAAAAAATCAAAATATTTTTAAAGTCTAACAACTACAATAGGGTTATTTTATTCTATTCTATCACCATGGAAGGCCGTATCCCGATATATCGGCGATATATCGGCGATATATCGATATCGACAGGTCACCGATATATCGCCGATATGTCTGATATCAGGTATCGATAGGCAAAAAAGGCTAGCTGAATCCCGATGTCAGCGATATGGCGTTGATATATCGCCGATCGGTATCGACATGGTACCGATATCGATATGTCCTTCCATGTCTATCACTATACCAAAAATCTTTTAAATGTTCAAAACTAAAACTCTAAAAACTACAAAACACGGAAAAGTATAAAAATGCAAAAAAATCTGATTTTTATTTATTAGATATTTTACATAACATTTAATTAGGGAATTCTTTTGGACTGAAAAACATTTTTAAAACCTATTTAAAGTTCCCTAATTTTCAGTTTATCTATTTTCCTATTTTCGTTATCTTTAAAAATTAAAAGAATATACAAAATGGTTTTCAAAAAGTTAAAATATTTGCAAAATATAAAACACCAAAAAGATTTCATTCTTAGTGCTTTACTTTTATTTTTACTTATTTTGATCCAAAACATTTTCCTTTATTTTATGCTTTCAATAGTTTAAAAATCAAAATATAAAATTGTAAAATAAAAATCTATTAAAAATTATAAAACCTAAAAATATAAAATTGTAAAATAATATAAACACATAAAAAATTAAATATTATTGAAAAACCATAAAATTACAAAAAGAGAAAAGGACATAAAAATACAAAACAAAAACCCAAAAATATTATTAAGTAATTAATAATAATGTTTGCACTATATTCCACGTTATCCTTGTGTTTGACACTCAGACTGCTTATACCTATACGCATATATATTATCAATTATAATATATTTTGACCTACATTTTGATCGTCAAGTTTCATTGTGGGTTGATTGTTAATAATTTGACAATTGGTCAACACATCAATTGTTGAGCTAGCATGTTATCTTAGCAGACCGACCCGTCCATTTCATCAGTTACAAATATCTCAAAGAGGAGTCCTAGAACCATGATTAATATTACATCGAATACAATATTTATATCGAGGATGGACATGACCATGATTCGTGAGAAATTCAATGGTCAAAATTATAAGCATTGATAGCAATGCATGAAAATTTGATCCCCAGCATCTGGCTAATTTCTATTCTCGAAACTAAATGCCCCGCAATAGGGAAAACCCCATACCTTAAAGCTAGAATGAAAAACCACGTAAAGAAACACAATCGTATATGTCGTGGTTGCACCTTGTTGACTTTATCCAACATGTTCTCTAAAGCTTATTTTTTATCCTCGTACTACAAATCAAATTTGGGAGAACTAGATAAGAAGTATAATATTGATGATCTTGGTATTGAGAAAAATCAATCGCGAAATTCTATATTTTTTTATAGTTGCGGAGAAATCAATTTTTAAACAAACACATGAATTTTCGCTCCTGATCCATGGATTGTATGATGTTGAAATGACACTTCTAAAGAAACTTTAGGTTATGTCAATCATATAAAAATTCTTGAAGTCATAAAATAGCTTTGGTAGCTATTTTCCTTGAACATAGGAAGAGGAATATTTCTATAATGATCTATTGGTGACAATCTCCACTAAGGACGAACGGAAGAAGAAAAACATGTAGTTCTTATGATGTTCAAGCTAAGCACTATTTCATGACCTCGGAAGGTAAAAGAAAATAGGAAAGGATGAATATAATAAGGATAAAATCAAACTTAAAGGCAAGATCCACAAAATACAACCAATAAATTGTACAGGTAATGTCATCAGGTTGGGCATTAGAAGAAGGATTTTATATCCTTAAAAGGTCTAGCAGAATCTGTAGAAAATGATCACTGAGGGATTCAAGGCTATTAATGGTTATATCTCTGTAAACATGAACTATATCGTATTTCACGATCCAAATGAGTGCTTCATGGATATGGAAGTCAATGAATATATATTCTATGATAGATCTTTGTTTTCTTTCTTATCATATATGCATTGGTGGGATTATGAAGACATGGAATGACTTTATGGATGTTAAGTTTGGACAAGTTGAAATGGCATTCTCTTTCAAAAGAGTATGAACTTTGTATAGTATGTTGAAGAATGTTTTGTCTGGCTGAATTTTAGTTATAAATTGTTTTGAACCAAATTTCAAATGTAATAAACTTATAATTCACATTCATGGTATTTTTTATTGAAAATGCTATTTGGCATATTTGTACTTGTTGCTAAGAAGATTCAATGAATATTGATTATGTGAATGTTATAATTTTTTAATGCTTTAATTCCGATCCTCATATGATGAAAAATATAGAATCATGTGATCCGTGACATGGTAGATTAAGACATGTAAACCTAATCATGAATTTACAGTTGACTCCTTAACACATCATTAATAAAATTAAGAAATGAGAAATATGTATGCAAGATATGATACCTAAAAAGCTTTTCCAGACTATTTCTATGGGCAGTGAAATTTAAATCTAGCGTACATGAATATATGTGAGTATAATGGTATGTTGATTAGAGACAATAAAAAATAGTTTATCACATTTGTAAATGATAGCATAAGATACGACTATTATGTATACCTAATGAAGACTAAGAATGAGGCTTTAGAGAAATTTCTTACATTTAAGAATGAAAACGAGACACAAATGGGCAAAGCTTAAACGTCATATGTCAAATATGATGGTGGATATAGTCTAATATTTTTTATGAAAAATAAAAATTCCTTGATATTCTTCATGAGGTTACAACATGATATTCAACGTGATCAAATGGGTCGACAGAATAGAAAATTAGGACGGTAACTGATATAATCAATGCACTCCTACAAAGTTTTAGACTTCCAACTTATATGTGAGGAAAGGCCTAAAATACGACTTTCCATCTTTTGATTATGTTTCCTCCAAGGCATAAGGAACAATGAAGTTCGAATTGCTAAGAATAGGAAACCAATGTTGAAATATCTCAAAGTATAGGATTGTATTGCTAAGGTTTGTCTCATTACACGAGGAAGAAGCTAGATCTAAAAATCATTGATGCCATCAATATATGATCTTTCTTTCCATCAGATTGATGTTAAGACTGTCTTTATTTATGACAATCTTTATGAGGATAGTTCTATGGGTCAACCTAATGGGTTCATGACACCTAGGAATGAGGGGAAAATTTGCAAGCTTGATACATATCTTTACTAATTAAAATAAGCACCAAAGGAGTGGCATCAAAAATTTGACAAAATTATTTTGTCATGTGACTGTAAGGTTCACAAAACACACAACTGTATATATTCCAATGTGAAAGGCGATGAGTGTATTGCCTTATACTTGTGATAACATACTATTATTTAGATCGCATATGATGATTATTAATGATACTAAGATATTTTTAAATAGCAAGTTTGAGATAAAGGATATGGATGTTGCCGATGTGATCAAGGATCTCGAATTGATGATGTCAGTTCATGGGATTGTAGCTTCTCATCTAACAACATTGAGAATATACTTGAGAAATTTGGATATAAAGATATCAAGGATGCAGACACACCTTTCAATTCATCCAATTTACAAGAACAATAATGGAGTCGTTGCATCCCAACTTAAGTACTTGCATATCATAGGAAGGTTAATGTATCATGCAAATCGCACGATACCTGATATTTCATTCTCAATTACAAATCTGAATAAATACACAAGATGTCTTAGATGTACTCATCGGAGGATCTGAATCAAATACTGTGTATCTAAAGAAAACTATTTCAATTACTTTGCATAATGATATAGATACTTATGCTGCTACAAGGATAAATGATGCAATTTGGATTTGGATAGAGAAAATAGAGGATTCTAGAAATAATTGTGTTATTAAGTATGCTTTTACCCTTGGAAGCTGTGTACTCCCTTGGAGGAATACGAAACATATACCATTTTCGCTTGGTCTAGGATAAACTATGTGCTTTGAACACAACTAGAACTAAAGCTATATAGCTTACATAACTTCTTTCTAAGATTCTCATGGTGGGCAAACCAATTCATGCAATCTAGGTGTATTGTGATAATATAACCATGATTGTTAAGATTAAAGTACAAAGCTCAATCATAAAATAAGAAGACACATTTGAATAAGACTTAAAACCTTAAGTGATTTAGTCTCTTGAGTTGTGATAGCTACAGATTTCATTTAGCAAAAGGACTTGACTTGATATATCATTACGATTGCACCAAGAACGATACTTTGATGTTGCTATCGTATATATTAACACTAAGAACCGAAGTTCAAGATATAGTTCACTTCGTTCCTGTTAAGACGAAAGTAGTAATTAAACTAGGCTAGAGGCTTGAATCGAAAGGTACCATTATTGAAAGTAAAGTGTGGCACCTGATATATGTCGTCTGATTTGTGTAGAGTTCCCTTTCAAATGAATTCATGGGAATCATTCTGTATGGAAGTATTGAAAATTAGTTGGCTTCAATTGGGAAGCTAATTAATTGGTCAATTGTGAATTTAAAACTTAAAATTTGAACAAAGTAGAAGTTTTAGACCACATTGCTTAGTTTTAAATTTTGAGGGGTTTACTCCGATTCATACTGTGTAGAGTCAATTCCAATCTAGAATCTCGTTACTTTTGTTACAAGTTTCATTTGAATGTTCGGATAAGTTAACTTATTCGATTGAATGTTCGGATAAGTTAACTTATTCGATTTATTTGAAATACGATGGTTCGAATTGAATTGCATTTGGATGCTTCAGATTCGAGACGTTAAACTGATTTGCATTTCTGCGAACGTTTTTTATTCAACTGCTTTTTCCATATCTTGCATAATCGTATTGTCCTCATTGTTAACTGACTGGTTCTTAAATCATTATTAAATCACACAATCACACAATGAACGTTTGTAATTGAATTATGATTTATGTTCTTAAATCACGCAATATATCGTTTGTAATTGAATTATGATTTGTTAACGATTAGTTATATTCAAAATAATGTGATACACTTAATTGAATCATGTGAAATCTGAATATTGATATTAATGTATAATTTCATCGTTATTCATTTTGTTTCTAACAATAGATATATGTGTATATAAATATGTATGGATTTTTTTTACTACCTATGTGCGGATATATATTAATATCTATATTAATATAAGAGGGGGAGAATGATCTCCACCTCTAAATACGTTTGAATACAACAACAGTCTTTCCCACGATTAAGTTGGGTCAATTGCATGGATTTTTTACCTCCATTAAGATCTATTTTGGAATGTTCTCAAGATTATTGTATTCATTTGTAAAAAATTAAAATTAAAATATATATTTTTAGTAAATAATTTTTGACAGCCATACTTTTATTTATGAATTACGTGACAATTCCTATATCTATGTCTACAAAGATGTTCTTAACGGATATGTTACTTAAAAGGGATTTTTACACCCATAACTCTGAGTAATTTCACAATAACACTCATAACTCTGACTAATTTCACAATAACACTCATAACCATGCATAATCATTAATTACATGAGAAACTCCGAGTAATGCTTAGCTCTTACATGACATAACCCTGTCTTATGTTCCGTTTGAAATACCTGTTATATTTGACGGTTTCCGTTGAAAATGATAAACTACTCCTAATGTTCATTCTTATTTACAAAACATGTCATCCTCTCTTCATTGGCGGCCTCCCTCCTTGCTCGCCGCCGCTGAGCAACTCCTTCCCTGCTCGCCGCCGCCGAGCAACTCCTCACGAGCTATTGAAGAAGCCACCACCCCCACGCACCCCTACCCGCACACGACCTGCAACGACTCCCCACTCCCGCACCGACCTGCTCGAAGCCCTCCCCACACACGACCTGCAACGGCCTCCACACTCCCCCGCTAACCTGCCCGAAGCTCGAATCCACGAGCTCTTGACGAAGCCCCACCACCCCCTCCTCCACCAGCAAGCCCCCCATTCCCCACCGACCTGCTCGAAACTTCGAAGCCCCCCCTCTCACCGACCTGCAATGGTCCTCCCACCATACGCCTCGCCCCATCGCCAGCCCGTGTTCATGCCCAGCTCGAAGCCCACCGTCATTTTTTCCCTTTCGTTTTTTATTTTGGCTAACCCTAGCCATTAAATCATAGATTGGTTATATAAACTCACTCATATGGTTGAGTTCATATATTAAACTAACAGAAGGTTATGAGTGTGAAACGGAGTGATTATCCGAAAATTTCTGTGTATTCATGATTATGCATTTTTATGAATGCTATTGCAGAATTACTCAGGATTATGAGTGTAAAAATCCCTACTTAAAACTTTAAAAGGCATATGTTAGTCTATATGTAATGGTCACGTTATATTAATAACGATCATATACACAACGTATTGTCAGTAGAAATCGACAGTGGTATTAGAAAAGCAGACAGATGCATAAATGTTCAACGAAAGGCATATGCATGGATACCAGCGGAGGAGTAGCAAAGCAAAATCAAGGGCAGCAAAGAAAGAAATACCAGCGGAGGAGGAATCAACGGAAATCCATACCGCTCACAGGTTTTCCATGGCAGGCGTCAGACACCACAAATTACAGCTTTTTCTGAAGCTCAGAACCCATACCTTTAGCCGCCGTTTGAAACTGCAGCTGCATGGATACCAAAGAAAGCCAGAGATCCACAATAATTAGGCAAACAGTGGAGTTACCACACAACAAAACATCTGACATTTGCTTCCAAAATCCGAGGCCACAAAGGCCACATTACAGAACAACGATGCAATGCAAACTAGAACGACGACGCCTCACCGTCGTCATGGTTTCGAACCGGACCCAACTCAAGAAAAGACGCAACACCAAAGCAAACACATGAAAAACTCAAGATCGATCGAACCTCGGAGATAGAGAGGGATCGATCACACTAATACTTGTAGTCCTTGACGTGGAGGCTCTCGGACACCCCCTCTCCCTTGGCCGCATCGCCTCCGTACTTCCCCAGAGTCGCCTCGGAGTTGGCCTTGGCCCTCGCCAGGAACGCCGCCTGCGCCTTCTCCTTGTTCTCCTCCTTTCCGCTCCACGCCTTCAGTGTGCTCTGCTGCAGCGCTCGCCCGAACGAGAAGGACAGCGTCCACGGCTTCTTCCCCTGCAGCTTGTTCATGGCGTCGAGGTTGAGAGTAGCCTCCTCCTCGCTCTGCCCACCGGACAAGAACATGATCCCGGGCACCGCCGCGGGAACGGTCCTCAGCAGCGCGCGCACCGTGTTCTCCGCCACCACCGCAGGTGCGACCTTCGCGGCGCCGGATCCCGGGGTGACCATATTGGGCTTTAGGAGGGATCCCTCCAGGAGGACGTGGTGGTCGTTGAGGGCCTTGTAAACAGCGGCAAGGACCTTCTCGGTGACGGCGGCGCAGGTGGCGATGTCATGGGTCCCGTCCACCAGGATCTCGGGCTCGACGATGGGGACGAGGCCGTTCTCCTGGCAGATGATAGCATAGCGCGCGAGCCCGTTGGCGTTCTCGGTGATGGCGAGTTGCGAAGGCTCGTTGGCTCCGATCTTGAGGACGGCGCGCCACTTGGCGAAGCGGGCTCCGGCCTCGTAGTACTTCTGGCAGCGCTTGCCGAGGTCGTCAAGGCCCTGCGTCGTGGTCTCGCCGTCAGTTCCCGCGAGCGCCACGGTGCCCTTGTCAACCTTGATGCCCGGGATGACTCCTCCCTCCTTGAGGACGTCGACGAAGGGCTTCCCATCGGATGCCTTCTGGTAGAGCGTCTCCTCGAAGAGGATGACGCCACTGAGGTACTGGAGGGCGTTCGGGGCAGTGAAGAGGAGCTCGCGGAGGTTCCGGCGGTTGGACTCCACGTTTTCGACGTTGATGCTCGCGAGGCGCTTGCCGATCGTGCCGGTGGACTCGTCGGCGGCGAGGATGCCCTTCCCCGGCGTCGCGATGTAAGCAGCCGTTGCGATCAACTCATCTGCATCATAAGATACATCTACTGATACCAACTTCACCAAACTCCAAAACCTCCATCAAGGTCGAGCGAAGAAAACGAGATGATTACCTGCGTACTTGCCACGGAAGGCCGACATGTTTGGCTGCGTGTGCTGATGGGAGAAAGGATGAGATCGCAGGAGATGAAGGCGGTGGTGGGTAGAGGTTGGGGGTTTGCGGAGGCTTTATAGTGGGGGAGGTGGTGAGTGGAGAATATAAACAATACAAGAAAACCACGCGAATTCATTTATTTAATAACAATAAAATAAACACAATGGAATTTTACACTATAACCTTTGTATGCTTTGTAATTACACATCGACCCCTATATGTTCTTAACTCCCACGCCACAATCCCTGGAAGTTGCAACGGAGTAAGATCATAGGGGCAGCGGTGTTGTTACAACGAGTTATAAGGGTAATTGTGTAAAAAAGCCAAAAATAAACAGAAAGTCCGGAGAAACAAGTTGCCGGACGTGGGAAGCTCTCATGGTGAGCACGTCGACTCACATTATATCTCGACATGGGTACTTTGGGAAGCACATCATATATATTAATTAATTTTATATTAGCATTATTGTACTAACGTGTAAAGCCACGCCTGTGGGGCCGCATATATTTCCTGTTGACTTTAAAATTTTTACTACGAAAATTATTGTTTTCGTTTGTAGCATGTCGGATTGGAATCCAGCAAAAAATTATTATGTAAAAGAAAGTGAAAATTCATTAAAAAAATAAAAAATACATCCATTTCAGTTATTTTAGTTAATTTTCAAGGATGGTAATCAGTGGCGGACCGAGGATTTTATCATAGGTGGGGCACTAGGGATGCAAACCGTCAGATACATATACGGCTATAAATCTTACAATATATCACTATCTACTCTTAAATATGAATACCGATACAGTTTCAAATATTGACGGACATTAAAACTATACTATCATTATCTTTAAAAAGTGGAAGAGGCCATGGTGTAACAAGGGAAGATTGCAAGAGCTGAGAGGTAATTGGACTTGAATGTAGGGGATCTTAATGTAAAAATCCCTTTCCTTTCATGTTCAAAGTTTGCATATGAAGTAAAAGGAATTTTCTACAATGTAACTACTAAAATTTATCCAATTATATAATAACCCTTACATTTTTTGTGATTACATGACGAACCATATATTCTGACTTTATTTGATATATGCGGCTCTGTGGGTTGTACCATGGTGATGTGTTGATCTAGACGATTACACAAGTTGTAGTGTATTTTACAACAATTTTGGTGTAATTACAAAGATTATAAGAGCTATCGTGTGAATTTCATTTCCATTTACATCATGGATTCATAGGTCTTTTGTAATTACATCTGATCAAGCCCCTGTAATCTTTTATATTTGTCCAATTATATGCTTAGGAAAAATATAAATACATGTAATGTTAATAATTTTATGCTAATTTCGAATGCGAGAGTACCTGCACTTGGGTTGGGATGTGCAAACGAGAATAAAAGTATAAGTGTTGTGCATCCGAGAGGAAGGAGGAGCGTAGTCATCGGGGGTTTTTAAAGAAGCCATGGAGGCGGGAGGTGTCATCATGATGAGTGTGTGAAGGAGTCGAGGGCACGACGTGTCTGATATAGTGGTTGGGAAGCAACCACAGTGGATACACAAGGAAATCGAGATCACGACGCGTCTGAGAGGGAGGTAAGGAAGGAGCTACAACAAGCTCGAGAGGGAGCCGAGGCTCTCAGGCGCAATGGAGAGATGCGTCTAAGAGAGATGTTGGGTGTTGGCCACTGGGAACGCAACACAATAACAATGGATCCCGAAGTAGCCGTGAACGCTTTGTGTTCGAGGAATCGAGAGGGAGGCGGGGTCACAAAAACGATCCACGAGCCATCATGCTGGGACAAACGATGTGGAAAGGAGGAATGAGACTTGCCATGCAGTCTACTTGGAAGGACGACGGAGTACAAAGGGCAGGGTACGGAGTCAAGATGAAGCTCAGAATCCGAATGGTGTAAGTTCGATAGGGAGGGGGCACACACGGATACGAAAATATTTTGAGACGGACAATGAGTGGAAGTTAAAGGATCTCCAAAGATTAAGGGGGGGGGGGGGGGGACGTGCCCTACCTCTTAAGAACGTAGGTCCGCCCCTGATGGTAATGAAGAGGTATGCTTGTCCGGTAATGGAAAATGAAGGAAAGTTTTCATGCATCCAAATGGGGTTGAGGAGTATCATTCTTTTCATTTCTCCAATGGACATCATTCTTAAATCTATACTAGTGCATACCCGTGCGTTGCACGGGTGAAATCAAATTGACACAGTAGCGTTTAACTGACATTTTTAACAGTAACATGCATAACATAAGTAGGGTAAATAATTTCGCAATAAACTGTATTTATTCATGTGAGTATATCATGATATTATCAAGCCCTTTATAATATTTGTTAGCATATCATGGTATTCTTGTAATGTTACAAACTTTTGCACCACAACCATTTCATACGAGCATAATGATGCCCCACATGTTTGTAATGGACATGCATGCTGAAATGAATAGTTTACTTCCGATCACTTCTATTGTAATGCACACATGTAAGTTGTTACAGCATTATTTCATTACAGTGTATCATTAATGTTTGCTACAATATTTGGGTTGTGAAAGCATAGTTTACTTCAATAAAACTTCTCGAACAACACCAAAACATTGTTGTTTGTATTCACATCTTCTACCTTTCATCAACTTCATCAACTTTAAGTTTGGTAATGTTTTCTCCCTCTGTTATTTTTCTTTTTTATTTCAATGTTATTGCAGTCCTTCATGTTTAAAATAGTTTGTCTGCTTTACATATATTTTATTTTAGATGCAATCGGTTGTGTACAATTCCTTGCTTTATGCTATAAACTAACATTGAAGTTTGTCTTTAGATCATTTCCTGTTATACTCTCATTGATTTCATATCAAGCTAGAAAAGATAAATAAATGTTCCCAGGTTGAGTCTGTAAATATATTTGTCAGTTTATTCTTTAGTCTTAGCTTTGCATTTATCTTAGGCGTGAAATTTAGTTTTATTTTATGAACCAATAGTTAAGATAAGTTAAGTTTTAGCTCAAGTTTTATTTTTGTTCTCTGGGTATGGAGTTGCATTCATTTACAAACTTTTTCTTTCAAGGGTTGTTTAAAACCATGTACAAAGTCCAGTGCATGTTAAGTTGGATTTTGTTATGTTGGGGTTTGTTTGTTAATTGTCAGTTTTTTAGCATCTGGATTACCATCTTGGTTCATGTTAAGTTAGATTTTTTATTGTGGGGCGGATATTATTAAGTCTGATTTTGAGTCTCGTTCTTATTTTACTTCAGTTCACATTCATATATATTGGTGTTTCAATTTTGAGTTCATACTATTTTAAAAGTGGTGTGATCTGAGAATTGAAAATGCGAAATTAGTTTGCCACAAATCTGGAGATAGTAGAAGATCTGCGAAATTAGTTTACCATATATATTGTTAAGTTTGTAAAATCTGCTCCGACTGGATTGGAGCTGATGGACAGAAGCAAGAGGATTCTCAGGCAGCAAATGATCACGGTAGGGTCCATCGGCAGAGGGGAGCGCATGTGGGTATTAAAAGGACTAAATAATCCATCTCTGCCACCTCTTGTTCTTCTTCTACATCCACCTCCTGCAGCAGTGCTAGGCCTTGCGTCTCCTCACCTTCGCGGCGGCAGAAACGCTCCTTCCTCGCACTCGATCTCTGGTCTCCAGCCACCTAAGAGCCTTGCACCTGGTGCAAAATTGAGCTAACACTCCTCCACAGATGCTGACACCTTCAAAAAGTTCCAGGACCCGATGATGGGGTCTTGGTGGCTCGATGGAGTTCCGGCGAACCTGGGGCCCTCTTACCAAACCCAAATAGCCTCTAACGTGGCATTTTCCCTCCAAAACATGCACTGAAAGCTCTCACAAGAAAACAAAGGGTCCTGGGGGATTCACGGGGTGAAATGGGGTGTAGATGATTGCGGTAGAGGTCTCCAGTGGAGATGGCAGATTGGGGACTTGATCTCCCGGTCTAGGGTTGATCGAGGGGAATGAAATGTCTCGAGGTGTAGAAGTTGCGGAGGGACGTGATGGAGGTGTCACGAAAGTCAGAGAAAAGTTGAATATGACAGAACGAAGGATCGGATTTGTCGGTGCGTCGTTGGTGAAGATGTTGCAGACCTCGTCAGACTGGAGGAAAGCGTCGAAAAGGGTATCAATAGTGATGCCCCATCTTGAGGCCTTGCGGTGGACGGAGTTGGAGTCCGTGACGGATGGCGACGCGCTCGAAGATGTAGCGGTTGGCGCAGGCGGCCTCCTTGAGGAGGTCGATAAGCCGGTCCCCCACCGAAGGGCTCCAGGAGCTTCCGAAGGCCTTGCGCTCGTCTTCCTCGACTTTATACGCGTCATCTTCCTTTTCGTTGCCATCTTCATCATCATCTTCTTCGACCTCTTCCCTGGATCTCCTAGCAGTTCTTTTAATGTCTGTGTGCGGTGATGGGCGTCGTCAGGTTGGCAAGGGGACAAAGCAGAGGGCTAAGGGTCGTGGATGGCCCTTCGATGTGGCAAGTTGGTAATTCCTTTGTTTGGTTAAGGGCCAAAAAGGAATGATGGATGGGGTCGGGAAGGGCAAAAATGGGCATTTACGTGCAAGAAATTAATGTGTTGACGCACTTTAATATATGTATAATGGATGTGTCTTGGCATTTTCCAATTTTCCTTTGTTTTCCATTACAAGCACAAAATTATAGATTTCTTTTTATTTCCTTTAAAAGCACAATTACAAGGAATTTGATCAAAGGAAGATGTATTTCCTTCAAGTTTATTTCCTTTTACACTTTCCACTTGAACATGGAAATCAATTTTCATTATTTTCCTAAGTATAAACACTTTCTTGGTATAAAGATTTCAAATATACCTAGAAAATCAAATGATGCATGATGAGGGACAAAATCCCCTGATCACAGGTCAATCATGAAAATAGCTGAAATCAAAGTAGATCGACTTGACGGACCACAAACCCTACTGGACTTATCAACCCATTTCAAACTTGGAGACGATAAAATCTAGCATGCCCCGACCCATGCCAACATCTCAAAGTACCTGGCATTAAATGTAATTGAACGGATCACACTGACCGATTGCAAGCGTGCAACTTAAATTCGCACGATCGAATCGTTACCGAAACATGCAGGGTAATCAATGAGCAACAGTCTAAAAAAGATCCATATAATTTATTCAGATCAAGAGTTTCATTATTACAACATCAATCATGATATACTTGCAAAAAGAAATTTAAACAATTGCACAACATGACTCTCTGTTCCAGTGGGCATATAGATATCCACCATAATCATGTATTATTTATACCATGATGAATGTCACGTTGAGTCTGCCACATGAACTTGAGTACTTGGTCTAACTTGTTCTTCACCTGAAATAATTAAAAACAACTTTGCATGAGCCTAATATCTAGTATGTATCAGGATCCATGCATGGGGATTCTAACGATCATTTAGTCTATTATGAAGCATCTACTTGAGTTTTCATGGACGAGCATCATTACGTGCCTAATTGTTCCCATGCATGTCTAAGATCGATTCCTAATATGTATAATTTGCATTCTTTCATAACCATAGGAATACATATGTAGATTTAATAAGAAAACATGGCATACCTATCTTTCATCTTGTGGGGCATATTTCATATGATTCATAACACGTGCGTGTTTCTTTTATCATATAAATCACTTTGCATTTTAGTCACAATGAATTTGATAGTTTACATTTCTTAAACCAAATCCTGTACGACACATAGTGGTTTATTCTTTATTAAACCATCTCTTGTATAATATATAATGGTTTATCTTTAATTAAATCATTTTATTGCATAACATATAAGGTTTATCTTTATAAACTATTTCTTTCAAACTTGTAATGATTTATCTTTATAAAGCATTTGCTTGCATAGTTGTAGTAAGTTACCTTTATAATCTGTTTCTTTGCATTCTTATATGGGTTATATTTATAACTCGTTTCTTGGATTACTTTTCAATGCATTTTCTCATATACAATAATATTAACATAAATCGCACATATACCCATAATAATAATATAATTTCATATAAGAACTTAAACTCATAATATTTGAACATTCATTTACATTATTATAATTGCACATATATCTTAACTTATCGAGTGTTTAGAATTATCTTGATTTTTAATTTATAAGTGGCTTTGCTAGCTTTATCGTTGGCACCTAGCGGTCCATACATGACAGTGTAGCTACAGTTGTAGAGAACTTAGCTTTTGCCTTTATGGTTCCTTGCAATCATACGCCCATCGACTTTTAGATGCAACTGTAGAGGACTTAGCTTTTGCCTCTGTTGTTCCTTGCAACCAAACGCCCCTTGTAGCGTTGCCCCTTGGGCTCACGACCCGTTGCAGTCGTCCATGTGATTATTTACGAGTCTGTGCCTTAATCTTGATTAAGATTATCACTTTGTTCCTTCCTTTAATTATAACATGCTTCAAATTTTAAAACTCATATATTATAAGATCTATACTAATAGTTATGAATTCCCTTTTGAATATTCATCTTAATGTCAAAGCACCAAATGTAATTATTTTTGTGTGTCATTAATCTATATTTCTCAAAATTAATGTAAGCACTTTGGAAATATTAAATTTTATGACTATATGTTGTTCATATATAAGATCAAAATCAAAGGAACTAACCCTTGCCTTGTTCTTTAATTTCAGGTATTCGCTCAATCCATTAAATCTTAATAGAAAAATATTGATTACTTAGAATTTAGCCTAATGTTACCATAAATAGTTCGAGCATGTATAACCACATTGGAGTTTGATAAAAGAGACACCATTTTATTTTATAAGCTTACGATAGTATAATACTTAAATTCATTTTGTTAAGCCCTAATGACATTGCTGTCCATCTTTCCTTAAAAAAACGCACTTTTTTTTTAATTCTTAATTGAATGTAGATGATTCCACCATGTTAAAGAGATACGTATAAATTAGGCAATTTAATCATATAATAAGATGATTGCAAAATAAACAATATGGTCTATAGAATATATTTTTCAAATATTTTATTATGAAAATCTTTGTTTGCCCATAACATAAAGAATACACTTGGCAATGAAATTAAACTGCATACAAAATATTATTATTCTTATTCCATCTCATGCTTTCACTATTCTCTATAATATTTAATGTTTAAATTCAATTCAATAGTTAAAAGTGACAGCATTGGTTCTTGTAGGTAGAACTATATAATTATGTTAAACAATTTTTGTGAAATAATACTTCTGTAACAATGTCTAAATTAGGCAATGTTTGTGAAATAATGGTATGAAAAGCAGTCTAATGTTTAAAAATGATTAACTTCTCTACATATAGCCCAAGGTATCACATTACATGTCTCATTAACATATTTATATAGGTTGGAACCCTACACATACCCTTCTCACTCATAATAAGAGAAGCTTTACTAATCTAATCATCAACAAATATATAAATCAATACATGATTATCCATGAGCATTCGTTGGGTTGAAAATATCATATTTCCTCGCTGGTATTCACAGAACCAGTTTACAACACTGGCTCATGTGACTTCGATTTAAGGATCGAATATGTGGATAAATCTAATGATCAATAAATGTACATACACGTTAATTTGTAGCTTGTAGTACGATTTTACATGCTAATATTACCAATAACAAAGTTTTGTGATACAACTCCAACATCTAGTGTGGTGGTATAATACATATCCTAATATCTGACACATAAATTGGTATATTGTTATTTGGATGTGACAATGTTCATACAAAATCCTACACCCATACATACTTACATATGTCTTATCCCATATCAAATGATCATATACAGTGTTATCTTACAAAACTGATACATGCCTCGTGTCCAAAGCTTGACTCTCCATGTCGTGATCATCGTTGGCTCCCTCTGATCACACATCTGCAATCTACTTCTTCTCTTGTCATATCTCTTTCTCTCTCCTCTCCCTCTCTCTCTCTCTCTCTCTCTTGCAATGAGTAGTGACGTTGGGGGGAGGTAGGGTATTGAGGGTAATGGGTTTTTTTGCTATAATGAGGAGGAAATAATGAGGAAGTAAAATCCATTAAATTAGTATTCAACTCTCTATCAATTGGTAATCCGCATTGAATATCGCAATATTGGTGATATGAGTAAAAGATAAATATATGGTTGGAGGTAGAAATTACCATCTGTTACACTAACCTTATGCTCGATCATGTCAATCATTCATGTAAGTTTATCCATTTCTAGCCGTCGATGTGTAAACAAGGGATCGACCATGTCAGCAAGGTCGATAATGTTCTTCACTGATGGTTAGTGAACCATGGTTAAGGATTACTTGGCCATCGGCAAGGCTTACAATTTTCTTCACCATCGGTCTGTGAAGTACAATCAAGGATTGTTTGATCACATCAGCAAGTCTTGCAATATTCATCGCTACCATCAACAGAATGAAATGAGATTGAGAATGCTCGACGGAGTAATAAGGCATGAAATCCCTTCCATTGCCTCCTAGGAAGCAGGCTAAACAAGGGATGTCGTAGTCTAGGCAAGAGTATAAAGAGGAGATCTATGTCCATGGTTTGTTCAGTCGATTGATCGATTGACCTCGTGATTGGGTTATCTATACCTTGTAGAAGCTGACCCATCTAATCTCTAGCCATATAAGCCACTAACACCTTTTAGAAGATTCAAAACACCAACTAACCATCTATACTTGCAATTTGATCATCGAAAACCACGACGAGAACCAACATAATCAATTAAAAATATAACAAATGATGGTATATATATTCTTGATTGACTCATGACATGTGATTTAATTCACCATGCTCCCAACCGACCCAATCCACACTCGATGGATCCATAAAGAGAAGAATTTGTCAAACAATAGGGGCCCTTCTACCTTGATTGATCGATTGACAACATGATTGATCAATCTATCAATGCTTGACTAAACTTTTGATTGGTCAATTGATCATCGATCTACTGATCAAGCATTTGTTGCCAGATAAAGTCTAGAATTGGAAAGTCGAAGATACACTACATATCAACATTGATCTAATATATGAAAACATCTCGAAATATAATAAAAAAGTGCATACCACTATGAAAACTAGTGCTCTTCACATCTATACAAGTGGATCCTTGAGTAAGTGACCAAAATGCATACAAATGAAAAATCAAGGAGTGACTGATATTATGAACAATATTGCATGTAAATTAAATAAACTACAATCAAACTCACATGCAGGCATTTCAAGAATCCGTGGGAAGGGTACACAACCCTTGAGTCAATCAAGATTGCAAAAGATCTCCAAAAATTGATATCCAAGGGGTTAGGGATGAGATTCTACATCAACATGAAGTTTCTTGGGAAAAGCATGCTGCCATCCCCCTTCTTGTTATATGGATGATATCAATGGGTTTTGTTAACTTATTAAGCATCCAAATTAACATCTTATCACATTCAAAATTAAACTCTCATGATTGCTTCCTTAAATAGGTTATTTAGTTCTCAAAGCCCAATTGTATGATTAGATCACGGGCCTAAATGCATCCAACTAACTTGTGAGCCATGTAGGCTCAGCTCACTTAAGTGGGTCAAACCCACTTGGTCTAGTTGGGTGGGGTAATTAGGTGAAGAGAAATTAATTAACATCGAATATGAAATAATAATTAGGGGTGTGCATAGAGTGGATACCCGATCCATTCGATCTCGATTCATCTCGACCCGTCATTAACGGATCACGGATCAATCCGACCCATTCCAACGGGTATCCGATTCCCATGGGTATCCATTCTATGTGAGTGGATCACGGGTATCCACGGATACCCCTGGATTATCACTAAAAAAATAAACTTGGTCTAATTTGAAAGATTGAAAAGTACCGGAAAATTCCTTTCAAACTAATCATCTAAAACATTTGTGAATAACTGCATATATATCCCGTATTTCTCTAATTTTGTGTGCCTCGTATTTCACTAATTTTGTACACCGCAAAATGCTCTAAACTTCAATTCTCAATTTACACCACTTACAGTACGAGGAGTGGACATAAAAAATGATTGGAGATTTTATGATAATTAAGATTGTAAAATGTGTAGAGGCTATACTAATTAACTCTAACTCCTATAATACATGTTTATTCTGGATAGGACTTATTAACCAATTAACTGTAATAAAATTCGAGTTGATTCTTATTCAACGGATTAAACTTAAATCAAAACCATATGTCCTATGGCAAGGAAGCAATCCAAGCTTTCCTTGTACATTGAGGTGTCACGGAAAGAGATCTGACACCTTAAAGACATGATTACTCAATCCAATTAACATCATCACATACATCATATTATTAGACCATCGTGAACAAGAATATTCACTAAAATCCTAATTATGCCTCTAAGAAAAAGAGGTGATAGAGAAATAATGACAAGATTGAGAAACTTTAAAGAGAACAAACACATATCTCGCCCTTTGTCTCTATTTACGAGAAAAAGGGAAAACGATTCGATTATGTGAAGATTGACGATGACCATCTATCACACAGACTAGATGATCTGAGACGAGAGATTCCCCAAGCTATGCGGGTGGATGGGTGGTATCCCCATTACGATAAATGTCACGACCCCGATTTCGAGCCATCAGATCCTCCCATATCCAGATATGGTTACTCAGCAATAATTTATTCAGTAATCACAACTAACATTCAGAAAAAGACTGCAAATAAAAATACTCAGAAGAAAGTATTTTAACATTTTTCCATTTACAAAATAAAGTTCACATAATACATTGTCTCTTTATAACCATTTACATGTACATCAGCTTGAAAGGAAAATACACAAAAGATTACTAACTACCTTACACAGAGAAGCTACTGTGGCTGGTTGGGTGACTATGTTGACTAGTTGGATTATTAAAGTCATTGTGATGGCTCACCGACACCTGTTGGGTTTTCCATAAATCATAGAATAGCAATTAACGAGTGCTAAGTAACGAAGAAGAGAAAAGTAAACAATTGTGTAATTTTTCAAAAAGTTGTTAGCATAAAAAATTACATTTATTCTCATTAGTTTAAGTCAAATTCATTCTATTATACATTAAGGATTAGTCTAGGAAAACTCCACCATTCTTGGACTCCAAAGCAGTGGATACTCCGAGATTACAGATTGCGTTGATCTGGTGAGCTTATGTTGCCGCACGTCGCCTCAATCAATCCTCCAATACTACCCTGACAATTATCCTTTTATTAATCAGGGTCTCAAACCCTCAGCTTGGAAAACAAAGGAGCACATCATCCTCGAGGACCTGATTGCTTAAAACATCAGGCTAACCGTTAATCACATAACCTAGCGGTTTTAAATACATGTTATCGTGATCCAGACGCTATTGAACCACCCGTGCCTCCACATGGCACGATTACATCTTCCGTCGTTCAACCCGAATGTATTGGCTCTTGGTACGACGCATTGCAAATCATTCATTTTGTGTGCACTTATCATAACAAGGCAACCGTGTACCACCTAGGTAGGGCAAAATCAATACAGATTCCTTCCGATAAATATACAAGTTGCATGCCCGACATGTAGTTCTACTCCCAGTCATTCTTAACGTAAGACACAATTCTTTTTCAGGATCCAACTCAAAACACATCAATTCCCATGATGTAATTCCTCCATTAAGCTTTATATTTGCATAAACATAATATTGAGTATAGACTTACACATAAATTAATTTATATATTTATAAACTCATATTTATGCTAATTTTAACTTCCAAACTCTAACTTTCTGAGCCACTGCATCCATTCAATACTTAGACCTTATTTTAGTTGAAATCGCAAAGCAACTTTTCAAACTTTCTCAAAAATGGCAAAATTAGGGTTCTTCGTAACGAACAACATAAAGTCAGGAATCTCAACGATCTCATATTAAAACCCAACAGCAAAAGGAATGATTTTGTTACCTAATCGAGTTCTCTCTCTCTCTCGTATACAGTACTTTATCGTGATTCTTTTTTGGAAAAGGATGATTTGCAACTCCTGAAATGATCAAATTTCATATTTATATCAAAAACACTAAAAATATGCCAAAAACGTGAAGAACGAATAAAGAACACGAAGAACGTGAAGAACACATGAAGAACACGAAGAACGCGAATAATATATTTTCTTCTAAAATTTCGGCAGAACTTTCCCTTATACATGGTGATATTTCTAAGAAAATTTCAACAGAGTTTCTCCTTATTCTGGGACATATTTCTAAAAATATTCGAAAAAGTTTTCCCTTATATTAGGACATATTTTAAAAGAAAAACAGAAAAAGTTTCCTCTATAAAATCATCGAGAGGAAAACAATAACGAAACTGAAAGAATATACTCAAATAAAAGGAGATAAAGAATCGGTAGACATCACGCGTCTTAGGAGAGTGAATGTGTGAAGAATCACAGGATTCACTGATGTGCATAGTCGCTCGCACCTAATTAGGGTATTTTATATATTTCTCCATCAAAATAACTATAAAAGCATAATTGAAAGAATAGAATCATAAGCGATGGAGAATCGGTAGACACCACGCATCTTAGGTGATTGAATGTGTAAAGAATCACAGAGTTCACTGACGTGCATAGCCGTTCGCACCTAATTAGGGTATTACACATATTTCTCTATCAAAATAACTATAAAAGCAGAATTGAAAGAATAGAATCATAAGCGATGGAGAATTGGTAGACACCACGCGTCTTAGGTGAGTGAATGTGTGACGAATCACAGGGGTCACTGATGTGCATAACTGCTCGCACCTAAGTAGGGTGTTACATAGATTTCTCCTGAACCACAACGGAAAACGAATCGTAAAGAAAGACGAATCGAAAACAAAGCTTGCAAGAAAAGAAGATGAATCGAAAGACTAGCTTACGAAGTAAAATAAGAGAGGATCATACCTTCCTCCTCCTCGTTCTCTTGGCAGCACTTCGCTAGCACCCTTTCCCCGCCTCCTACTCATTTTCCCGACCTCTCAATCCCTAGCCCTTGGGATGGTGGTGGTAGTGGAAATCATAGAGAATGAATGGGTGGGGGTATTTATAAGCTTCAGAAAACTGCTAACCATGGTTAGAAAACCATAATTTAGATCTTAACCATGGTTAGCAACCCATGATTTTGGCCAAAACTTATCCCAAACTTAGGACTTAAGTTATAACATTCCAGAAGTTTTTAGATTCGCTAATGATGTTTAATTAACGCTAATCGCGATTAACTTTTACTAATCACGATTTAACTTTCGCGACTTACGCTTAACTTTTGCTAACCATATATTACTATTTGCTAATGGTTATTAATGATCCCAAATTCATCATTAGTTTCTTTAACTATATTTAATTAGTCTTAATGACGTCTTAACCCTCTTTACTGCTCTTTCTGCCGAAAATCATAACAATCCAAACGAAGTCCGATTCATACGAAACAAATTTCGTTGGTTTCCTCTTAATGAGACGGATCTTATGATATAGGATCTGACAGAGACCAAGTTCAAGGCTTTGCAATTATATGTCTTGTCCTCGAGACTAGAAATATAGGAATAACGACCTTAAAGAGGATTGAAACCATAACAACCTTAAAGAAAATAAACGTCATTTCACTTATAATGAAGATATGTACAATACATAGTGTTATCATTCAAACAAGTACATATATTTTTCTCTCATTTCTACCTCAGGTTCCCATGTCGCTTCTTCAAATTCTTGGTTACGCCACAACACTTTAACTACAGGTACCTCTTTGTTCCTCAACTTCTTGGTATCCCTATCAAGTATTTGCATAGGTATTTCTAGGTATGTCAAGTTTGGTTCAACATGCAGATCATCATAGCTTATCTTATGCTCAGGATCCTTAATATACTTTCTCAGTTTTGATACATGAAAAACATCATGTATTATCGAAAGATGTGGAGGAAGTGCAAGTCTATATGCTACTTTTCTATTGCGCTGAATAATTTCAAAGGGACCTACGAACATGGGTGCTAACTTCCCTGCAAACCAAACCTCTGAACTCCCTTCATAAGCGATACTTTGAGAAATACAAAATCACCTACCTCAAACTCAAGGTCTCTTCACCTGGTATCACTAAAGTTTTTCTGGCAACTTTGAGCAGTCAATAGTCTTTTTCGAGCAAGCTCTACAGCTTCCCGTGTCTCTTGCAGTATATCTGAATCATAAAGGTTCTTTATCCCGACCTCTTGCCAACACAAAAGAGTAGTACACCTGCGTCCATAAAGTACTTCAAATGATGCCATGTCAATACGTGTATGGTAACTATTGTTGTATGTGAATTTTGCAAGAGGCAGATGTTGCAACCATGATCCTTTCCATTCTAAGGCACATGCTCGTAACATATCCTCTAAAGTTTGAATAGTACATTCTGATTGATCATCTATTTGTGGATGATATGTTGTGCTCAAGCATAGTTGTATGCCTAAGGCTTTCATGAAGTTCTCCCAATAGTGTAAGGTGAATTGTGAATCTCGATCAGAAACTACTTTCTTTGAGCTACCATGGAGGCAGATCACATGTGTAATATATAACTCAGCAAGTCAATCTGGAGTGAAAGATAAACTTATTGGAATAAAGTGTGCTACCTTGGTCAGACGATCTATTATAACCCAGATACTATCTTTACCACCAATCGTCTGAGGTAAGACAGTATCGAAGTCCATGAAAATGCTTTCCGATTTATACTCAGGTATGGGGAGGGATTGTAACAATCCTGATGGCTTTTGGTGTGAAGCTTTTACCTGTTGGAAAGTGAAACATGAATTCACAAACTCAGCAACATCTTTTTTCATTCCCGACCACCAAAAGTATGAATGAAAATCCTTATACATCTTCGTAATTCCTGGATGAATAGATAATCTAGAACAATGCGCTTCACAGAAGATGTCCTTCCTCAGTTCAGGTGTGTCTGGTACACAAGATATGTGGTAGTTATATAGTACCCCATCTTGTATCTGGATCCCTCTATATCATTCTTCTCAAGTTGTTGTCTCAAGTTTTTAAGGATGGGATCATCTTCTTGTCCTTTCTTTATTCTATCACAGATCTCCGGTTTGTATCGGTGAGGAATAGTTATAGTATCAACACTACTCAAATGGTTTTCATTCATTTAACGTTGATAGTAAATCCCAAAAGTGGATAGCACTTACCAACTCAGGTGAATAAGTTCTTCTGCTAAGGGCATCTGCTATGATGCTCCCCTTACCAGGGTGGTAGGAGTTAGTGTAATCATAGTCTTTCAACAACTCTTGCCACCGTCTCTGTCTCATATTGAGCTCCTTCTGATCAAACATATATTTCAAACTTTTATGATCAGTGAAGATTTCAAAAGTAATACCATAGAGGTAGTGTCTCTATATCTTTAAAGCAAAAACTACGGCATCTAATTCAAGGTCATGTGTTGGGTAGTTCTTCTCATGTGTCCTGAGCTGTCATAATGCATATGCAACTATCTTATCATGTTGCATAAGAACCGCCCCAAGTTTTTCTTTAGATGTGTCAGTGTATACTGTAAATCCTTCACTCTCGGAGGGTAGAGTAAGGATGAGTACAGATGTTAGGCATCTTTTCAGTGTTTGGAAACTAATTTCGCATGCATCGGACCATATGAATGGAACTTCCTTCTGAGTCAGCCTAGTCATTGGCAATGATATTCGTGAAAAGTCCTTCACAAATCTTCTATAATATCCAGTTAATCCCAGAAAAGATCGTATTTCTATGACAGTCTTCGAGCGTTCCCAACTCATCACTGCACTAACCTTTGTAGGATCAAATGATATACCTTCCTCAGAAATAACATGGCCCAAAAAAGATCTTTCAGATAGCCATAAGTCACATTTGTTATATTTAGCATATAGTTTGTTCTTCCTTAGAGTTTCAAGTGCCTATCTGAGATGGTATTCATGCAGATATTTATACTTGGAATAAATAAGCACATCGTCAATAAAGACTACTACAAAGTGATCTAATAACTCCTTGAATACCCTATTCATGAGATCCATGAAGGCTGTTGGGGCATTTGTTAGTCCAAAAGGCATAATTAAGAATTCATAATGTCCATATCTAGTTTGAAAGGTTGTGTTGGGGATGTCTGCATTTTTTATCTTCAACTGATGGTATCCAGATCTTAATTCAATCTTGGAATACACAGTTGAACCATGTAATTGATCAAAGAGGACATCTATTCTTGGTAGAGGATACTTGTTCTTTACTGTTTTCTTGTTTAACTGTCTATAGTCAATTCACAACCACATCGACCCACCTTTTTCCTGAAAAAAAAGATAGGTGCACCCCATGGTGAAGTACTAGGATGAATGAATCCTTTATCTAACAGTTCTTGCAACTGTACCTATAACTCTCGTAACTCGGCTGGTGCCATCCTATATGGAGGGATAAAAATAGGCTGAGTGTCATGTATGAGAGAGATTTCAAATTCAATCTCTCTCTCTCAGGTGGTAATCCAAGTAGTTCCTCTAGAAATACATCAGGAAACTTGTACACTATAAGTACATCTTCCATCATTCTGTCTGACCATGATGTAGTGGTTACATAGGCTAAATAACCTTGGCACCCTTACTCTAGCAACTGTTGTTCCTTCAAAGTAGAGATATTTTCGACATTATCATTGGATGTCTTTCCAATTAATTGGAACTCTATCGAGTTAGGATGGTGAAACGTTAATGTCTTCTGAAAACAGTCAAGACATGCATGATGCCTTTCTAAGCAGTCCATCCCTAGGATAAGATCAAAGTCCTCCATTTCGATTAGTAGTAGTGAAAATGTAATTGATGTCCCGCTATCAGTACTATACAATTATCCAAGATTTCTCAGATTATAAATACTTGTCCTTCTAGTCCCTTGATAAGATAAAATTGTTGTACTTCTACTTGTAAGTTACCCAAAGTGGGTACTAACTGTCGAGCAATAAATGAATGTGAAGCACAGAATCAAATAAGGTACGTACTGAAAAGTTATGAATAGTAACGGTACCTCATACGACCGTGCCTGAGTTGTAGGTTTGTTCCTCGGTAATTGCACTGAGCTGGCAATTAGGAATAGGAAAGCTAGAACCTGCAGCACTTTATGGTGGTTGCTATGTAGGAGATGCTCCTTGTGAGCCACGACCTCTGTCATGTCTTCCTCCATGTGTTACTCTGTTGTTCGAAGTGGATGTTAAACCGTTAATTGGAGTTGGTTTAAAACCACGAACCTCTCAACTTCGAACAGTCTTTCTTGATATGGCCTTCTTGATGACAGTAATAACACACGTGTGCTCCTGTTTGAGCTGAAGACCCAGCCACAGAGGTACTAGCTCCTGTTGCTGAATCACGAGGATATAGTGGAGGTCTAGAAAAACTCCTTCTTCCGGATAATTCCTGGCCCAAATTCTATGGCGAGCTTATATTAGACCCAACTGGATGATAACGATTGTCCCTTCGATTATAATTCACCTTACATTTAGACAGTCCACCAGTAAAGTGGAAGCTTCTTCTTTGGCGGTTTTCATCTCTCTCCATCTCAATACGAGAGGCGATGATCATGGCTTCATCTACAGTGGTGGCTCTAAAACCTGCAAGCTTCTCTCTCATATCTCCCTGAAGACCGCTAATAAATTTGGTAAGGCACTCTTGTGATGAAGATTCTAGAGCTGGGGAGTAATGTAGTAGCTCTGTAAAGTGAATATAATAATCTCGTACATTCTTGGATCCTTGGGTTAAAGAGGTCAACTCCCTCCTCTTCAATTCTTCCCAATAGGAAGGACGGAAGTGAGCTCGGAACCTTTCTTCAAAAACATCATATGGAACAGGATCTAATAATTTCTTGAAAATGACTCTCCACCATCGTCTTACATAGTTGTTATGGAGTAATCAGCGAAGTGGACCCAAGTGTCTGCTGGTGCGTGTATTATTCTCAACAACCTGCTGACATCATCAAGCCATAGTTCTGCCTCAGAAGGTGTCTCTATGCTTTTAAATCGAGGAATTTTTCCCTTCAATAATTGTTTAGTATTGTTTGGTGTCTAAGAAGGGCTTTCTCCATTGCTCCTTCAGCTGGGGTAGGAGCAGACTCAGTTGAAGGATGACAACTAGATTCTTCCTCAGAAATATGGACAGAACCTTCACTCCTAGCATCCACAGGTCTGGATGTTTCAAGTCTCTCAACTTGTGCATTGAGACTCTCTTCTAACGCTTGTTGCTTTTGCTCCATTTCTTGCAGCATTGTTATCACAGATGCTAATTACCTAGACACGTCATGGCATGCCACGATCCTAGGATGAGTTAAGGCCAAAGGTTAGGTCCTATACATTTTTTTTCATGATGTACATAAGGGATAATGACATGTAAATGGTAATGCAGTCACTTATTAAGATCAAAGGATCTTAAGACAACCTTAGTTCCTGAACACCCCTCATAGTTATCAATTACTGAGTAAATTACTGGAGTAACTGGGTTATGATGCCAAACTGTCACGACCTCGATTCTGGGTCGTCAGATCCTCCCATATCTGGATCTGCTTACTCAGTAATAATTTATTCAACAATCACAACTAACATTCAGAAACAAACTAAAAATAAAATACTCAGAAAAAGTATATTAACACTTTTCCATTCACAAAATAAAGTTCATATAATACATTGTCCCACTATAACCATTTAGACGCACATCAGCTTGAAAGAAAAATACACAAAAAAATTCTAACTACCTTACAGAGAGAAGCTATTGTGGCTGGTTGGGTGACTATGTTAAATGGTTGGATTACTAAAGTTCTTGCGATGGCTCATCGACACTTGTTGGATTTTCCATAAATCATGGGATAACAATTAGCGAGTGTTAAGTAACGAAGAAGAGAAAAGTAAATAATTGTGTAATTTTTCAAAAAGTAGTTAGCACAAAAAGTTACATTTATTCTCATTAATTTAAGCCATTTTTCTTCTATTCCACATCAGGGATTAGTCTAGGGAAACCCCACCATTCTTGGACTCCGAAGATGTGGATACTCCGGGAGATTGTGTTGATCTGGTGAGCTTATGATGCTGCACGTCGCATCAACCAATCCTCCAATACTACCCTGATAATTATCCTTTTATTAATCAGTGTCTCAAACCCTCAGCCTGGAAAACAAAGGAGCACACCGTCCTCGAGGACCCAGTTAGTTAAAACCTCAAGTTAACCGTTAATAACATAACCTAGCGGTTTTAAATACATGTTATCGTGACCTAGCCACTATTGAACCACCCGTGCCTCCACATGACACGACCACATCTGCCGTCGTTCAACCCGAATATATTGGCTCCCGGTACCACGTGTTGCAAATCATTCATTTCGTGCGCACTTATCATAAGAGGGAAATCATGTACCACCTATGTAGGACAAAATCAATAAGGGTTCCTTCCGACAAACCTACATGTTGCATGCCCGACCTGTAGCTCTACTCCCAGTCATTCTTAACGTAAGATACAATCATTTTTCAGGATCCAACTCAAAACACATCAATTCACATGATGTAATTCATCTGTTAAGCTTCATATTTGCAGAAACATAATATTGAGTATAGACTTACACATAAATTAATTTATATATTTATAAACTTATATTTATGCTCATTTTAACTTTCAAACCCTAACTTTCCGATCCACTGCATTCATTCGATGCTTACACCTTATTATAGTTGAAATCACAAAGCAACTTTTTGTACTTTCTCAAAAATAGCAAAATTAGGGTTCTTCATAACGAAGAACATAAAGTCAGGAATCTCAATCGATCTCATATGAAAACCCAACAGTAAAAGGAAGAATTTCGTTACCTAATCGAGCTCTCTCTCTCTCTCTCATATACAGTGCTTTATCATGGTTCGTTTTCGGAAAAGGATGATTTACAGCTCGTGAAACGATCAAATTTCATGTTCGTACAAAAAACACTAAAAATATGCCAAGAACGTGAAGAACGAACGAAGAACACGAAAAACACAAAGAACACATGAAGAATACGAAGAACATATTTTCTCTTAAAATTTCGATGGAACTTCTCCTTATACAGGGTGATATTTCTAAGAAACTTTTGGTAGAGTTTCCCCTTATTCTGGGACATATTTAAAAAAATATTTCGATAGAATTTCTTCTTATATCGATACATATTTTAAAAGAAAAATGGAAAAAGTTTCCTCTATAAAGTCATCGAGAGGAAAACAATAACGAAATTGAAAGAATATACTCAAACAATAAGAGATGAAGAATCGGTAGACACCACGCATCTTAGGTGAGAGAATGTGTGACGAATCAGAGGGTCCACTGACGTGCATAGCTATCCGCACCTAAGTAGGGTATTACACAGATTTTTCCATCAAAACAACTATAAAAGCAGAATTAAAAGAATAGAACCATAAGCGATGGAGAATCAATAAATACCATTTGTCTTAGGTGAGTGAATGTGTGGCGAATCACATGGTTCATTGACGTGCATAGCTGTCTGCACCTAAGTAGGGTGTTACACAGATTTCTCCTCGAACCACAATAGAAAACAAATCGTGAAGAAAGATGAATCGAAACAATGCTTGGAAGAAAAGAGGATGAATCAAAAGCCTAGCTTACGAAGCAAACTAAGAGATGATCATATTCCTCCTCCTCATTCTCCCGTTAGCGCTTTGCTAGCACTCTTTCCCTGCCTCCCACTCCTTCTCCCGACCTCTCAACCCTAGCCCTTGGGGTGGTGGTGGTGGTGGTGGTGGAAATCGTAGAGAATGAATGGGTAGGGGGTATTTATAGTCTTCAGAAAACCGCTCACCATGGTTAGAAAACCACGGTTTAGACCTTAACCGCGGTTAGTGGCCTATGGTTTTGATCCATGATTTTGACCAAAACTTATCCCAAACTTAGGGCTTAAGTTATTGAAAAGCGAGAATGCGAGAGCCGCAAAATAGTGGTCTGACAAGTCAGGCTCACTGTCGCTGATGCGACTGCTCAAACCACCTCGGTCTTCAACAATTAACCCACACAATTAATAAAGCAATCAAGAGCAAGGATTAAAATTTATTATACCCTACTAACAATGTATAATGGCAAGCAAGTAGGGGTCGAACACAGGAAACAACGGTGCAGAGTGTAGATAAAGATCCAAACCTTAGGTCTAATAAATCACTTAGCCAATTTCTTTTTGTGGGTTTTAATTTTTAAATTTTTTATTGAATTTTTTATTTTATATTTTTGTATTTTGATTTTTGATTTTCTGATTTTTATAATTTTATAGTTTATATAATTATTTTTTAATTGTCTTTTTGGATATTGGAAAATGAGGACAAGGTAATAAAAGACCAGATAAAGTATTTATAAAAATGTGAAAAAATAACCAAAAATTCAGAAATAAAATGTTTTTGGTATTTTTGAGATTTTTTACTGTTTTTGTGATTTTTTGGAATTTTTCAAAGTATTTTTGGTATTTTTAAATACTGAAATAAGAGAAAACAGTGACAAAGTTGCTGGCTGTGAGTAAAATAGGAGTTAAAAATAGCAAACAGCAATCAATCTTTTTCACAATAATTTTCTAGTAAAGAGAACAAAATATAGAACAAACAGAAACAGAGTTTGTGATTTTTGGAATTTTCTTTGATTTTATATATTTTTTGACGTTTTTGAGTGTTTTTAATTTTTTTTAGTGTTTTTCTTATGAGATTTTTAGTGATTTTTGGACTGAAGTTAAAACATACTAAAGGGAACCAAATATATTTCTTTGGGATTTTTCTGGAGAGTTTTTATATTTTTTTTAGGGATTTTCTAATGCAAACAGTGGGAAATGAGCATGTTTTTGATTTTTAATAAATAGGAAAATGCAATAAAAATACAATGCAAAAATATGGCGTGAATCTAAAATGTTCCAGGAGCTTAAAATGATTTTTGTGGGATTTTTGGGATTTTATAAATGCATGAAATAAATGGAGACAACATCAAGCAATTATATCCTAGCAGGGGCGTTAACGTAAATATCAGAAAGTTATAGGGCCCCTATGCAAGATTTCCAGAAAATATATATATGAATTAAAAACTTGCTGGATTAAATATTCAAAGCACAAACCACAAGGCTATCCCCGCAAAATTTCCAGACTCACGTGCGTATGCACGTGCACCTGGCAAGGGTTAGTTCGCAATATCCAACGACTTTGGGGTTACAAATGCAAAATCACCAAAGTGCTAAAGGGGCTACTGACAGTTTAGATACTAATTAAATATTACAAAAAGGGACAGGGGATAGATCGCAAAATACCCAGCTGCTCTTGATGGACGGCGGATTGGGCTTAACTAAAGCCACGTGTCGCAGCAGGGATGGCCGATACCCCTTCAAATGCGCGGTCCAGATTAGATCCTCCAAATAGAATCAACGGCTGACAGAGGGCTGGAACCAGCGCTCACTGCTTCTCGCCAAGAACAGGTCGAGATCGAACGGTGCAGGGGCGTGGAGGATGAACACGGCGGGGAAACGGCCAGATTGGCGCTACAGCTTCAAAAACTCCTCGCGCGCGGCGTCTAGTTCTCCTCCGACGGCACCACAAGCCACCTGGGGGCTTCCTCGAGAGGGGCAGCGGCTCCAAAATGGCCGAAGAGGGCCGGAGCCCCGCTGCAGAGTTGGCGGAAGGGGAGATCCCAGGGGCTTCGAACTGCAACAAAAAAACGAACCCCGTGGGGTCCTGAGCGCACCTGGAACCTGCAAAGGAGATGGGTGAAGAAGTCGGGGGCAAAGTGCCCCAACTTCGTGGAGTATTACACGCAGAGAGCAGATGTTTGGGAAGGTGAAAGCGACCGGCGAGACTCGATGCCGGTCGCGGTTGATTCGGGGTGCAAGGATGGCTAATAGATAAAGATCTTGACAAAGGGACTACCACTGTGGTTTTTCTTACAGAAAAACATCTGGAAAAGGAAGAGAAAAGGGGAGAAGAAACCTCACCCGCACGAGCACAAGATGTTCTCCGGCGAGAACTCCGGCGAGGGGATCGAGCTCGATTCGACACTTCTTTGTCCCGTTAAGAGGCCCTCCGGACTCCTGCTGTCACCAAGAATCCCGCCAAAGGTCTAGGTCAGGGATTAGGAAGTGGAAGAGTGATCAAAGACTCAAGGGAAGTCGGGGGGTTCATTTTGAATCATGGTCGAGTGGTGACTTTCGAGGGCTGATCACGGGCGAACCACGAAGATCTGATAGGATCTAATAGGTCGGCGGGTATCACGGATGTATGGGGTACAATTTTCATGAAGGAAGCGGGGGCAGAGGCTGGACGAGCCGGCCTAGGAAAATCCGAGAAGTCAGACAAAAATCTAGGCTTGTCAGAGTTACAGGGACAAAGGACGACCAATTGACCTAGGTCAACTGGCGCCTTCTCCTGATTGGTCCACGTGGACCAATCAGGAAAAATCCCAAAAAAATGTTTTGTAAATTCGATTAAAAATAATAAATGAATTATTTAGATTTAGGTTATTTAATGAAAAATATTTATTATTTTATAAAGTATTTAATTCCGATTTTTAATTATTTTTATGATATATATTTTTACAAGTTGCTTTTATACCCCTATATAGGTACATTATCTACAAGTTTGATTATTTAATTTTTATTTAGGTATTTTATTATTTTTTATTTATTATTTTATAAAATCATAGAACACTTTTATCTACAAATATATTTTTATTTTATTTTTTTGATATGTTTTGTATCTTTAATAAAATACAAGTATGTTTTGTATAGGTATATATATAGGTAATGTATCTATGTATTTTATTTTAAGTATTTTATTTTTGTTTTTATTTAGATTTTTGTTCTTATTTTAATGTACATAATTATTATAAGTAATATTTACTTTATTATAAAAATATAAAATTATAAAAATAATAGATAAATAATAAATTGAATATTTTAATATGTACAAGCATACAATGAGGGACCAAAACTCAACTTTCAAACCGTAGCTCCGCCAAATGCGAAACCACCACCATTGGATAGATTATTTTCTTCTATATACAATTAAAGGTGAGTATGTTGCATTTGGAGTTTTCATTTGTGAGATACGGGTCTGGGAGGTTGGAATTCTGGATTTTTATTCAGACCATAACTTTTTAACTGTACATTATTTTTCAGTGAAATCAATTTTGTATTTTTCTATATTAAATTATCTACAACTTTCATGTCCAAAGTTTCTTTATTTGATGTATAAAAAAAGTGGAACCAAAAATAGGTCCCAAAATGAATAAGGAATGAATAGAATGTATAGGTATTTTATCTGTATTTCTGACCTTATCTCCCCCTACTTTATTCCTTGTCGACCTATTCATCAAGATGCCTAGGTCTCGGGGTTTCGGGTCATAAAATATTTACAATATTTTATTCTTTTTCTTTTCTTTTCTTTATTCTATAATTTTGGCACTAAAAGCCGCATTTTATGCAATATTTACACACATATGCATGGATGCTAAAATGCCTAAATTAGATCTATTTACACGCATTTACTAGGGTTTTTAAGGCCAAAATGATAGAATAAAGATGATGAACCGTGGCTTCATCATCCCCCTATACTTTACCTTTGTTAGTCCCTAGCAAACACTTATGCAATAAGTGCAAAAAGAAGAAGAAAGAAAAGAAAAAGAAGAAAATTAGATTAAGTTTAATTATCGAACTTGTCTTTGCAAAATCAAAGTTTGGAGCTCAAGTCGGACCTTTGGAATTTTAGTGCGGTCGGAACCTTAATGAGAACCGAATTTGAAATCCAACAGTCCTTGAGAATCCCAAAACTCTGTCCAAGTCTCCTCAATAGCCAGGTCAGAAATACTTCAACTCATACGCAAACCCTTACGACTATGAGTCTGACTCGTACAGTGTAAGTGATATATAGCTCCCCACCTCAAAAGTGACAAAGAAACAACCTCCCCCAACCTGGTAACTCTAATGCCTCGGTCTAGCAACTCTTTCCTCGAGAAGCGGGGTATTCCCTTCTAAGTTCAAGTGCAACCGGCTCAAGAAGAGGGGGAAGAAGTATAGACTTTTGGGAGCTCAACCAGTGTAGCTAAGTCTCCCGCTGCAAGCTTCATGAGATGTGACATGGATACCATAAGCTTTTGCTTTATTGGACTATATACACTCCGGTGGGGTTATTAAATTTTCAATCCGACCCACCACTTTTTTGGAGTTCTTTTCTTTTTTTTCTTTTTTTTTCTTTTTTTTTCAATTGCATCTGTACAACATATCTACATGGTGCAGCATATATGCAAGAAATTTTCCTCTTGAGCCAGTAGACTATCCCTCTTTTGAAGCTTTATTGCAACCCACGGCTTCTGTCTTTAGCCTTCATCACCACTAGACCAAGTTGAGGTGCACTTCCTTCACTAGAAGAAGAAGAGAGGTTCCGCCTAGAAGTACTACCCTCATATGCTACCCCAAGCCAAAGGAAACTGCCTCCTCACCACCTCATCCGTGGAGAGCTATGTGAAAGGTGCAGGTGTCCAAGTTAGGTCATTATCAACAAGAGTCGTGCGTGTGCTCCGAAATACCCTACTTAAGCAGTCAAGAATTCATTGAACCAAGTCCCGTGATCCTCAAAGAATTAAGTCAACTAGACCTGAAGTACCTCAAACCCAGTTCCTATAAGGTTCCTGTTATTAGGTAGATTATAAGGTCCAATCAAGCTCCAATCTCCGGATTTTATTTAGACTTGTTCAACTATCAAACTCAATCCGAAAAATGCTCATGCAATGCAATGCTATGCAGAAAATATTTTTGTGATGCAATTTTCAAAGATTTTGAACTTTTTAGGGATTTTTGAAAAGATGATGCATGCTTATGCATATGCATTTTTTTGTATTTTTCAAAAAGATTTTTCAAATGTTTTTGGGTTTTAGTTTTGCAAATATTTTTGGGATTTTTGAAAACAAAAAGTTTTGGCCGAAAATTAGGTGAAAACTATGTACACGGGAGTGCTTCTTATATATACAAGAAGTGGATTTTAAGAATTTACAAGGGTAAGTGGTCAGTTTTATACATATATATAGTGGATTTTAGTGTGATGTAAGTATTCCTCAAACTTATTTGACACAAGCTTTTCACACAATTTTTGCAAACTATAGTCCAAAATAATTTTTTTACAAACATTTTTGCAAACATGTACACACATTTGAAAATCATTTTGCAAAGGCTTTCAAAACAGTATATATAGGTTTTTCAAATCATTTTTGCAACCATTTTTCAAACCATTTGCAAATCATTTTTCAAACATTTTATGTCACACAAAGAAAAGAAATTTTACAAAACACACAATTTCACACAGGTTGAAAACATGTAACAAAATATTTTCAAAATAGTTTTCAATAGATGTTCACAAAGATTTTCAAACTATTTTTCAAACATTTTGCAAAAAAAAAACATTTTCACCTGATTTATTAATCAGTAATTACAAAAAGAATTTGAGGAATAACTACATCTTTTTATTAAGGAATTTTAATGAATTTTAAAGAATTTTTAAAGAATTATTAGCCATGTTTATTAGGAAAATATGAAAGTACGAGCTATGGCTAAAGTATATACGCAGTATATACGACCCCCCTATACTTAGCTTGAGCTATGTCCTCATAGATCGGAGAGAAAAGAGAAGACATAACTCGTACTAAGTATAGGAAAACCTAAAGAATAAAGGAATAAGAGATGAATAAATGAATGAGAAGTTGACCGTCCCCCCTATACTTAGGATCAAATAATCCTAAGTATAGCAGATTGTACACAAAGTAGGGAGGGTCAAGGGTGGGAATGAACAGATCGTACTCAGATTGTCTCCCCCTATACTTAGGGTAAAATATCCCTAAGTATAGACAAGAAGAGGAGACAATGGAGAGGATCAAAAAGAATAGAGAGCTCGGGGTGCACACCCCCCTATACTTAGGACAAAGTACGTCCTAAATATGGAAAACTGTCTACAAGGGCGGCACCTTTTTGATAGATAAAGAAGATATAAAAGGAAAAGAAGAAAAGAAGAAAAGAAGAAAAGATATGAGATTGGATATGAACAACTCGGGATGTGCATCCCCCCTATACTTAGGATGAAGTACATCCTAAGTGTAGCAGTGATGAAAGGGATGGCATCAATTCGGTAGAATAAGATAAAAGAAATTGAAAAGAAGAAAAGAAGAAAAGACAAAAAGGGAACTCATTCAAAAATGTTTTGATGTGCTTTGCCTTCCTCTGCCTCTTTCGAGATATTCAGCTCATCCTCATAGATTACTTGAATTGAGTCAACGACGGCCATGAATGTGTCATGTTCAAGGTATGGTTTCAGAAGCTGTCCATTGACTACAAAAGGTTGTGCGTCAGCTGACAGATTGGATATCAATACACTTCCATTGTCACGCACCTGCCTAACCAAAAACGGCCCAGTCCATTTGCTCTTCAATTTGCCTGGAAAGATCTTTAATTTCGCATCGAACAACCATACCTTCTGACCTGGATCAAAGGACTTGTGGCGGATGTGCTTGTCATGCCATGTTTTGACCTTCTCCTTGTACATCAGGCTGTTGTCATATGCATAATCTCTGAATTCCAGTAATCTGTTCAGATCTAATTTTCTGTTCTTTCCTGCTTGCTTGGAGTCCAAATTACAGATATTAATAGCCCATAAAGACTTGTGAATAAGTTCCACAGGCAAATGACATGGCTTGCCATACACCAGGCGGTAGGGAGACATTCCCAAGGGTGACTTGTACGCTGTTCTGTAAGCCCAAAGAATGGAATCAAGTAGCTGAGACCAGTTCTTGCGATCCGGACGCACAAGTTTCTGTAGAATCGTCTTGATCTCCCTGTTGGAACATTCAGCTAAGCCATTGGACTGCGGGTGGTAGGGTGAAGCAACACGATGCTCAATGCAGAATTCCTGGGTCAGCTTCTTCACCTCCCTATTTATGAAATGACTGCCCCCGTCAGATATAAGAATCTTGGGAATCACGAACCGTGCTATGATGTGATCTCGTAAGAATCGACAGACAGTCCTATTGTCGGCGGCTCGGGCGGGGATAGCCTCCACCCATCGACTGACGTAATCGACAGCAAGCAGAATATACTCATAACCCTGACTGTTAGGAAACGGGCCCATAAAGTCGATGCCCCATGCGTCAAAGACATCTGAGATCTGAATGTACTTCAGAGGCATCGTATCTCTCATTCCTATGGTGCCACCCATCTTCTGACAGTCAGTGCAACATTTGACGTATTCATCTGCATCTTTGAACAATGAAGGCCACCAGAGGCCACTTTGAAGAACCTTTGCTGCCTCCGTTTTCCTGAATGATGTCCTCCAGAATCTTGATCATGACATAAAGCGAGGACACTTGGAACTTCCTCCTGAGGAATACACCTTCGCCAGATGCAATCTGCTCCCTCACGAAACAGATACGGATCTTCCCACTGGTAAAAATGGATTTTAGACAAAAATCTGTCTATTTTCAACTTAGGCCAGTCCTGTGGAATTTTTTTGGCAACTAGATAATTCACAATGTCCGCATACCAAGGAAGTGAGGCGACAGACAGTATAGATTCATCTGGAAAGGTCTCTGTGATAGGCTGCAAGTTCAGCTCAGGAGACTCTGGTTCAGGAAGTCTTGACAGATGATCGGCCACTACATTCTTGACTCCAGGTTTATCTCTGATCTCCATGTCAAACTCCTGGAGGAGAAGGATCCACCGAATGAGACGTGGTTTGGCATCCTTCTTCTGCTGTAAATACTGAATGGCCGAATGATCAGTGTAAATGATAACTTTGGACCCAAGAAGGTAAGATCTGAACTTTTCCACAGCAAAGACTACCGCTAGCAGCTCCTTTTCAGTGACAGTGTAGTTTCTCTGGGCTTCATCGAGCGTTCGACTAGCGTAGTGAATCGCAAATGGTACATTGTCTTTCCTCTGTCCCAGTACAGCTCCGATGGCATAATCTGACGCATCGGTCATAATCTCGAAAGGCTGAGTCCAAATCGGTGGCTGTAGGACAGGGGCCTGCGTGATGAGCTCTTTCAACTGATTAAAGGCAAGGAGCACACGGTCGTCTACAATGAATTCATTGTCCTTGCCGAGCAATTCAGTCAGTGGTCTGGCCAGTTTGCTGAAATCTTTAATAAATCGTCGGTAAAAACCGACATGGCCCAAGAATGACCGGACTTGCTTGATATTTGTAGGTGGCTCCAGCTTAGAAATTACATCCACCTTGGCTGGGTCAACCTCCATGCCACGTTTAGAAACAACGTGACCCAGCACGATTCCTTCGGTCACCATGAAATTGCTCTTCTCCCAGGAGAGCACAAGATTCACTTCGCAGCACCTCCGTAAGACTCGGTCTAGATAGTCCAGACATTGATCAAATGAATCCCCATAGACCGAAAAATCGTCCATAAAGACCTCGAGAAAGCTACCCACCATATCGGCAAAAACTGCAAGCATACACCTCTGAAATGTGGCTGGGGCATTGCAAAGCCCGAACGGCATCCGTCTGAAGGCATATGTGCCAAAAGGACAGGTGAACGTGGTCTTCTCTTGATCTTCAGGAGCAATAGCAACTTGATTATACCCAGAGTAGCCGTCCAAGAAACAGAAGTATTCCTTCGCGGCCAATCTCTCCAAGATCTGGTCGATGAAAGGTAGCGGAAAATGATCCTTCTTGGTGGCGAGATTGAGTCTTCTGTAGTCTACGCACACTCGCCAAGAAGTCGGTACTCTGGTTGCGATCTCCTCTCCTTTTTCATTTTTCACAATGGTGATCCCTGATTTCTTGGGCACAACATGCAGAGGGCTCACCCATTTGCTGTCGGAGATGGGATAAATGAATCCCGCATCACACCATTTCTGGATTTCTTTCATAACCACCTCTCGCAGGTTCGGATTTAATCTTCTTTGCAGTTCGCGAGAGGGTCTGCAGTCATCTTCCAGAAAGATGCGGTGCGAGCAGAGTGACGGATTGATCCCACGGAGATCAGATGTTCGCCAGCCTATCGCCTTGCGGTTGCGTTCAAGAACCTCCATCAGACGAGATTCTTGATCTTCGGTCAGATGTGCATTAATGATGACCGGGTACATGTTCGGTTCTCCCGCAAGGAAGGCATACTTCATATTGGAGGGCAAGGGTTTTAGCTCCGGTGGGGTCTGAGCTGCTTCAGTGGTGACCTCAGCTATCAGTGTAGGTAGTGATTCTTTCAACTGTTCAGTGTCCACCATAATCTGCTCTGTTTCATCTCTCAGATCCTGACAGAATTCCTCAATGATGTCATCTTCATCAGACAATGCTTCGAACCTCGACTCTTGGTTCTGAAGGCATATCACCCCCACGGCAGTATCTTGTAGCACATCAGCACATTCCTCATCTTGATTGATACAAGGAAATTCGACTGCGGTCTCCACTTCCTCCTTAGGATAGAGGAATCCATGGATCTCCTTGTCATCCAAAAAGAGGTTGGTATCTTGAATTTCTGCTAGAAAATCGCAGTCTTCATCATGTTCGATCCCCCTTGCGCATGACGCAGATGTCTGTTCAGCAGGTGTTCTCTCAGGCAGGGTCTCTACTCTGATAGTTTCATTCCCAGCTCCAAAAGTGATTTCTCCCGTCCCATAATTCACCACTGCGTTTGATGTCCGCAGAAATGGTCTTCCGAGTATGATCGGGGTAAGGAGCAACGGAGCGGGGACGTCCATATCTAAGACCACAAAATCGGCCGGGAATGACTTTCCCTGAACCGTGACGATCACGTCCTCCAGCAGTCCCCTAGGCCGCTTGACTGACTTGTCTGCAAATTGCAGAATCATCTTTGTAGGTTTGAGCGGTCCTAACTTGAACTCCGTGAGTAGTGAGGCTGGCATCAAATTGACAGATGACCCACTGTCGAGAAGTGTTCGCTCGAATTCCTGATCAAACATCTGGCAACGTACAAGAGGTGCTCCCATATCTGGCTTTTTATCCGGGAGGTTGCTGATGGCGTTAACTGTGGCCATTGTGAGAATGTGTTTTTCAGACTTGCCACCTTTGCTTCTGGAATTGTGGGGGTTTGGCCTGCGCTTGGTTGTACATGCCTCTTTAAGTCCTTTCTTCACGGCTGGCATGTACTCAAGAGCTTTCATCAATGGCATATTCAATACCAAATTCTGAATGATTTCTATGATAGCAGGATCAGACAAAGCATTTTTCAAATTTTTCATTTTTTGTGTTTTTTCATTGCTTCAGGAAAAGGAATATTTACAAACTCTTCACCAATATCATTCAAAATAGTGTTCATATCGTTGTTTACAGGTAGATGACAAAAAGGAATGGATTCATCTACAATTTGCGGACTAAAAATGACAGGCTCGGCTTCAGGTGCTGGCATTGGACTCGCTGCAGGTGCGGTGCTCCTCCTGTCAGGAACTGGCTGAGATGCGGGTGCAGGCGTTTCCAATGCTGGCTAATCTCCACCGAGGTTGCTGCTAGCTTTTTGTGTTTTTCGATTTTCTTCATTTTTTTGTGGTTTTCTGGATGCTGGTGCTGCTCCCAAAATACTGGCTGGCCCTGGTGCTGGCTGGACTGACGATTCCCCGTCAGATGCGAGATGCTTTCCCTTCGCCGTCGCCGATGGCCGGAGTGTCCTACCGCTCCTGAGAGTAACAGCATTAGATAAAAAACAATTTAAGTCACCTGATTCGGGTTGGACACTGCCGGCTACCTGTTCCTTGCGTCGGAAATTGTTAGGGTTAGCTTCGACCTGGGATGGTATGACGGTTTTGGCTGCCGTCAGGTCGTCAATCTTCTGGTTCATCTCAGCCATGTTCTTCATCAATTGCTCCAAACAAGCCAGGGCTGGATTGACTGGTATAATCTCAGAGGATTCCCCCTGCTGGGGTCTAGAATGCTGGTATGGCGGCTGAGATTGTGACTGATATCCTTGTGAGAATTGTTGAGAAGGAGGGTTGGAGGGGTACTGCGAGTTGTGCTGATTGTCCTGAGCAGCCGGTTGCTGGTGATATACCTGTCCACGATATCCGGACTGCTGGGGACTGTGCTGGTAGTTTTGCCTCCAAGTGTTCCCGTGTGAGGGAGGCTGGTACTGGTAAGGTTGCTGGAATGGTCTCCCACCCTGCTGCTGCTGATGATAGGGTCGGTTGCCCATGTTCTGACCCTGAGAGTGTCCCTGAGGACGGGTCAGCTGCGCTTCATTGTTCCAGACGCCATTGATCTCCTGGATCAGTGGCAGGGATGGAGAGAACTGCTCGGAGTATGTGGGCTGGTGCTCTGGTTGGTATACAACCATCTGCGTCTGAGGCTGCGGGGGCTGCTCCAGAACTTGCACGTAGTACACGTGCTGGACAGGCTGGGGCTGCGGTGGAGTCTGCTGAGGGTTTTGCTGCACTGTAGGCTCCTTCTTCTCAGCGTTCGGCTCGGCAGAGGTAGACACAGCGTTGCACATGTTTGCATTCAATGCTCGGACGAGCTGCTCCAGCTGCTGGGAGATCTGGTCGAGCTTCTCCAGACCTTGGGTCCTCTTCTCTATGACTGCCAGCTTTTCGAGGTCCTGCAACCTCTTCTCGATGATATCCACTTTGGACAAGTGGCTCCCAATAATGCTCAAGTTGGAGCTCTCATCTTTGTCCTCGGTGTGAGAAGCCATGTTAACTGGCTTGCTGATGGCGGTTGGTGTCTTCATGTAAACTCTAGATGAGGATTGGGCTGCTTCTCCCTCAGCCATTTCTTCAAAGACGTTCCATACTACATCCTCGTCCTTGTTAAAATGTGAACCGCCGCAAGCTGCATCCACGAGCTTTTGGCTCTCAAATGATAGCCCCCCGAAGAAATGCTGTACGAGACTGGTTTTTGGTATTTCATGGTGGGGGCACTTTTCTTGAAGATCTTTGAATCGTTCCCACGCTTCATGGATAGTCTCGTGGGGCTGCTGGCAGAAACTGGAGATCCGGGTACGCATCTGATTTAATCTCCCCAGGGGATAAAATTTATGGAGAAAGGCAGATTTCAACTCCTCCCAGGTGGTGACGACCTTCCCGAGATGGTCGACCCAGTAAAGGGCCTTGTCTTGAAGGCTGAAAGAGAACGCGGTCATCTTGATCACATCCAAGGGGACTCCGGGGTAGTGAGCAGTGGAGCAGATGCGGTTAAACTTCTTGAGAAAAATATATGGCTCTTCAGTGGTGTTCCCATGAAAGGTGGGAAGCAATGACAGAAACTGTGGCTTTAGCTCGAAGTGGGCGTGCATACGCGGAATTTGGATTCACTCAGTGATGCGCCCTGCTCCTGGGTTGTAGGTCTGCTTGAGTGTGGGCTTGGGCTGCAGTGGATCTTCTTCTGCTGCTTCATATTCGGGTCCCACTGAAAACTCATCATTAATTTCATGGTCATTGGGATCGTAGTTCGGATCATCCTCCCGTCGGCCGTCTCTCACATCGGCCCTTCTCCTTAGATCATTCAGCATGTCCTGAAAGGCTGTCTGGGCCAAGGCCTGATTAGTCAACTGCTGCTGAATGGCTTGAATGGAAGCCAGCAGTTGACTGTTGACCTCACCCTGCGTAGTGTATTGTCCTTCTGCTGCGTTGTCGTCAGGCTCCTGCTGGGGTTGTGGTCCTTTTCCCCTTCCTCCTGCCATTTCTGTCTCTGCTTGGTCGACTGACTCGAGCTCTAAGTCTGCACATGGTAGAATGCCCCGATCAGTCTGAATTGCAGCACCAGATAGAGAGATGCGGTCTGTGTCAAGGTCGACACAGAACTTTGTTAAGGATGGCGATGTGTAAGGAGTGAAATCAATGGCCATCCAAAACGGACAAAGTTCGGGACGAGAGTGGTCCCGGTTTATTGAAGAAGGCAGGGAGTCTGGAGGTCGGTTCATAGGGTTTGAACCGGTGTCTCGGGAATCGCCCTGAATTATTGGAGATGGCGAACGGATGGAACTGATGTGGGTGCCGACAGAGCCTCGACTAAACTGTCCATTCGTCGCCATCTTGAAGATCAAGAGGAAGATCGATGTGGATGAAAGATACGGGGGTCAACAAGAAACAAATGGAATGCAAAACAGTAGAAGGCTCGCAATGAGCGAGGGTCAACAGGGGGAACACAAAATTACGCAACGGCGCGATATTTTTGATCTTGACCTAAATGTGATTAGCAATCAAACACAAGACAAGGGAGTTCACCAACTCAACGCGTGAAGCCGTGAAGGTTCGGCTTTTATCTTTGTAATTTTTATCTTGAATTCAAGAAGTTATCTTTTAACGAGTCCTTAGAGCGCTACGCCTATAGGAGCGAGAGTACTGCCGGAAAAGTATTCCCGTACTTGTCATCCCCCTGTGTAACATGTAGTCTGCACTTTTTAAGGTCCTTGTAACCCTTCCTGGATCCCTACTCAGCCAAAGAAATAGAGAAAGGAAGCCAATAGGCGAAACCAATACTTCGGAACTCGCTCGCAACAGAATCACCCGTGAGCGTGCAAGAACCTACTCGGACGCAAGACGATGAGACAGACACCCCCGTGAAGGCGTGGCCTAGGCTCGATACTTTGGACGAGGTCGATGCTCTGCACAATAGAGAGTCACCAATGTTGACCAAGCCCTACTCGTCCACGTACGATAGAAGCGCCAATACTTCGGAAATCCAGGCGATACACAAGGCAGCCACAGACTGGGTTTTGGGCTCTAATCCTTACGAAGCACTCTGCTCACTTGGAAGGAGACCTTCCCATGCAACCTGAATACAAGTGAGGGTGTGACTCTCCCCAATCAATGAGTTCAATTACCAATTTTATTTAGGTCAAAGTTTTCTTAGCAGTCCCTTTTTTAATTTTTTTTGTGTTATCGCTTCTTTTGAGTGATTTCAAACAAGCGCCTAACGTTTTTTGTGTTTTCTTTATCCTACTTTGTTCAAAAACAGAGGGAGAATAGAGTCGGAAAAGCTAATGCAAGTCGGCACCAAGATGGAGATCTCACCTTTGTGCCTAAATGATGGATGCAAAGTAAGAAGACTTACAGCGAATCCCAGCTCTCTCCATGCGGGATGCAAAGCAGAATTTGTAAACCTAACTACATGCCGGTATGCAATGCGGAAATCGTCCTAAGATGGGCAACTGCTAGCGTGAAGAACCACAAGTTAATCACCAATCCTCGATCCTAAGAGTCCGATCTAGACCCTCCCCTCCTCTTCTCGACACATCGAGTTCAGGAGTAGCGCTTTATGGGGAGGGCTCGCGGCGCGGCGGATCTAAGAAGATGAGTTAACTGTTGAATTAAAGTAAGTCCAAAAAACGGTCTATAGGTACATGCAAAGGTTATTAGTGTGTTTGGACCTAATCTAGACGATCAAGCAAAAGCCTAAATCTAAGGGCTCAATCCACAAAAGAAAGTGAAAATGAAATCAAAACCGGCAAATGACAGTCGGGAAAACACGAAGAAAACAGCGGTGAGCCCCCGGGTGAACAAACACCCGGAAATTAGGCCCGAAGTGTTCAAGTGTCCAAGTCCTGTATTATTACAATTAATCAAATCTCTCTCTCACAAAAAGTGAAAAGCCGACTGTCTCTCTCTAGCTCCCCTGCTCTCTCCTGCCGGCTAGGATAGAATAGCCGGCTCCTCCTACCAAGGATGCACAGGATCCTCTAGGCGATCCTCCTCGGTCAGCGGTCCCTCGCAAGAAAACAAAAGAGATGTCAGACAGTTCAAAACAAATGATGCTCAAGAGATAAATAATCAAAAATGGCTAAGTGAATAAAAGACCCAAAGGTACTCTACAAACCGATGTCCCCGGCAACGGCGCCATTTGAAAAGCGAGAATGCGAGAGCCGCAAAATAGTGGTCTGACAAGTCAGGCTCACTGTCGCTGATGCGACTGCTCAAACCACCTCGGTCTTCAACAATTAACCCACACAATTAATAAAGCAATCAAGAGCAAGGATTAAAATTTATTATACCCTACTAACAATGTATAATGGCAAGCAAGTAGGGGTCGAACACAGGAAACAACGGTGCAGAGTGTAGATAAAGATCCAAACCCTAGGTCTAATAAATCACTTAGCCCATTTCTTTTTATGGGTTTTAATTTTTAAATTTTTTATTGAATTTTTTATTTTATATTTTTGTATTTTGATTTTTGATTTTCTGATTTTTATAATTTTATAGTTTATATAATTTTTTTTTAAATTTTCTTTTTGGATATTGGAAAATGAGGACAAGGTAATAAAAGACAAGATAAAGTATTTATAAAAATGTGAAAAAATAACCAAAAATTCAGAAATAAAATGTTTTTGGTATTTTTGAGATTTTTTACTGTTTTTATGATTTTTGGGAATTTTTCAAAGTGTTTTTGATATTTTTAAATACTGAAATAAGAGAAAACAGTGACAAAGTTGCTGGCTGTGAGTAAAATAGGAGTTAAAAATAGCAAACAGCAATCAAACTTTTTCACAATAATTTTCTAGTAAAAAGAACAAAATATAGAACAAACAGAAACAGAGTTTGTGATTTTTGGAATTTTCTTTGATTTTATATATTTTTTGACGTTTTTGAGTGTTTTTAATTTTTTTTAGTGTTTTTTTTGAGATTTTTAGTGATTTTTGGACTGAAGTTAAAACATACTAAAGGGAACAAAATATATTTCTTTGGGATTTTTCTGGAGAGTTTTTATATTTTTTTAGGGATTTTCTAATGCAAACAGTGGGAAATGAGCATGTTTTTGATTTTTAATAAATAGGAAAATGCAATAAAAATGCAATGCAAAAATATGGCGTGAATCTAAAATGTTCCAGGAGCTTAAAATGATTTTTGTGGGATTTTTGGGATTTTATAAATGCATGAAATAAATGGAGACAACATCAAGCAATTACATCCTGGCAGGGGCGTTAACGTAAATATCAGAAAGTTATAGGGCCCCTATGCAAGATTTCCAGAAAATATATATATGAATTAAAAACTTGCTGGATTAAATATTCAAAGCACAAACCACAAGGCTATCCCCGCAAAATTTCCAGACTCACGTGCGTATGCACGTGCACCTGGCAAGGGTTAGTTCGCAATATCCAACGACTTTGGGGTTACAAATGCAAAATCACCAAAGTGCTAAAGGGGCTACTGACAGTTTAGATACTAATTAAATATTACAAAAAGGGACAGGGGATAGATCACAAAATACCCAGCTGCTCTTGATGGACGGCGGATTGGGCTTAACTAAAGCCACGTGTCGCAGCAGGGACGGCCGATACCCCTTCAAATGCGCGGTCCAGATTAGATCCTCCAAATAGAATCAACGGCTGACAGAGGGCTGGAACCAGCGCTCACTGCTTCTCGCCAAGAACAGGCCGAGATCGAACGGTGCAGGGGCGTGGAGGATGAACACGGCGGGGAAACGGCCAGATTGGCGCTGCAGCTTCAAAAACTCCTCGCGCGCGGCGTCTAGTTCTCCTCCGACGGCACCACAAGCCACCTGGGGGCTTCCTCGAGAGGGGCAGCAGCTCCAAAATGGTCGAAGAGGGCCGGAGCCCCGCTGCAGAGTTGGCGGAAGGGGAGACCCCAGGGGCTTTGAACTGCAACAAAAAAACGAACCCCGTGGGGTCCTGAGCGCACCTGGAACCTGCAAAGGAGATGGGTGAAGAAGTCGGGGCAAAGTGCCCCGACTTCGTGGAGTATTACACGCAGAGAGCAGATGTTTGGGAAGGTGAAAGCGGCCGGCGAGACTCGATGCCGGCCGCGGTTGATTCGGGGTGCAAGGATGGCTAATAGATAAAGATCTTGACAAAGGGACTACCACTGTGGTTTTTCTTACAGAAAAACATCTGGAAAAGGAAGAGAAAAGGGGAGAAGAAACCTCACCCGCACGAGCACAAGATGTTCTCCGGCGAGAACTCCGGCGAGGGGATCGAGCTCGATTCGACACTTCTTTGTCCCGTTAAGAGGCCCTCCGGACTCCTGCTGTCACTAAGAATCCCGCCAAAGATCTAGGTCAGGGATTAGGAAGTGGAAGAGTGATCAAAGACTCAAGGGAAGTCGGGGGGTTCATTTTGAATCATGGTCGAGTGGTGACTTTCGAGGGCTGATCACGGGCGAACCACGAAGATCTGATAGGATCTAATAGGTCGGCGGGTATCACGGATGTATGGGGTACAATTTTCATGAAGGAAGCGGGGGCAGAGGCTGGACGAGCCGGCCTAGGAAAATCCGAGAAGTCGGACAAAAATCTAGGCTTGTCAGAGCTACAGGGACAAAGGACGACCAGTTGACCTAGGTCAACTGGCGCCTTCTCCTGATTGGTCCACGTGGACCAATCGGGAAAAATCCCAAAAAAATGTTTTGTAAATTCGATTAAAAATAATAAATGAATTATTTAGATTTAGGTTATTTAATGAAAAATATTTATTATTTTATAAAGTATTTAATTCCGATTTTTAATTATTTTTATGATATATATTTTTACAAGTTGCTTTTATACCCCTATATAGGTACATTATCTACAAGTTTGATTATTTAATTTTTATTTAGGTATTTTATTATTTTTTATTTATTATTTTATAAAAGCATAGAACACTTTTATCTACAAATATATTTTTATTTTATTTTTTTGATATGTTTTGTATCTTTAATAAAATACAAGTATGTTTTGTATAGGTATATATATAGGTAATGTATCTATGTATTTTATTTTAAGTATTTTGTTTTTATTTAGATTTTTGTTCTTATTTTAATGTACATAATTATTATAAGTAATATTTACTTTATTATAAAAATATAAAATTATAAAAATAATAGATAAATAATAAATTGAATATTTTAATATGTACAAGCATACAATGAGGGACCAAAACTCAACTTTCAAACCGTAGCTTCGCGAAATGCGAAACCACCACCATTGGATAGATTATTTTCTTCTATATACAATTAAAGATGAGTATGCTGCATTTGGAGTTTTCATTTGTGAGATACGGGTCTGGGAGGTTGGAATTCTGGATTTTTATTCAGACCATAACTTTTTAACTGTACATTATTTTTCAGTGAAATCAATTTTGTATTTTTCTATATTAAATTATCTACAACTTTCATGTACAAAGTTTCTTTATTTGATGTATAAAAAAAGTGGAACCAAAAATAGGTCCCAAAATGAATAAAGAATGAATAGAATGTATAGGTATTTTATCTGTATTTCTGACCTTATCTCCCCCTACTTTATTCCTTGTCGACCTATTCATCAAGATGCCTAGGTCTCGGGGTTTCGGGTCATAAAATATTTACAATATTTTATTCTTTTTCTTTTCTTTTCTTTATTCTATAATTTTGGCACTAAAAGCCGCATTTTATACAATATTTACACACATATGCATGGATGCTAAAATGCCTAAATTAGATCTATTTACACGCATTTACTAGGGTTTTTAAGGCCAAAATGATAGAATAAAGATGATGAACCGTGGCTTCATCAGTTATAACGTTACAAAAGTTTTTAGATTCGCTAATGACGTTTAATTAGCGCTAATCATGATTAACTTTTACTAATCACGATTTAAGCTTCGCGGCTTACACTTAACTTTTGTTAACCATATATTAGTATTTGTTAATGGTCATTAATGATCCCCAATCTATCATTAGTTTATTTAATTGTATTTAATTAGTCTTAATGTTGATCATTACGGGTTAATGACGTATTAACCCTCTTTACTGCTCTTTCTTCCGAAAATCATAAAAATTCTAAACAAAGTTCAATTCATACGAAATAAATTCTGTTGGTTTCCTCTTGATGAGCCAGATCTTATGATATAGGATCCGAGAAAGCCCAAGTTCAAGGCTTTACAACAAACCAACTCCTCCTCAATCCCACAAGGAAGTCAACCCCTTTGATGGTTTCATCGTAGTACCCTTCGACGAGAGTAGCTATCGATTCCTCAACATAATGGTTCCAGATGCGACCAAGGAGACCAAACTGCGGTGGTGGTGGTGAGGACGGAGATGGGGGAGTGAGGGACCGAAGGGAGATTGGGGAGGTACTCGGGAAGGGGTAGCCGATAGATGTGTTGGGTTTCCACGGTTCTTGCTTTGCTGAGTGGAGAAGGTAAGTGTAGCGTCGAGTGGGGTGTCAATCCATGGCATTCACGGGTTGTCCCATGGGTATCCAAAGTCCACTGGGTCGGGGCACTGGATTTCATGGGTTGCATTGGACTGGGTACCCGATCCGAACTGCTACAATGGATATCATTGGGTTTGGGTCAATCCATACTGGATCGGATCGGGTATCTGTGCAATCCAAATATTATGCACACCCCTAATAATAATGGTGTATCAATGTACTTCCCTTGATGGTTAGATATAGAAACTTGAATTGTCAAAAGTTCAATACCAATATACTAGGTGTAGTGGTATAAGTGAATGATTGTAGCATTGCAAATGGACAATCAATAATGAACAATTTTTAAGGATGTAGCATGAAGCATGATATGTGCGAACTTGAGAGGTTTCAAGATATATCATAAAACTGGCGTGAATCACTCAAAAAGGGTGCTAAAGCGAGAAAAGCATATCTCCTGGAAGAAAGTATTTATCTTGATACATGTTGGAGCTAAAGCGAGAAAAGGGTAGAGGAAAAATCAAAGAGAAATATACAAAGTTTGAGGAAAAGAATCAGAAGAGAATAGGAAGAAGAAGACCAACCTCCCATTCATTTTTCTATACATCTGAAACAAGATAATCAAGCAAGCGTCAAGAGTTTGTTCGCTATTACCGATTGCTTCTACGTATATATGATGCATCTCACAAGTGTCTCGATCATGTGGCAATCTCCCGGTGTCTTGCCTTAAGCCTAGCTAGTACATTGGGTGTCACTTAGCTTTAGCATATTAACTGATCATACGTATAAAACTAACTTTAGGATTGAGCACATTATATAAAAGACCTTCTACAAGCAGATATTCCTCCAAGGGGTCAATTAGGATGTGAAGATAAAGTCGATTCACAATTATTGCTCACAAATAAAATTACTTCTTTGAATTTACAAACGTGTAAACAAGTGAATATTATTTTGCTTCATTTACTTTAATTGCTAGATAGTAGTAATTTATAAGTTGGAGAGTATGGTGAGTTCACATCACTCGATTGTTTTGATGATAAATAATTTTTTTAATGCCTGGAAAACCATGCAAAAAATATTTATCCTATTTTTTGTTGCATATTTCCAATATCATTTAGTGTACTTGTCTTTCAATTTCAGGGACTTCATGCGTTAAAATATAGATATTCTAAGTAAAATCCCACAAAATGTCGAGTAAAGGAAAGTTGTTCTGTGTAACAGCCAAGTTAGTTGTTACACTGAGCAATCCCCCCTCCCTTTTTTTTATTTTTTCAGAAATTCCACCATGTATATTCATCTGTATATCTCTCCTACATGTCATTCAAATTTCGTGAGAACAGAGACTCTTATACCCTCCATCTAGAACATGCAATTTTTAACAGCCTGAAATTTGTTGTAATCGACATGTTCTAGATGGAGGGCATAAGAGTCTCTGTTTCTCACAAAATTTGAATGACATATAGGTGGGATATATACACACACACACACGGTTTTATTTTCGAAAAAATAAATAAAAGGGGAAGGGGGGGGGGGGGGGGGGGGTTGGGGGGGAGGAGGACTGCCTTGTGTAACAGCCAACTTGGCTGTCACTCAAAACAGCCTCCCAGGCCTCCAAAATGTCATATGCATGGACTTGATGAGGCGAAGTACATATAACATCTCAAAATGCATATATTGTGAATCATCTTGAGATGCCTCAAACATGAATATATGCCAGCACAACTGTACAGTTAGATCATGCAAAGAATGACACAAAAATCGATGAAAAGGCTTCAGGGCATAGCGGAGAATTATTTGCATTGTCTTCCTAAGAAGCTTCCCCTGAAAGTATATTTCCAACAGGCAAGCTAATGTTACGACGATCTCGAATCGAGTCGGAAGATTTTTCAGTTCAGTAACTTTTCAATTCATAACAGGTGCATTTCCAGATCACCTTCAGAGTCAGGTAGTAATCCACTGGATCTAGTGGCCTAAATTTGAGATGCAAAATAATGATCAATCATTATACTGTAAAATCTACAGAAGTATTTCTATGTTAAGATCATCAGTGTAAAGACAGATAAATTTTGACAAAAACTGTAAATAAATAAACAAACAAACAAATGTGGGCGTGCAGGAGAGTGGTCGCAAATAGCAGAAGAATTCATCTAGAATTAGGTTCACTGTTAGAACTGCAGCGACTTCAATTGAACAGCAGCCGCTGATGAGGCACCGGATAAGTTAGCTGTTCAGCATCAGTAATCAGGGGCTCAATATTCACAGTTTGATGCCAGCATGGTTTGGACTGTGGAGCTGTACAATAGTCTAACAGGCCATGGTGAAGATACCTCGGTCCCAGAATTTCAATGCACCTGTGATTTCATATATCAGAAACTCTCATTTGGGTATTCATCATAACAGGTCCAAGGCATTCCTCCGGGTTAGCATAGAAGTAGTCCTCCTCCTTCGGTCGATCAGGTATGACATTCCTCCTCCTTGGTTGGCCCATGCAATGCTTATGGACTTCTCTGACTGCAATTGAGAATTGATCCCACGATAGTGTGCGATTTTGGAATGAGTCCAAGAGAGGGATGAGTTTCTTCCTGTCTAATAGCACCGTCTTGCGGAAACCCAAGAATCTGCATCAACAGATAACTTCAATGTGAATTTCCCAAGAATCTTCCACAATATAGTACATTAATTACTAGGTTGAAACTTTATACACATGATTCCAGTGCGTCAACATAGATTATGCCTTTAAGAGCCAATATTCAGTATTCATGATAACCACGTCAAAATGACTTGGTTAAGCAAATTAAAAAAATTTAAGTCTATGCATAGGAGGATATAAATGGCACAAACTACATATTTAAACTATTTCAATGATTTTGAATCATAATACATCATAATTCGCCATGGATAGATAATGTTGAACTGACAGAAATGGATGGTCAAAGCCATTGCTTGCGAGAGATGACCGACTAGTATCAGGTCATGTTATTATTCTTCCAAGTGGGTATCTCTCCCAATCAATCAAACACATCGTCATGTCTCCTTGCACACTCTCAGTTCTGGTCTCTATACTCCGATGACTCTCATTAGTCACCTACAAGAGAAGTCGTCACTCTTTAAATCTTCTTTACTGCTTCTGAAAAATGCACACACCACAAATGTCTTCATGTTACAGTCAAACCTTCCTCTAATATTAATTGTTGGGAAATAAAATGTCTGGTTAACCACCTTGGAGGCACATGCAAGAAGAAAATATACGATTTGATGGTAGTCGATAAGCAGTTTGGGTCGACTGGGCGGGTGAACACCAAATTAAGTAGATGAAAAATCAGGTTAACTGAAAGTTGGATGATTTGAGGCAAACAATGATAGGGTCATTGACGCAGGTGAAAGGATGCCAAATCATGCATATAATCAAGGTCGAGAGGGCTAAAGAATGTTGGAAACGTCGGGTAAAGATGTTGAGTTAAGACGAGGGGATTTGTCAGGACGAACTCACTATCCTCGAGGTTGGAGATTTAAGAATGCAACCCGATCCATTTAATGTTGGATGGGTTCCCCTCCTTGTGGGAACCTATTTCATATATATATAGGACATTGGTAGTCCTATTTGGAAAAAGAAAAATCAATTATTGATTGAAGAAGGAGATCAATTACCATTTATGATAAGAAGTTATCTTTTCCTAATCCTACTGAAAGTAGGAGTCCATATTTCCTTATTTTCCCATCTCCATGAAGTATAAATAGGGAGTATGTGGTGCATATCAGGATCATCCCAACACAAGCTCTCCTAACATAAGAAAGAAATAAGAGAGAGGAAGAAGAAAGAAAGTTTGTGGTTGCAGTGGAGTTTGGAGGGAGTAACCTTTGAAGCAGTTCTTCTGCAGCATTCTTCCCTACAGTTTGGCGACGGATTTACCATTGGGTGATATTTCTCCTCTCTATTATTATCCATTATTTGGTGATTTGTAGCACCGTATTGACGGCCGACCTTTTGTAAGCCCCTCACGGGAGATTACTTCGATTATAGTGCTTGATTTTGGGTTGCGATCAACCACGTAATTTTTCCCTCACGTTGAGGATTTTCCACGTTAAAATTCTCCGTGCATGAGTGCTTGATTTTTTGTAGTTAAGATACTTCCTCGTAGTTGATATATCGTGCAGGATCCGCCTATCGAATTTGGCTATTTTTCTGCAATTCAATTTATACGGGGAATCTGTTCCCAACAAGTGGTATCAGAGCAAGGTTCAATGGCGGATTACAAGATAGAGTTTGGTTCAAGCAAGATGATTAGTTTTAATGAGACTAATTACAATTTGTGGAAGAACAAGATGAAGGATCTTTTATATGTGAAGGCTGTATAGATATATGTTACTTTATTCTTTACCTTTTCGTATTTTCTTTTTCCCGTTGGACTCTTTATTTATTTTACCCATAGGCTACTCTCCTATATAAAAGAGCTTAGGGTGTATGGAATAAACAAGTTTCTCATTTTTCCCAACATGATATCAGAGCGACGGTCCTAGACCGGAATTCTCGAACCAAACCCTAACCTCCACCCTCGAGCCCTCCGCGCACGTGCCTCTCCGCCTCTCAGCGCGTGCCTCGTCGCTTCTGTCTCGACGTCGCTCGGTCTCGCGCTGCACCAGTGCGCGCTCCTGTGCGTTTGTGCACACTCCTGCGCACCCTTGCGTGTCTATGTGCACCCATGCGTGCATGCACGTTTGTACGCCTTGTGCGTCTGTGCAACGGTGCGTCTGTGTGTGTTCCTGTGCACGTGAAGCTCCTGACTTCCGTGCGTGTGCAGCCCTAGGCCAGCGCGCGTGCGACTCCAGCACTTGTTCCGCGCATGTGTTTCCAAATTAATGGGTTTGGTTGCTTGAGTCTAAACATGCAACTAAATCCGTTAATGTCTGTGTAGACGATCATATCTTCAGTCTACCACTCTAGTCTTCCATTATCATAATGTCAAAAAGCAAGGCAGACATCACATCTACAAGTGCCTTCAGAGGTTCAGCGCCTATTATGAAGACGGGTGGTTCAAATTACAAACTGTGGGCAATGCAGTTCATGAGTATGATGAAGTCAACTGGTAAGAAGCACATTCTTACCGAAGAAGAGCCGGCTGAGAAGACTGGAGCCAATGCCTCATGGGAGGCAGATGATGCATATGCCAAGGTTTGGCTATCAGGAACCCTGACAATTGAGATTGCCAATGATATCCTTCATCAGCACACTGCAAAAGCAATGTGGAACATTCTGGCTGCTACATATTCCCAGGCAAAGAATGAGACGAAGATTCTGCAACTCCAGCATGACATCTTTACTATCAAGCAGAATGGATGACCTCTACACTCATTGTATACATCTTTAAATGTTTGAGAAGCTTTACAGCTTCATGCCTCTCACAGCCACTCCTGAGCAACAGAAGATCTATCAGAATGCCACTATGATAAGTGTATTTCTGACGGTTCTAGATCCAGAGTACGAGGCTGCACGCTCCCAGACCTTGGCGGACTCCACCATTCCTCCGATGGAGGAAGCATTTCACAGGCTGAGCCACATTACTGTTCCTTCATCCACTGCAAATCAGACCGCCTCAGCCATGGCAGCGAATCGAGGTCCTGGAGGTCATCATCAGTCTTGTGGTCGTGGACCTCGGGGTAGAGGGGGTCATGTTCGGCCATCCTACACTTTTTGCCACCGTTCTAAGCATACTGAAGACATGTGATACTCCAAACATGGATTTCCTGCTTCTGCACGAGTAGCTGAACAAATTAAGCCTCCATCTGCTTCATCTCCAGATCATCGCTTTGATGACCTTGTAGCCCGTCTGAGGGGCATTATTCCTCCATCTGGCCCAGTTGCATCAGTGCCTTCTTTTGATAGTCACCCCGATGTTGTTGCTTCTACATCCACCAGTATCTCATGTAGCACTTATGCATTTCCTAGCAGTAGTGGATCAGATGCTTTAGAGTGGATTATGGACTCTTGTGCTACATATCATTTGTGTGGTGATCAGGGCCTACTTACAGCCTACCGACAGGTCCCTCCAGGCCGTACTGTGGTTATTGCCAATGGGACGCACTCTCCTATCACTGGTCAGGGAGAGATTAGCCTGACACCTTCTATGCACCTCAAGAACGTGTTGCATGCACCAGATTTCTCTATGAATTTATTGTCCATTAGACAACTTACAAAGGATTTACATTGTCGAGCAATTTTTGATCCATCTTCTCTCATTTTTTCAGGACATCCTTATGGACAACGTGATTGGATGTGGCTATGAGCAAGGCAGCCTATATCGTCTTAGTCGGACCCCTTATGCTGGAGCCTCCTCTCTACCTACTAGATCCATCTCCCATTACTGTGGCACTTGCGCTTTGGGCATCTACCGCTTCAGAAATTACGTCATGTGTTACTCCAGGTTTCACCTCACACGGCCATCCAATGTGAGGCTTGTCAGTTGGGAAATCACTATCGGTCTACCTTTCCCAGTCGTCAGTGTCGGTCATCGGAGTAGTATCTCCAAGTTTGAGTAGTTTCATGTCGATATCTAGGGTCCCAGTCGTGTTCCTGATCATCAGGGATACATGTTCTATATGGTTATTGTGGATGATTTCTCTCATGTGTCTTGGGTCTTTCTGTTAAAGAATAAATCTGAAGCGGGGAATATTATCATAAATTTCATCAATGAAGTTCGTAATGTTTTTTCTGCATCTATAAAAATTGTGAAAAGTGATAATGCCTTGGAATTTTGTACTTGTACTCTTTCCAATTATTTTTCAGCTCAAGGGATTATCCACCAAACATCTTGTGCCTATACTTCCCAACAAAATGGGGTTGCAGAAAGGAAACATCGTCATTTACTTGATGTTACCATGTCGCTTCTCATACAGAGTCATGCCCCTCATTCTTTATGAAGCGATGATGCTGTTCTTATGACATGTTATCTCATTAATCGTATGTTGTCGTCTGTCTTAGATGAGAAGATTCCTTTCTCCCTTATTTTTCCTGACAGAATTGTTCTCCCTCACTCCTCGAGTGTTTGGATCGGTTGTCTTTGTCCACCAGTTGTCTCCAGGGATTAACAAGCTCTCTCTTAGGGCTGTCAAGTGTGTTTTCGTCGGGTACTCCAGAACACAGAAGGGGTACAAATGTTATGATCCATTGCGCAGGAGGTATCTCGTCAGTGCTAATGTTACATTTTTCGAGTATGTTATGTACTTCTCATCTACAGGTGATCAGTTGGTATCCTCTGGCACTAGTGAAGCTATATGCATGCCATTACCATCACCACCTCAACCATTACCATCTCCACCACTACCATCCCCTACACCTCATGTTACCGTTCCTGATTCCCCGTTGCCATTCCACTATACACGTAGGCCTGCTTCTGCTCATGGTCACCGCTCATCATCTAGCTCGCCTGAGGTATGTTCTGAGAATCTTATCAATATTGATGGATCTGACGATTTCCCTGAGCAGGATGTGTTACAGAGGCCAGATGAGGAGGCAGGTGATTTAGATCTACCTATTGCTCTTCAGAAGCAGAAGCAGAAGCACAGCTGCGCATCATATCCAATAGCATCGACTGTGTCGTTTGATCGCTTAACTAGAAATTTCAGGAACTGTCATTGCACTATCGATGGTGGATATTCCACGGAATTACCAAGATGCGTTATAGGATAGTCGATGGCGTTTAGCCATGGAAGAAGAAATGGTTTCTCTTCAGTCAAGAGGTACCTGGCGCCTTGTTACTGCACCTACTGATGCGTCTACAGTGAGTTGCAAGTGGGTCTTTACAGTTAAGAAGAATGCAGATGGCAGCATTGACAGATACAAGGCATGCCTGGTTGCTCGTGGCTTTACACAGACATATGGGGTGGATTATCTTGATACATTCTCATCGGTTGCTCGTCATTCCACCCTACGAATCCTCCTCTCTGTTGCGGTTACTCGTGATTGGCCACTATACCAATTAGATGTCAAGAATGCATTCTTATACGGTAACTTGCAGGAGGAAATCTACATGCAACAGCCTCCTGGTTTTGTCGTTAAGGGGAGTGTTCTAAGGTGTGTAGACTTCATAAGGCTATCTATGGTCTTAAGCAGAGCCCCAAAGCTTGGTTTCAGAAGCTCTCAGACCTGTTTGAGAAACAGGGGTACAGACGTTCCAATGCAGATCATTCCTTGTTCGTACTGAAGATACCCAGAGATACTATTGCAATTATGGTGTATGTAGATGATATCTTGATTACATGTGATGATGACCAGGGAATTCAGAGTGCGAAAGAAATGCTAGGTTGCGAATTTGTCACCAAGGACCTTGGAGTTCTTAGATATTTTCTGGGACTGGATTAGCCAGAAATCCTCATGAGCTGGTAATGACCCAGAGGAAATATGTCACTGACATGTTGAGCGAAACAGGAATGCTTAGTTGCCGACCTACCACTACACCCATGGATCCCAGTATGAAACTATATGATGACGACACTGATGAGGTGGATAGGAGAAGATACAAAGAACTGGTGGGCAAACTTCTCTATGTTACTATTACAAGACCCGATATCTCCTTTACTGTGAGTCGGGTGAGCCAGTTCATGGAGCAACCACGTCAAGTACATATGGATGCTATACATATGATACTCATGTATCTTAAGTCATCTCCAGGTGCAAGTCTGTTGTTTAAGAAAGACAAAGAGATTACTATTTCAGCATGTGCAGATGCAGATTACACAGCATGTCCTAAGGATAGGAAGTCCATCGCTGGATTTGTTATGTATGTCGGAGACTCTCTGGTCTCATGGAGAAGTAAGAAGCAAATAGTTGTAGCAAGATCTAGTGCTGAGTCTAAATATAGGGCTATGGTCCAGGTCAGTACAGAAATGATGTGGGTGAAGGTTGTGCTTACAGATCTATATATAAAAGTCCCTCTTCCTATGGCCCTGGAATGAGACAATCAAGTGGCTCTATTTATTGCAAATAATCCAGCATTTCATGAACGAACCAAACACATTGAGGTTGATTGTCACTTCATACGAGATATGATTCAGAAGGGATTTATTTCTACATCCCATGTTAGCTCAGGGGACCAAACTGCAGACATCTTTACCAAGGCGTTACTTCAAGGGCCGTTCCAGAAGTGTTCATCCAAGCTGAGCATGATTGACATCTATGCTCCACCTTGAGGGGGAGTGACGTGTAGAGATATATGCTACTTTCTTATGTACCTTTTCGTGTTTTCTTTTTCCCGTTGGACTCTTTATGTATTTTACCCATAGGTTACTCTCCTATATAAGAGAGCCTAGGGCATATGGAAAAACAAGTTTCTTATTTTTCCCAACAAAGGCTATGCACCTTCCGGTGTTCTCCACGCAGAAGCTCGAAGCCAAAACAGATGAGGAATGTCTCCAAGATGATTAAAGCCAAAACAAATTATTATAAGATGGAGTTTGAACATAAGCAGGCTTGTGGCTTCATAAAATAGTTTGTTGATGAGAATGTTTACAACTATATCCAAGATAAAAGTCACGCTAGAAGCTTGTGATTGAAGTTGGAAAATATTTACGCCTCCAAGTCCAAGACCGGAAGTAACAAATTGTTTCTTCTCAAGAGACTGGTGAATTTCAAGTTCAAGGAAGGCAGCTCTGTACTAGATTTTTTGAATGAGTTCCAAGGAATTACTAGCCAGTTGACAAGCATGGGATAAAATTTAAAGATGAGATGTTGGGATTGCTACTGCTTGTTACTCTACCAGCTTCATGGGAGACTTTCAGAGTCTCACTTATGAATTCTATAGTCAATGGGGTCGTTTCTTTGTAGATAGTCAAATATAGCCTTTCTCAATGAGGAGATGCGAAGAAAAATCCAAGGAAGCTCTTCACATTCTGAGGCATGGCATCAAATTTTTCAACGAAATTCGGTCGAATTTCTGTCGAATATCGATATCCAATCGAAATCGAAATTCAACTGAAATGGTCGAAATGACCGAAATATTGGGGTCCTAGTACAAAAAAATGACCGAAATAACTGAAATTTCAGTCGAAATTCGATCGAAATTCTATTTCGGTCGGTCATCGAAATGGTGACCGAAACCGACATTTAGGGCCTTGTTATGAGGTTCTTGTCACGGAAAACAGGGGGAGGAGCCGGACCAAGACTGATAAAGGTAGATAATGTCAGATGCAAAACCAAATCCATATATCAGAATATAGAGTGTCACTATTGCAAGAAGAAATGGCGCATCAAGAAGTATTGCTTCCAGTTTAAAAGAGATAACAAGAATGGTGGTGACAAGCAAGAGAAAAAGAATGAACAAGTTGCTACAGCTGCACAACATGAGCTCCTCATTGTCTATGACGATGAGATGGTAAATATCACACAGGATGGTACTTCTTGGCTTGTTGATAGCGGATCTGGTCTACATGTCACATCTCAGAGAAAGTTTTTCTCTTCATATACATCTGTTGATTTTGGCACATTGAAGATGGTGAATGGTTCTTTGTCTCCTGTTGTTGACATTGGCAATATTTCATTGAAGAAAGCCAATGGAGTTGTGTCGACGCTCAAAGATATGAGGTATGCACCAGACATGCACTTAAATCTTATTTCTGCAGGCAAGCTTGATGATGAAGGATACCTTAACACTTTTGGTGGTGGTCAATGGAAGCTGCAAGAAGTATACCAACAATCACTACATCATGAATGCATCCATCTCACATGATGTTGCACATGTGACTGGAGATGCAAAATCCATTAAGTTGTGGCATCGATGATTGGGTCACATAAGCGAGAAGGAGTTGCAGTGTTTGGTGAGGAAGAATATGCTGACAGATGTCAAGAAAGAGAAGCTGGAAAGATGCACAAACTGCTTGACTGAGAAGCAGACGAGAGTCTCCTTTAAGAGCCATCCACCTTCTAAGGAGATGGAACCATTAGGGCTTGTTCACACAGATGTTCGTGGTCCATTGAAAGTAAGTTCTCTTCGTGGTGCACTTTACTTTGTTACATTCATTGATGATTTCTCCAGGAAAGTTTGGGTTTATACCTTAAAGAGGAAGGACCAAGTCCCTGGTGTTTTCAAAGACTTCCATGCGCTAGTGGAACGACAATCTGGAAAGAAACTTAAGTGCATTCGCAGTGACAATGGTGATGAGTATATTGGGTCATTTGATGAGTATTGCAGGTCTCATGCTATCATGCACCAGAAGACTCCACCCAAGACGCCACATTTGAATGGCGTTGCAGAGAGAATGAACAGGACCTTGATGGAGAGGGTCAGATGTCTCTTTTCTGAAGCTAAGTTGCCTAACTCTTTTTGGTATGAAGCACTTTATACTGTTTTTCATGTTATTAATCTATCTCCACATGTATCCTTAGAAGGCGATATTCCTGACATGGTTTGGCATGAAAAGAATGTCTCATACACCTATTTGCGGGTCTTTGGATGTCGTGCATTTGTGCATATTCCTAAGGAAAAAAAATCCAAGTTGGATGCAAAGACAAAGCAGTGCATCTTCTTGAGATATAGACAAGATGAGCTTGGCTACATGTTGTATGATCCAATTGATAAGAAGCTAGTGATGAGCAGGGATGTGATTTTCTCTGAAGATTAAACCATTGAAGACATCAAGAAGGCTGCTAAGAAGTCTCCTTCGAGCAGCCATCAGCCAGATGATATGGAGCCAATCCCTTTGCATAGGGCTCCACATGTGGTGCCAGATGATGCATATGAACAGGTACCAGATGCATGATATGAGAAGGATGTACCACAGATCTCCACTCCTGATGATGATGCAGATGACAGTAGTGATGATGGTGGGCAGGATGATGAGAGCTCTTCTTCTTTCGAGGTTCTCCCACACCAGAGACCCGTGAGGGAGAGACGATGCCGCGCCAGATATTCTGCACATAAATACATTTTGTTGACAGACAGCGACGAGCTTGAATACTATGAAGAAGTTGTGCAAGATGCAAACAAGGAGAAATGGGTAGAAGGTATGAAAGAGGAAATGGAATCCCTTCATGACAATCCTATCTTTGAGCTTGTCAAGTTGCCCAAAGGCAAGCGGGCATTAAGAAACAAGTGGGTTTATAGAGTAAAATATGATGAATACTCTACAAATCCAAGGTACAAAGCTCGGTTAGTTGTGAAAGGTTTTAACCAAAGGAAGGGAGTTGACTTTGAGGAGATCTTTTCTCCTGTGGTGAAGATGTCTTCCGTCAGGATGGTTCTCAGCTTGGCAGCTAGTCTTGATCTGGAGGTTGAACAGATGGATGTCAAGACAGCTTTCCTCCATGGTGATCTTGAGGAGGAAATCTATATGCTGCAATCAGAGGGCTTTATGGTCAAAGGCAAGGAAGACTATGTTTGCAGACTGAAGAAGAGTCTATATGGCTTGAAGCAAGCACCTAGGCAGTGGTACAAGAAGTTTGACTCGTTCATAGGGGAGCATGGTTACTTCAAGATTACTTCAGACCATTGTGTGTTCGTGAAGAAATTCTCAGGTGATGATTTCATTATATTGTTGATTTATGTTGACAACATGCTGATTGTAGGCAACAATGGAGAGAGAATTTCTTATTTGAAAAAAAAGTTGAACAAGTCCTTTGCTATGAAAGACTTGGGGCATGCAAGTCATATACTGGGCATGAAGATCACTCGAGACTGGGGAATAAGAAAATTTTAACTTTCATAAGAGAAGTACATTGAGAAGGTACTTCAAAGATTTCATATGGAGAACGCAAAGCCAGCTAGCACCCCTCTTAGAGTGCATTTCAAGTGAAGTTTTAAAGATAGCCCACAAAGCAATGCAGAGAAGAAAGATACTTATGCATTAGCCATAGGTAGTCTCATGTATGCCATGGTTTGTACGAGGCTAGATATTGCTCATGCAGTTGGAGTTATTAGTAAGTTCATCTAAATCCAAGAAAATCATTGAGCAGCAGTTAAATGGATCTTGAGATATCTTCTAGATATTAGCAGTTACTCTCTTTGATTTGGAACAGAGAAGCATATTCTTATTGGATACACATATTCAGATATGGTGGGTGACATTGATGGGAGAAGATCCATATCTGGCTACATGATGTCCTTTGCATGAGGCGTAGTTTCTTGGAAGTCTCGACTCCAGAAGTGTGTTTCTTTATCCACTACAGAGGCAGAGTTCATTGCATCTAGAGAGGCATGCTAGGAGTTGCTGTGGATGAAGAAGTTCATGTAGGAACTTGATTTTCATCAAGACAAGTATATATTTTACTGTGACAGTTAGAGTGCTATTTACCTTAGCAAGAACTCTATATTTCATGCAAGATCGAAGCACATCGATGTCAAATATCATTGGATACTTGGATACATTATGTGTTAGAATCTAAGTAACTTTTACTTGATAAGATTCACACCGATGACAACGGTGTCGATATGATGACAAAGAATTTGCCGCTTAGAAAGTTCGAGAGATACTGCTCCCTCACAGGTTTGGAATAGTTCTCACATCGTCGGTGAAGGGGAGATTTGTTGGATGGGTTCCCCTCCTTGTGGGAACCTATTCCACATATATAGGGCATTGGTAGTCCTATTTGGAAAAGGAAAAATTAATTATTGATTGGAGAAGGAGATCAATTGCTTTTTAGGATTAGGAAAAGATAACTCCTGATCCTATTGGAAATAGGAGTCCAGGTTTCCTTATTTGCTTATCTCCATGAAGTAGAAATAGGTGGTATGCGGTGCATACCATGATCATCCCAACACAAACTCTCCTAACATAATAAAGAAATAAGAGAGAGGAGGAAGAAAGAAAGTTAGTGGCTGTCGCGGAGTTTGGAGGGGGTAATCTTTGGAGCGGTTCTTCTACAGCATTCTTCCCTACAGTTTGGCGACGGATTTACCATTGGGTGATATTTCTCCTCTCTATTATTCTTCATTGTTTAATGATTTGTAGCACTGTATTGACGGTCGGCCTTTTGTAAGCCCCTCACGGGAGATTACTTCGATTATAGTGCTTGATTTTGGGTTGCGATCAACCCCATGATTTTTTCCCTCACGTTGAGGGTTTTCCACGTTAAAAAATCTTCGTGCATCTGTGGTTGGTTTTTTGTGGTTGAGATACTTTCTCGTAGTTGATACATCGTGCAGGATCCGCTTATTGACTTCGGTTTTTCCGCAATTCAATTTATACAGAGAATCTATTCCCGATATTTAATTATTCAGTTGAGCATGATGCTGCTAATTTGACCTTCCAAGATATTTAAATATGTATTCTCTCTTGTCACCCCCTTGTCTCACTTACCACAGAAACCTTCTCATAGGACTCAATGTCACCAGGTGCATATGGTCTTGACATCTCAAAAACATGTTCATGCTAACGTTGCATAGTGAGAAGCTATCCTAAGTCACACTCAACCAGTGCCTTCTCTGGAAACAAGCATTACGCTTAAGTTAGACATCCATCATAAACACAGGGCAAGAAATCCTAACACAATATTGCCGTGCCAACTAACCCAAATATGCATCTCCACTGCAAGAGATGAGATAAAAATGTCTCAGCACAACTGCACTACTGCACACTATTTACCCCCACGTAAAGCCACATCAACCACTATATCCATCACTAAGTTAGCTGACTTGTTTCCCAAAGCTTGACCTTCTAAACCCATTTTCTAGTTAATATTGCATCGACGAAGTTTCAGCTGTTACCATTTCCAGAGCTATTGGAACAGAAGATGGTCCAACTCTTAGATCCGTCTTAAAAACAAATTTCCAAGTGATATTATGATTTGTGAAAAGATGGCAAACCTGCGATGTCCTTCAACCACCTTCGCCATATTTCCATCATAACTTGGAATAAATACATCACTTGCAACAGAAACAATGTAGTCTAATGCTGCCATCTGACTCGAGTGATTTCGAAAAGGCATGAGCTCATCGGAATTAAGCAGCATCTCTTTTCTCACCTGCGTTCCAAGTAAAACAAAGTGAACGCTGAATCTTTAACAGATAATCTAGTTATATAAAGAGACCTACCATTTTAGGATAAGCAGCCCGAAGAGAAGCTAGCCTTCTATCTCCACCATAAATTTCACCAGAAGCAATATAAATTTGAGTATCACTTCCAAAGCCTAGAGCTTGCAACACTAGTATTGCCTCTTCAGGGGTGAGTGGGCATAAGCCTTCCGATCTTTTGGCCTCAGAATCGATTTCTTTCTCCTTCCACCACGGATAAGCATATCTATGTACCATTAAAATATCATTAATGATAAAAGAAGTTAACTGGAAATAAATAACCCACGTGATGTAGATGCTATTTTGACATTAACTAACCTCATTTTTGTAAGTTCCTTGATCTCTTTTTTGGAGCATCCACGGGTGCAACCAGAAAATGAAAGCATATCCATCTCATAGCGAAGATGAAGAACCACAAATTGTCCACCTTTCTGAAGATTTGCAATAAGTTTGTCCCCTAGTGCTTGAAGCTGTGGAGTAAATCTCAGTGCTTCGTAATTAGCCCGACAACGAAATCTCTGAAGATCCAATGGAAGGTTGTTATTTGCTAATCTTGCATCTGTTTTGTTAAAATGCACAATTCTGTGCTTGCGAAAAAGTGGCAGAACCTGGAATTTATAATCTCTGTCAAACAGTATCAATAATCCAGATACATGGGATAAGATACCAAACTCTTCTTTACCTGCTTAATGTAGTATTTCTCATTTGACCAACTTACTGGGGGCATGGAAAAAGGTATCATATGGATTTTCCGGCTAAATTTCTTAGGAAGTGCCTTAATTACTTTAACTTCATTTCTTAGGGAGCTGACGAAGTGCTCAACATCAAATATGTCACTGAATTCGCTGCATTAAATCAAGGAATAAAGAAATTATATAAGACCAAAAAAATACTTTGAGCATGACTTCCTTATAAAACACTCACCTAGAGTCAGCCCAAAAGGATGTTTTATCTAGTTCAGGCATCAACAATGTCAAATTCAGATAGCGGGCAACAGTCACCATATCACAGATCTAAAGGAATACCGAAACACTAATTACATCTTCATGAACAATATAAAATATATGGAATAATTCTTTAAAGCCAAATGGAGTACTTTCCACAGGAGATCTAAGAAAAAAGGCTGATAGTACTTGATAATCAAAATGCAATTAGCAACACAAGGGACAACTAACCGCTGCTCGCATCTGGTTCAAACCCCCATTACAAGAAATTCTAAGATAGCCGTTGTTTTTGTAAACCCCTGCAGAAAATGAATACTATGAAACTGAAGAATTGTGTATAGAATAGAAGAAATGTAGAAATAGACTGCTATGGATCCAACCATCCTTACTAATCATGCAAAAACCTTAGCTTTGGTGTGGCTTTGCGTCCTACTATTATCATAACATGGAAGTTTATTTTGGAATTCCTGGTTTTTAATTTGATTGTCAAGTTAATTAAATGTTACTTAACAATCTCAAAGTCAACTAGATGCTACTAAACTAAGAAAACAAAGAGCACTAAGATATTGTTGCAGCAAATTCACATTGTAATCTGACAAGCTAAACACCCACCCCTTGAATGCAATGCGATTAAATCCTTAAACTTTTTGGAACAGTTTTAGCTGTCTCAATTTTAAAGGAGATCATCATCACCAATAACAACAACAAAGCCTTCTCCCACATTAAGTAGGGTCGGCTACATGGTCAAATTTAAAGGAGATGCAGTGGGATATGGACAGAAAAGTATCAAGAGTATCAGTCAAATGCAAGTCTATAGTGAAGATTGTCATCTCTTCTTAAACTATAGATCTAATCAAATACATGGTTCCCAGGAATGTTAAAAACCCCAAAGAAGAGGAAATGGTGGGTGATCAAGAAATGTTAGAGAGGGTGATAAAAGGAAGCTAAAGGAAATGAGAGTGCATGCAGCATAGAGTAGAAGGTGATGGAAGGTTAGCGGCGTGCGGCAAAGGAAGCACCTGCAGTAGAGGTTGTATGGTGGTCAGGACGTTGTAACTTCTGATATTGTAAATGGGGCCACTATCCTGGTGACCACCAAGATTCTGTCATCCACATCGTTGAGGGAATCACCACCACAATATCATGTGCCCAAGGTAGCCGAAAGGATGACAACATGCTTCAGGAAGGTAGTTAACATAAGGGTTGAGATCATTGTCAAGGTCAGTGCACCAGGTCCAAGATGGATATGGTCCCTTATTGGTGAGGCATCCAACAAGCCTCCCTTGTAAGGGAACGTCAAATATGCGGCCATGCAGGTACTCAAGGTTGGCATGGCTTTTGATAGATCGTTCCAGCTTAATTGATCAATCACTTTCACTGTTTTGATCAATCACTCTAGCTTAATTGATCGATCAACCAACAACCAAATTGACTATAATGAATTTTCTATCCAATAGAATATTTGATAAATATCTTCAGGAGTCGTCTTTGAATAAATTAGCCGTATTATTTTCCTAAATAGGAGATATCTTCTACCATTGTAATTTCAGTAAGAACTAAAACCACCGACCTTGTTAACCTTATGGATCGCCCATAAATACAAGGCTACCTCTTGAGCATTTGACACGACTCATATACATTCTATAAACAAGAGAAGAGTTCTTCACAGCTCTCTCAAAGCTCTATTGGATGCTACATCTCTCGCTCTCGACTCGATGATTCAATCTTGAGTGTCATTTATTCTATAGCTCAATTTGCGATTCCTTTAACAAATAACTTGGTATGTGTGATCTGTAAAAAAAATGAAAATGCAGAAGTGTATCAGAGATAAAGAAACATAGACAAGGAAGAACACTTTATATTATGTGTAACCATACTCCATAAGAAGCAAGATGAACCACTAGGAAGGCCTCTCAAGAGCTGGGTAATGTTTTTTGCTTTCTTTCTCGGTTACAAATGGTGTGGGGGTTCTTATATAACCCCACCAGTAAAACAAGTCTCACTCCCCACCAGTAAAACAAGTCTCACTCAGAGTAGATGTGGGACTAAACCTGTGGATGTAGTAACTGGACCATGGAGGATCCAATGACCTATCTCTACATATGACGCATAATCTAGCATTCTCCCTCAAGTTGGAACATGCACTGCTCAACTTGGACAAATAGAACTAAATCGTTCACTCACAATGCAAGACACTATGAATAATATCAACTCAATGCATGCTCTATTGATTGTCTGCTGAGGACATTGCTTCTCATGCCAAATTGGTGAGGACGAACTGAAGGGTTTAGTATGAACAGAACTGGGTCTCCTCGTTGGAAAGTTGTGCTCTCTACTGCATCTATTAAAACACAGAACTGAAATGAGTCTTCACGTGGAGAACTCTAGTACGCAACTGCTCCATCTCTCAGAAGGACAAAATTAGAAAAAGCTATGGAAGCATCCTCGTCAGAGTCTACGCTCTTTAGAGAATGGAGTCTGAAAGTCTCCTCATCGGAGAACTGGGTCTCTCCCATATCGGCTCTAAGAATGGGATATCTACTTTGGGGTCCTTATGAATCCACATGAAATCCCCGAGTCCATACTGGCTCAGAGAATGAGATCTCTACTTTGGAGTCCCTATGGATCACATGAAAACTCTGAGTCCAAATCAAGATGGGGACCTTGCAAATAATGATCGCATACATGTGCGTATTAAACTGGTGGAATCTGAAATCTGGACGTCTGAATCTAAACTGGGAATCTGAATCTATCCTTTATAACTATACATAATACTCCTCTCTCCCATACTTGTCGAAATAGATGACATCACCAAGTTGGGATAAGAAAAATCAAGATAGGGAACCAAAACCGATAAGCCATCTTTAATTTTTTCGACTTTTCTTCTTCTTCTTCGTCGTCGTACTGTTTTTTTATACGATACCTTTTTTTCCAAAACTCATGGCCTCTTTTTCTAATAAATTGAGCTTATCATTTTTCCTTTTGGAGCAGCAGCCCCTTTGGGCCTGAAAAATTCTTGTCTTCCCTTTTTTTGCAAATTGGCCCACAATTGGGGCCTTAATTTTTAGGCCTTTTCTCTCTTTTTTTTCTTGGTACCAGCGGCCCAACTTAGGCTCTCTCCCTTCTTTTAAAATCAATAAGCCCAATCGGGCCCTACTTGGGCCAAACATACCAACCAGGAATTGGACCAATAAGACCTTATTTAGAACTCGATTCCTTATATACGGATCCCCGATGTGGAACCCCTCACACGAAGGTGTTCCTAGAGATACTTGGTGGCATGGCTGGCGGTTCCGACTCGCATGTGACTATGTCGCCTCACATGTGGCGGTGCTACAGGTGATTGTGTGGAGGAAAGGAGGCATCGCCTTCGTCAGTGGGTCGCAACAAGAAGAAGAGGATCGACTCCTGCTTGTTCTTTTGTCTTTAGCCGACTAGGGTTCCATGCCTGTTAGGCGGAGGCTTGCAATCGCCTGGACACGACAAAGCCAAGGTTGCAGAAATCGGTAGTCGGTACTCGGTCGGTGGGGTCACTGACTAAGGATTAATCAGCAGTCGGGCGACTAATCGGATTTAGTCGGCCATTAGTCGGTTTTGAATTTTTTTAATTATTTTAAATATATAAATCATTTTTTATACATATATTCTTATTCCTATTAAAAAAATACATATATTCTTATATATTTGCATAGATTTGTACATTTTATATACAATTATAATGAAAGAAAACTAGTAATATGGCATATTGGTGCAATTTTTTTCCAAAAATCTGGAACAAGAGATAATGACATCTACAAAAGTGTCATTGAAATCTTTTTGCTTCATAGATAGTCCAAAAGACACTTCTTAACAAGTTTCTTTTTGAGCTTGGATGCATGAAGATGACTACTATGTTCAGCCAACACCAGGTGCACAATGGATTCAACTCTCCTTCATGGGATGCCAACTTTCTGAAATCTGGATCCTAATCTTCATATTTTTAAGTTTAGTTAACTTCATTTTATTGACTGATCTATGCAAGCAGTCAGAAGCATAAGGCAAATAAATTATTGGTATGAGCCCTGTTATTTATCAAATGGCTTGGAAATTAACTCCTCATTATTACCTGGATTTCCTCAAATACTCTAACTGATCTGGAACAGACAATAGTATCCTTTGATGTTTCCATTGAATCACTTCTACATTATGTCTATTGTGTGCTATGATTTTGGAATGTGGCGTCCTCCTTTCTTGTTAGTTTGATCTTTCTCATGATCAGATAGATCTACTGTTTATTATGGTGTAAAGTTAGATATTAGATCAGACATTCAGTCTCATTCATTCCCATCATCAAGCCAATCTATTGAAAAAATATTAGATCTACTCGAGCGTAATCTGTAACATAAATGCAATCTGATCCTTTTGTTGTTTATTCCTTTTGAAGTTCTCAAGAAGGTTTAATAGATTGCTATGTACTCCTACTGAGTACAATAGATTGTTGCATACTCCATCTACTAAGTATAATATGTTTGCTTTTAAAAAAACAAAAAATAATAAAAAAAGTTCTACGTAAAAGTCGGCCGAGTAGTCGGCCGACTAGGCTGACTAGTCGGGCCGATTAGTCGGGTTGACCGACTAATGGCCGACTAGGCCTAGTCGAGTCGGCTACCCCCCCGACTCGACTAGTCGGCCTAGTCGGCCGACTTTTACAACAGTGGACAAAGCAGCCTCAAAGTATGGCTAACGCTCTGCCTTTAGCATCTGGAGCTGAGGCGACATGGGCCCGATCGTCGCCGCTTAGTACAGGGCCTTCAAAACCTAAATTGGGGGTTTTCGATCAAGAACCGGAGACCTAGATGGTTGTACGAGCTTGCAATTGTGGCTTTTGCAAGCCGATTGCCCCAAAAAGAGAAGTGTCGCCCAGTGTTCAGAAAGGCAACCCAGGTGGCCACATATGCGGCCGCATATGCGTATTCGGGCCTCCTAACGCATCGAGTTTCAATATGCGATCAATATGCGCTCAGAGGATATATGTGGCCCGAGTAATCCGCATATGCGCCCTCCTTTGTATTGGAACCCCCCTCCCGAAAAAATGATAGCTTTATTTCCCTCTTAAAACCCCAAAGCAAACCCAAATCCGCTTGCATTATAGTTATCAAATCTATTTTTCAATGGGCTATAATTTTCTTTTCTTGAGAATAATCAGTAAGATATGTGATGATATATTGATATGCTACTTTTGATTTAAAAATACCGGCGTTAGTGGTTTTTGTGAGAATAATCAACAAGAGAGTAGTGTACATTTTTTGAGATATGCTAATGGTTCTTAATTATCATATACAAAGTACAAAGACGATAAATAACAAGTAGAGATGAATAACAACAAGAGTATTTAGATTTTTTTGGACCTTTGGTTGAAATCACAATGTACAAAAAAACTTCAGTTCATATTATTTACATGTTATGTTTTTTCGAAACATAAATATCTATTATTTGAATTTATTATTACATTTTTAATTATTTTTATTAAAATAATAGAAATTGTGAAGGAATCGAAGTGAAGATCAAGGATGCAAAAAACGGTCTAAACGGTCGTTTAAACGTATACGGTGCCTGACCGCATCGTTTAACCAAAAGCGGCCCATAAACGGTCAGGCCACATAAACGACCGTTTAAATGGCCTTAAGCGGTCTTATGCGGCCTTTTAAGCGATCTGAAACATCCCTTTAAGAACATGGATCTACTTTTTTTAAAGAATCACCATTATCCATGACTTTTTGGATTCATACTATGAATTGTAATTGTTTATCTTGTCTATTTTGACATTTAGATGAAACATTTCCTTGAATTTGAAAATATTTGATATATATTGTGAATATGTTATTATATTTTCCTTATTTATTTATACTTGTTTTATTAATTATATGTATTTAATAATTTTTATTAATTAAAAATGCAAAACCGCATAACCCGTTTAATTTCCGTTTAAACTCCCGCATACCGTTTAATCAGTAATCAGTGGCCCTACCGACTGAATACCGCATACCGCTTTTTGCAACCTTGGTGAAGATTGGTGACGATAATATTCAGAAGAGAGATTCCTTTAGATATCTGGGATCTATTCTACAACATGATGGGGAAATTGATGGAGATGTTACTAACAGAATAAATGCAGGCTGGCTAAAGTGGAGAGGAGCTTTTGTTGTTCTCTGTGATAAGAAAATTCCTTTAGAATTTAAAGGAAAGTTTTACAAAGCAGACGTGAGACCCGCTATACTTTATGGATATGAATGTTAGCATGTAAACCACAGATATGTGCAGAGAATGAATGTAACAGAAATGAAAATGCTAAGATGGATGTGTGGACACACACGTAAAGATCGGATTCGGAATGATGTAATCAGAAAGAAAGTTGGTGTGGCTCCGATCGAGGATAAGATGCGATAAAACTGCTTAAGATGGTTTGGACATTTGCAAGAAGATCAACTGATGCACCAATTAGGAGATGCGAGTGTTGGGATGTTAAGCCGGCTAAGAGAGGGCGAGGACGGCCAAGAAATGTTGGAAAGAGACCATACGAAGGGATCTTAGTTTTGTGGATATAAGCCTGGGATTGATCCAAGATAGATATGAATGGAGGTGAAGACTCCATGTAGCTGACCTTACTTAATTGTGGGAAATGGCTTTGTTGTCGTTATTATTGTTGTTAAAATAATAGAAACCACATAATCCGCATATACTTCCGTCTGCCCGCTTACTCGCTTCAAACCGCCTGACCGAACGAATACCGCATACCGACTTCCTGAGCCTTGGTATCACCTAGATGGACTTCGTGAAATTATGTTGGCAGGGCTTCTTGTACGATTGTGTCATCTCTGGAGATTGTGTCACAAGGAGGTAGCCGCAACTCCCTTGTAATCTGCAACAACGATGGTGCCATGGTGATGATATTTTCATTGTTGAGAATTTAATAGGAACCCTACATGCTTTTCTTGAACCTTTGATGAGCAGACATTCAGAACTTGCTAGCCAGAACTTGTGCTGAACAAGAATATAGCACCCAAACCTTACAGTATCTTTGAACAAATCTTGAATACAACAACAACAAAGCCTTTTCCCACAATGAACAAATCTTGAATATGAAATAATAATCTTCGAGGATAGAAATCCAAGAATCAAAACCTGATCACGAACTATTCAGAGAACTCAAACTTGAACCAATCATGAACATAAACAAAATCCTCAAGAATCAGACATGTTCTAATACCATGCATAAAACGAAAATGCGAAAGCGTATCAAAGATAAAGAAATATAGTCAAAAAAGAACATATGATATTACAAGGAACCCTACACCATAAGGAGCGACATGAAACCACGGGAGAAGACCTCTCAACAACTAGGTATTTTATCATTGCTTTCTCTCTCTATTATAGGTGGTGTTGGACTTCTTATATAGCCTCGCTAGTAAGTAGTAAGACCAAGTCCCACTCACAGTAGATGTGGGACTAAACTTGTGGATGTGGTAATTGGATCCTGGAGGTATCCAATTACCCATCTCTACATATGACGCATACTCTAACATGATCCATGTTGTGGAACGACGTTAATGTGTGATCCAAAGCACATATAAACCACGGGAAAGTCCTAAGTCAGGTGACTTGGGTCATGGTTTTACCTAATTGGGATTCCACATTAAAATCAATGTCTCTTGTGGTTGTTTTTATTTTATGGATTGTTTATTATTATTGATACATCAAAAAATGGACTGTTTATTGTTACATGTAGTAACTATTATCTGCATCTGACATACACTTTGTTTAACAATCCAGAAATTTACTCATACCAATTACATCGAATAGGTCTCTTCTCAAATCCTTAGAAGATGTATCGAATGATGACGCATTGCGCATTTCCTTTTGTAACAAGTTACAGCTTTTCCAACTCCAGCTCGAGGAGAGTTAGAGAATGCATTAGATGGGTAATTAAATCTCTCCAAGACCCAATAACATCACTCTCTATTTAGTTCCATATTACTATTGATGGGACTTTGGTGAGTTAGTGTGTTATACAAACAACCATGCACTCCTTGATATCATTGAGAAAATTAATAGATTGTCTAGACCCTGATGGCTTTCTACTGTGATTCCCTCTCACTCCTTAACGAATAGTTCCACGTAGGTTAACGTTTTCTCTGTATTCTTTTATTCCACTTATTTTATTTAATTCCACATTTCATATCTCCTCAGAGTCTCAGACAAATGCTAAATAGAGGCTATAAAGCAACTATTATATGTATATGCATATGCATAAGTATAGGTATATGCATATATGTACATATATTTCATATTTTCACAACTATAGAAGCAAAAGCTAAATAGAGGCTATTTTCACTCATAAACTGAAAATTATATGTGATCCAGGTGACGGTTTTCATTCATATCCAAAGATCAAGGTTGCAAAAATTGGTAGCCGGTACTCGGTCGGTTGGGTCACTGACTAAGGACTAATCGGCAGTCGGGCGACTAATCGGATTTAGTCGGGCTTTAATCGGCTTTAAATTTTATAATTATTTTAAACATATAACTCATTTTCATACATATGTTTACATAGATTTTGTACACTTTTATACTACCATAATAAAATAAAAGAAATAATTGAATTTGAATAAAACATTAAGCATATTATGATAAGTTTGCTTATAAAAAAACTAAAACATTAAAAAAATATGGTATCTCCAAGCAAAAATTGGTCGATTAGTATACCTAGTCGGAATTAGTTGGTACTCAGTCGGTCACCCTACTGACTAGACTAGTCGGACCTACTAATCGGGCCAGTCGGGCGACTTTTACAACACTGCCAAAGATATGTACATGAAGCCCTAAGTGAAAGGCATATAGCCTTACAATTTCAGCTATGGCCAGCATGGCCTTGAAAAAAGAATATTTAAATTGAGGTATGGTGTAAAGAACCCTAAAGCGAGCAAAGTATATTTATAAGTATGGCCAACATGGCCTTAAATAAAGAAAAAATGGAAAAAGGAGAGGACACAAAATGATTTTCAATGAGCTTAATCCCTTAATCTTCACGAGAGGTTCTGGAAGCTATTTCAATCATATAGCACTTGTTACTCTTGCTTCTAGCTCGAGTAGCAACAGCTTTATATTGACTTTCATAGTATATAGGGAGATGCATTTATGGATAGTCATCAAAACATTGCAACTTATAGGTAGGTTCATCATTCTTACCGAGATTAGCATCATCACCCTACTGCAAAGTCATAATTTTATAGATTCCTTACATATATGCCTCGCTATTCTTTCGATACCATGCACATAACCCCATATTTTGAAAAATTACGTGTTTTGTACACCACACGCATGGTATCGAACAAATAGTGGGGCATATATGTAAAAATCCCTAACTTTAAGGTATGGTGCAACACATCATTTTCTCAATCTAGTTCTAATCTACATTCTATTTGAACAGTTAAGCATTACATATCCTTCTAAAGGCGACTTCAACAGCTTCAACCCTAGCCTCACACTTGCCATAGTTGCTCTTCATTCGGTGTAATGTCCTAAGTCAGGTGTCTAGACTTGAACCATTGTCGAGGCAAATTGATCATGATAATTTGTTAGGTTAGAACCCAATTGAACCCGTCAACAACAACCAAAATCCTTATGCCTAAGTAACAATTCTACACTATTATAACCTACTACCTTACTTTGAGTATTAAATAGGGGACTATGTAAGGGTGCTATGTAGGACGTTGTTAAAACCTTCCCTACTAATATTCACAACATCCTCGTTACGACATGATCCATCACTTACTCTATATAATAATAGTGGTTGCACGCGTTGCGTCGTCTTTACATCCTATCTCTTTAAAAGATGGTCTCACCTCTCAAGTAGCTCTTTCCACTATTAGAGGGAATCCGCTTTAATACAATTAACGCCCCGGGTCTATACATGAGTCAGTATCAAGGAAAATTGACCTTAACAACTTAGTAGGCTAGGACCCAATCAGATTCATTGATTACCACCCAAAATGTTTAAGCCTAAGTTGAAGTAGCAATTCCCCACTCTTATAACTCACTCTTACTCTTTATGTGCATTAAATGTGGGACTGTTTTTGGAATTGTAACATTTGAACATCAAGATTCAATTGAAGTAAATGGGTCGAGTAGTCATACAAGATACTTCGATATCTTATTGTTTGAAGGATATACAACCTTCTTAAATGTATATGTCAACTATGATTGTATGACCATGAGCTAGTAAAAGATAAGGTGCTAAAGGATGGGAGTGTGAGAAAATAACGATCCAAATGGACTTAGATTCGGTAGAAGGATTTCAGAACTCTCTATTTCCACCTCCTTGCCGATCAAAGATAAGGGAATAATCTAGGCAAGGTTGCTACGAATAAGGAGTTCAAAGCATGACAAGTAGTCCACGTATGACAGGGAACTTTTAAATGTTTCTATACTCTACAGATAAGACATAACAAGAAGACCCAATAGCAGGAGATTATGAGAAATAAGTCAAGGAAATAATATTAGTTAAAGAAAGAGAAATTTCCAAACCTTAATAGGTTTCCAATGTTACAGAATCTTCATTAATCTATTTGGTAAGGAGGTGGTGGAGATGGCACGGGAATTATTGAACAACAATGTTCGATTAAGCAAGTTGACTCGTACTTCCGTTTCCTCTAATTCAAAAAAGGCAATAACTTCATCAAATTCTACATACAATAATTCATCAAAGCCAAGGTTTTGGAAAATGTAAATTTCATAAGTCATGCTTCATAAAAACCATGGTGAACTCGCTGATTCTTTCCGCTTTTGTTGAGAATGAGCTGTCCTCAGTAGTTCCATGACAGCATCCAAGTTAGTGGCAATGTAGGCGAGGCTTAAATTGTTACGGATTTACTGCAGAAACTGATCTTATGTAAGGCTTATAACACCTAGAGAAGGAACTTTTTCTCTAAAAGAAAGTCTTAGATTTGGCATTTTTCATACCAAGGGCTCTCTTGGAGGAAGTGACATATCACAACATGGTCTCCATTTCAGTACTTAGATCGATCAACATAGTACAAGTTCAACCCAAGAAGATAGGCAATTGGCATCCTTCATTTGTGTTCTAGTGGTGGATACATTTAGATTCTAAAGTGTGGTTGAATGCAGGTTTCATAATTGGAGATCTCAAATACATTCATCACCTTCTTACAGTTCAAAACGGAGCCCTTCTCGCAGGAGGGTGTAACTAGGCAGCTTCAGCAAAAGCAGTACCCATGTTTTTCAGGAGGACCGAATATTATGGTGAATAACCAAAAATCCACATCCTCCATTTCATCTTGGACATGCAGACGGAGTCCAGAGGCATGGAGATTCTTGCCATGTGAAGTAAGGCCCTTCCTCATCATCCCAGTGGTAGGATTCTAAGAAGGGTGTGGACAGGAGCCCAATTTCCTTGCAGCACTTAGCAGCAACGTTGAGAGTCGTCGTGAAGATGGAGACGTGCCAAGTGAATTCATGTGCAAGAATCAGAAATCATTGCATGACCTCTTCCTCACTGCACACTCTACACATTACCCTATAAAAATTCTCTTCCTCTTCAATTAGGCTCATGCCTACCACCACCACCCCTTCCTTTCTATATTAATGCAATTAACCGACAAGCTTTAAAAAACAAGAAAAAAAAACGAGTCTCCGCATTTCTGTAATCAAAAATCAACCAGAACACTATCAACCTCAAACATCAACTCCACACTACAAAACAAAACCCCCAGAAAGGCAAATCTTTCCCAAAAAAACAACCACTACTCACTTCGAATGACCGGATTGTGCTTCGATGTCGCTGCCAAAACCACCGTGGCGCTGGCGTTCCTTCCGCCGAAGCAGGCAGAGGGCCAGGAATTTTGGAGACGAGGGCGCCACAGCCCTACGATAGGCGTGAGCTGGATCAGGGCCGTCCAAAGCAGGACGCTCGTCCCCACCCGCCGCACCCACTTCCACACCGCCGCTCCGCGCCGCTGCTCCTGCTCCTTCATAGCTCTAGTCCCCTCTCACTGCGCCATTGCTCTGCGGATCTTCGACCGCCCCGTGCTTCGGTGTGCCAAAACTTGGAAGCGGAGGTGTGCTGTGGGGGGTTATTAAAAGCGAAGTGTTGGAGACCGTTTTGCGGAGACGACAACGGAGGGACCGGTGTCCGTTTTATCTGATGCATATTTTATCGCAGCGGTTTTTGTGAAAACTTTTGGATTATTTCGTAAAACCCCTTTTGTTTCGCGTAAATATATATACACCCCTGAAACATTGACCTGCTTGCATAATATGCCCATTGCGATTATTTAGAGATGCACTGTAATTACATATATGCCCCTGTAAACATCGATCTACAATTTGAGTTTATGATCTTATGGGCTCCTTTGGTTGTTGGGTTGGAGTGGGTTGGAGTAACCTGATTGGAATAGTAACTGTTTGGGATGGTTGAGGGTTGTAATAAAGAATGTGATGTGATGTCACTATGATTTGTGATAGAATTTCATTCTATCAAAAGAGGGGGGTAAATCGGGTTACCTCGGGATAATCCGAGGGCAACCGATTACCAAACGAGCCCTATGGGTTTTAATATGATGATTCATAAATATGTTGAGTTGCCAATTTTCACATTCGTATTTTCATAAATTTTGTGTTAGAGTCGATTGTTCAAGTGAATACGAATGCAGGTTTTTGTTGAGAATAACAAATGTTTGACGGAGCAATATAATCTTAGGGACCATCACGTAAAAGACCAACAATGTAAGAGGACTATTCATGCAAATATGAAGAACAAAAACAATATTTTGTAATGTGAAATCTTTACTGGACCTGTATGTAAATTCACTATTATTTTTTAATATTATTAAGCTTATCCTCTTTTATTTTTTTGAAAGGAAATGGAGAGGAAAAGATAACGTCGGCTTCCTGAAAGGATGATGATATGGTGGGCCCGGGGTAGTTGGCTTTTGTGTGTGACGTGGCAGCTGGAGGGGTCGGCTGGTGCAGCCCACTCGTTCCATGTGCTCACCACCTGTGAGGGCCTCACGGTCGTTGGATTTGGATTTATTGGTTTGGTGCCGTTGATCTTAATTTTTTGGAAATCCGTTTTTCTCCCAATGATCTGATTTGAATTTTTTATCAATTTAATATTCTGTTGTCTCTCTTTTATTTTCACGTGGACCATCTAGGCTTACTATGTGAAAAGAACAAAATGTCTTACTCAAATAAGAAATAAGGTTTTTCTCACTATTAATTCATTGTATACTTCTTTCATTAAATAATATAAATAATTATCATTTATCTAGCAATCTTATATAGCATAACTCTCTTATGTCTCTTTATCCTCTCCCTCTCGAGAATATCGAATAACTACCATTTACCTTTTATTATTCTTTTTTTCTCTCTTTCCAACTGAACAGAAACAATGTCATATCTCTCCTTATCTATCATTATCCTTTTCCTTATTCATCCATCAACGGGTCATAAAGGAAATGCTATAAACAAAAGACACAACAAATCCAATGTGATTGTGAAAGTAACAGAAGAAAATGATGGATGCCAATTGATTCATATTTGTAACATGGTTGATTCGGAGAAAAGTCTATAAAAAATCACATCTACTTGTTTTTTAAGATACCAATGGCAATGAACGAGTGGACAGTTTTTTTAAGAATTGAAAGTAAAGAAGCAAGTGATAGCTTTAGGAAAAATCCTTTTTATTCAACATTTTTGGAAGGCAAAAGTTATAATTCTAATCAACCACGACTTGAGTTAAGAATTAATTTATGGCTGTGACCATAGACATTAATTTTAGGACCCCGAGGGATAACCTTAGACATTAGGTAATTTGATTTTAGTCAATTTTAACGAATTTTAATTGTGAATTTTATCCTTTGATTCTATGGAGTGGATTCTTTTTTTATAAAGTTAATATTTAAAAAAATAAATCCTTTATATTCAGAAAATAATTTACTCTGTTTTCTCATATTTAAAAATCAAAAAAACATCAAATGTCAAATCTTCTATAGGAACTTAAAATTTTCAAAAAAATAAAAAAAAGTAGAAAAATAATAATAAATCGTGTATTAAATATAGAATCACTACCTCCTTTTGATCGAAATGTATGCTCATTGTACTTCATTATGCATATCACCGACTATGTCTTATACATTTTCAAAGAATCAGCAATTTGTTAAGCACATGATGATGCAATGTCCGAGTTAAAAGCACATCTTCAACTAATCGTCCATGTCATTGTCATTTTGCCATCGTTGTCGAGAGGCTATTTCCATCTATCTTTTTATTTTTTTTTACTTTGTATTTTTCTAATATATTTGTTTCTTTTTAAGGTGTTCCAACAACAAAAACATGCACGCAGAAGATGTTATATTTATGTTTTTTAGGGATAGGAGCTTCTCTTGCAGAACCTAATCCTTAAATTTTTTACATTGAGTCTGAAATAAGATCCATTGTGTTATGCGATGATGAAACCATGCTTCATCTACCTAAGACACAAAAAATGAGCTAATTATCTTGACAAACTTTTACTTGTGCATCATAAAGCGTCAATCTTGTAAATATACGCTTAAAAATAAGAAGCACAAATTAACATTAAAAATTATATAAAAATGTAAAGAAGAATTTCAAAAAGGAAAGAAGATGAAGGACATTATGTATCCGTACATGTAGGCGAAGAAACCATGGTAAATAGACCTAAAAGATTAATTTATAGTTCTCACCTAGAGATCGAGGTTAAGTTTAAATCGATTTAAATATATAATGGGAAAATAACTGAACCTACAAAAAATTATACATACTGCATATAAAATGACAAGACAAGCATATACAAAACATATACAAACAAACGAATAGATGCATCTATTTTTATACCAACTCTAATCAACCTTATTATTTTTGCATTATTTCTCTAAAAATATAGAAAAATATGTTAGTGTCATGAAAAAAATTCACATGCACAACTACTTGACAAACGAAAATAACCTCTAACATGCTTGTGTTCCGATTTTATACCCCATGCATAGGAAATTCATTTGACACCAAGAAAATGCGTGATTTGCGTGCACATGGTTGCTCATCATGTGCACGCCCCGTGCACGCCATGTGCACGCCCCGTGCACGCCATATGCACGTCGAGAGGTTGGACAAGCACATGTAATTGCTCGGTCTGTGCTCGTTGATCGCTTAGTCACAAGGTCAAGAGAGCAAGCATCTGTGACCGCCCGATACTCGCTAGTTCATCGAGCATGAACAATGTGGTCGTCCAAAGGATCGTCTGCACACAAGTAAGTGAGCTTGTAATTCCCCATGGCGAGCACATTGTGTTCACCTACATTGTAAGCATGTAAAAAAATTTACAGGTCAGGTGGGATTTAGACGCCCAATCAAACCTGTAAAACCTGCTTAGAAACCACTACATGTGCTTATTAGAGTTAAGAAAAGTACCTGTAATTTTCCATCTAACTGACAACTTCCATACATGTGAAATTAGATTAATTTTAGAATATATATATATATAAACTTCAAAACTTAACATATAAGTTCTTAGAAAAATTCAATATATGCAAAAACATCATATCTAAGAATTAACATAATATTTTATATATACACACAGACACATATATGTTCTGCAGATGAATTCTACAAGTACGCCTGAGAACTAATATCAAAGTTCTTACAAATTTAAAACTTTCAAAATTCTGCAACTACACATGAAAAAACCCACAAATCATTTCTTCTTCGATCTAATTTTTTTTGAAATCAAACTCTACCTTGATTTCTTTTTCTTCTTATCCATAAACCCGACACATGTGTGCCTCTTCTTCTGGGTCATTCTCCTCCTCCTCGTCACCAGATTCAATCTCTCCATACTGAGATACACACCCTTGTGATCTATAATAAGTGAATTATATATAAGATAATTATGCGAAGTTAAAGAACTATAAAACTATTACATGATAGACAGAGAATTCTTACATGTACGCTGTGAAATCTTCTTGGAGCTTGTTCACCTTTTCCACCGTTATCGTCATATGGGACTCTATCTGCGATGGCCGTTGCTGTGATTGTTTTGGCTATGAATACGGTGGTTGCATATGTAGAATAGAAATGACAATGTTCATCCACGTAGTATGGAGGAAGGCCACCAAGCGTATGCTTCTTATTTGTCATTGTCATCCCTACCCTCCAACAACTATTAAAATTTTTATTATTTAGAATATAGATATAGTTAAAAATTAAATGAAATACTTTAATGTTTTATTATACCTATTTTCATATTGCTTTATCAGGGTTGTTTTGCCTTAGGAGTCTCGTCCCCATTTTTCTATAGATAGAAGCCAAATATCGATCCTGAAACATAAATTGAAATTAATTACATTATATAATTATAAAATAGATTTCAAATTATTTTAAATTTAAAATACTAACCATCAATTCTCCTGCTTCAGGAGTGGACCATTGATATTCTCCTTCCTTCCCACTCATGTGGGACCTAGACCACTAATCCTGAAACGAGGGCTCTCTTTCCAATTTAACAGCCTAAAAAAGAAACACAATTATTATGATGAAGTTTACCTATAACAAATTATTGATTAAACTAGAGGTTTCTTTTTGAATTACCAGCTAATTTGTAATTTAATTGTGATTTTTTGTTTCACTAGTCGACCTAATCTTATGCCTTTGGCAGTTTGTCCTTCTCGTCGTCGATCTTCTTGCAAACTCAGAATCAGAGATGAAGGCATCAAAAAAATCGCCTGCAATAATTATTAAATGAATATCATTGAGAAATATTTACATCTTAAAATATAAGAAATGCAATACCTATTCTCTGTGCACCATGTTGGTGGGTCATCTCCTCAAAATTCACCTTTGTGCATTCTATCTATGCATGTGAGTCTCTTCTTACATTGAAAAAAGTATCTCTCATCCTCTTCTCCACCAAAAAGATAAAGGCTCGACGATAAGACTCCTTTCCAAGATCAGGAACAAAATGATACCTACTCTGAAATTCTAAAAAATATGTTAGTTAAATGAGTTGTAAAAATTATCATCTAATTCGATAAAAAAACTATTCTTACCTGGAAAATCTAAAACAATCTCTCCTGCTCGGTAGTAGGAATGCGACATCACCGGAATTGGGTACTAGTCAAATGGGTCTTCACAATATTAATATCTCCTTTGCTACCATGTTGCTATTCAGAAAATCCCTACGATTTTTTGTAAAAAAATTATTGAGGATATTTATGGAAAATAAAATGTGAAAATATAAATGAATTTTACCTCCCATCTGCAGAAACCTCCAACGGAGGGAAGGAGAAGTCTGTCCACATTCAGTCAGTAAAGTCATGTGGACGCTCGAACGTCTAGAAGAAGGAGAACCAGAATCCATTGATGTTCGTACATGAATTGGGACAAGGCATGTCTCGAGAACGGTTGAGGAAGAGTGATCTTCGTATACACCTCCATAAAAGGGAGGAGTAAGAGGATAACCAAGAGACTCGTGATAGGCTAAGATCCATCGAGCCTCCTCAGGAAGAGATCCTGAATCAGCGAGTGAGGACGCCCGCTGATGAATCTGCGATTCGTCATCTGTATTCATTTATTTTAGCTTAAAATCCCTACCTGCATATAACACTAACTCCATATTCTTATTAACTTACATCTGTGTAAATATTGTACACTTATTACTAATTTAAACCTAAAATAAATAAAGAAAGAAAGAAAGGAAAAATAAAGAAAAGAAAAAAAGGAAGACTGTATACATGTTGACCCGAACCCCGAGAGAAGTCAAGACTTGACTTGATTGACCAGGAATAAAGTAGGGTGAGATAAGGGTCCTTAAGCAGAAAATCAAAAAAGTGTGTGTGTGTGTGTGTTGTTGTTGTTGTAAATACTTCTCACTTATTTTGTGTATATCTGTGTAAAACTAACACTAATTTATTTTTGCCCTAGTTGACCTCAAATCAAATAACTTTCAAACCCAAAGTTGTAAATAAAAATGTGTCCTAATTAATAAAAATTATTGCACAATTAAATCATATACAGAATAAAAGTAGCCACACTTGGAAAAGGCCACTAAGCACTAGTTAAAAGATCAATTCCGGCTCCATATGAACTCAAATTGGACCAATATCACTTCCAATGGATTCTAAATTAAATTATCTTCAAAATGGCTGTGATTTCATAATTTTTGGAGTTACGAGAAAAAGTTGGTTTTTCGGTGTGGTTTGTGCAATTTTCCCATGTATTTTGTGCATATTGTATTTTATATATTTGTAAATTATTCTCACTAATTATTTAAAATAAAAATAAAAAATAAAACAAAAAAAAACAATTTCCTCATTTACCCTTGTATATAATGTCATATATGCATATAGTATATGTATATAGTTTCTATTTTTAATTAACCACCATAAAAAATAAAAAAATGACATTTTTTTAATTCAAATAAATAAAGTGACAAAAATTCAAAAAAATATATATAATTTTGTAAATAGTTTTATCTCTTTATCTTTATCTCATTTCAATTTTTGCATCCATCTTATCTCTTTGTTCAAAAAGCCAAAAATTTATAATTTCATCTCCAATTTTTTTTATTTATATGGCTCCTTCTCCGTCATTCCAACTTGATCAATCTTTAGAGAGAAAATTTCGTCGATAATTGTGCCTAGCCTCTGAGCCGTCCGGTGACAGCGAGTCGGCCTTGTCGAGGCGATTACGGTCCTTTTCCGCTCCTAAAGTGAGATCCACATTTTTCTTCGTACTTTTATCTAGGTTAATCGTAGTTTATTTCTTGCATTTTTATCTCGTTGTTATTTTTTATTTATCTAGATCTTAAAATCCGCCACCAATTATTCCGCCACTGACTGGATTTTTCATCTCTTTTCTCGATCTCCACGCGTTCTATTCTATCTTCCACGATCAATTAACTCCGACCACGCACGATGGCCGGAGATCGGATTCGAATCTCTCATTTCTGTCGAATCCCCGTTCATTTTTCAATTTTTAAATAAAAATAATAATAAAAAAAGGTATTTGTTTTTTTTCTCTAACGTTTGTTTTGCAGGATCATTAAAAAAACAAAATTAATAAAAATAATAAAAAATTCTATATCTTTGTAAGTTCTATTTTCGGATTTACAAAAAAATAAAAAAGGTCTTCATTTTATTTTATTTCTGTTTACATCACCAACAATAAAAAATTACAAAACAAAAAAATAAAAAAAATAAAAAGAGAGAGGGACGGCAGCACCCAGGCGCCGCCGCCCCTCCTCCTGGTCGTGTCCCCCATCGCACCCGACCTCACGGCCACCTCTTGCTGCCGTCACCGCCTCTCCCATCGCCGGACCACCGCTGCCACCTGCAACCTTCTCTGCCACCAGATCGCGCCCCCTCCACCGCTAGGCTGCACCACCTTCTGACCGAGGGGCTGACTCCACCACCTCCGCGCGAAACATCGCGCGCGAGGCGGGGTCCTCCTCCCAACGGCCATCTCCTCCTTGTCGCGCCACCCGCGGCAGTCGTCCACTTCGACGTCGATCGCCTATCTTCTCCGCCAGCGCTGCGCCACCGCGAGGCGCACCTTCCACTAGCGACGTCAGCCGCAAGTTTCTCCAAATTCTCGTCGATCACAGCACCCTCGCCGTGTGTCCCCTTTCAGCGCCAATCCTCCCTTGCAGCACCACCGTCCACCGCGCCGTCGTTCGTTTAAGAAGAAAGGAGGGAGGCGGCGGCCGACCCTTTCCCAAGTGAAGTGAAGAAGAAACACACGAAGAGAGGCATTGTAACCCTAGGGCTTGGATTAAAAAAGTATATTTGCGAAAATTACAACTCAAGCCTCAAGGTTTTCAGAAATTGCGAGTAAGCCCCTGCCAGCCTCAAGAACATGCCAAGCACGTGATATAGTGGTAAAATTGTGCATTCTCTCTTCTGATTTATTTTTATTATTTATTGGATGCCAAAACAAAACTTATTTACATTTTAGTCCCGGAAGTGCAGAAAAAAACTTGTGTGCTCTAATTGAATGAAATTAATGTTATTTTTGATCTAAAAATCTTGCAAAAATTATGCTATGCTCCTGATGTGATTATCTTCTTAGTATAAATTTTTCATAGCCTTTTGAGGACATTTGATATATTTAAAAATTCAAAAACAGTGATATTTTGGCTTCCCGAAATTTGAAAATTCGTAAAAATTCAAATATTGTTCCAAAAATTCTAAAAAAATAGGGTACTTTTATTTCATTGTCTTTTAATATAAAATTCAAAAAAAATTGAAAACATCAAAAATCTTATAAAAATCATAAAAAATTCTACAAAAATCCAAAAATTGTGATTTCCATTTCTATTTGTAGATATTTTCTTCTAGTTTGTCTTAAAAATAATTACCAAGAGTCTTGGGCATTTAAAATATTTTTAAGTGCAAATTACTCCAGGCTGTGCATATTTTCGTATTTTCTCACCGTTTGATTTTTATAAAATTACACAAACATCTGAAAATTCCACAAAAATTTTCAAAAATATTTCAAAACTTTTAAAACCCAAAAATATTTTTGAATTTTTCTGAGCACTTTTGACAATTTGAAAAATTACAAAAAAGTTGGTGTGCGTATTTTTAATCTTGTGAATATTGCTTCGTGTTATTTTTGAAAATTTAAAAAAATGCAAAATTAAAATCACTAAAAATTTGAAAATCAGAAAATAAAAAAAATAAAAGATAAGAAAATCACAAAAACCAAGGATAGTTGTCCTTTGAGATTCTTGTTTTCTCTTAATTAATTCTTGATTAAATGAATAACCTTCGGGATTTGTAGCCTCCCTGAGTTCAACCCTATCCGCTATACAGGTTAATAAGTAGCAAAAATAAAAAAATAAAATTGTTTGTTTGTCACGGTATTTTGGGGATAACAACGACATATTTATCATTAATTTCTTTGATCCTCGAGATTTCGTGCCCAATAAAATCACGTCATTGTCAGGGAGGCACGGCGAGGGTAGTTAGGTTTCTCTTTTGACCTGCTATTCTTGGTTGTAAATATCTGTTTACATATTTGCCATTCACTTCATTGTTTATATCCATTGCATTCATTTCAATTTTTTTATATTTGATAATTGTTTTTCTTACACATTTTCTATTGTTTTTCTTGCGAATGGTCCGTGGAGCGAAGGAGGCGATCTTAGGAGAGCCGAAGCACCCAAGCGACTTGGAGGCAGCTTGATTCTTCACCAAGCCACAGGATAGCGTGAGAAGAGGAGAAGAATAAGTGAGGGAGACAAAAAAAGATAAAAAGAGAAAGAAGAGAGAGAGAGAGAGAGAGAGAGAGTTTTCTTGCATTTGAACTTTGTAAAACGGACATTCATTTTTTACGGGGTCTGTTTCACCAAGTGCCGTTGCACTTGGGGGACCTCACTGGTTTTGTTTTCATAGCTTTATTTTTCTTTGTTTTCCACAGATTTCGTGAGCCACCTATTGATTGCTTTAATTAATTTGCTTGAGCCAGGTAATTAATTAGGTCCAAACACCCTAAACAAGAATTTTTATACCTATAGAGTAGAGCATAATTTGGACTTAGTCAAATTAACTTGTTCTTGCCCCTTAATAAAAGTTATCATCTAGGACGGTTCACTTGCATCATATAGGCTAGTTTATTTTTCTGTATTTAAATTCCGCGCGGATCACTTGCATGTAGAGTATTGGCGACAAGGTACGCATCTGCATGCATAATCGTTTTTAATCGCGCATTAGCATTTCCGATCTCCTTCCTCGTTTTTACTCACATAAGTTAAAAAGGAAATTGGACACTCGGTAGATGGTTCGTTGAATATACTTAAACCAAGTGATAACTGCTTAAAATTTAGGACTGCTAAAGAGAACTCGACCCTAAAATAAACACAAGGAAAAATCATTATTTTGGGGAGAGTAACCCCCTCATTGTATTCATTTTAACTTGCTCGTGTACACATTAAGGTTAGTGCCCAAATCTCATAATTCAACCTAAGTGTCTGTACAACTTGGTGATTATCACCTAACTCTAAAACAGACAAGATTAAGAGACCGAACCTTCACGGTCTACACATTGCGTTGAGTTGGTGAATTGGGGTTTGTATTGTGTTTGATTGCTTGTGTACATACTAGATCCTAATGTGCATTTGCGCCTTTTTCTCCATATCTCTTGACTTGACCCTCGTGCTCTCTCATCTTTTGTTTCGAAGATGGCTGACTGGAGTTATTTTAATCCAATCTTCGCAGATACCTCGTACCCTCCAGTCGATCCACCTTCCCTTTTCCAGGAGGATTATACTCATGATTTTTGTGCATATCCGTCTAACCCATTATTTCAGGAGTCGGAGGACCTCGATTCTCACCCACCCCCACCCCACTCACCAGATCCTGGGATTTTGGAGTCACCTTTCATGTTGTCCACACTTGAGACATTGAACCAGATGATGGAGCATATGAATTCGAGGATTTCCAATCTATTTAACATGAATGAGAGACAGAACGCTGCTCCACTATTTGAGGATATAGATTCACTTGAGGATAACCGTGAGAGCTTGAAATCACCCAAAATACAAAAAAAATGAAAAAAAATCAAAAAATCAAAAAGAATTCGGGAGACACTTTGTTGATTCATTTTGTGATGAGAGGACCCAAATGGCCCATCATTTACCCATACAACCATGTCCCAACCTTGATCCCGAGGATTCCACTGTACAGACTGCTCTTGGAAATCCTCGTGTAAATGTTGATTACGGCCTCCTCCCTTGTATGAATGAGGTCCAAAAATTCAAAAAAATGTTGACTAAAGCCGAAGTGGTGGTCACCCTTCATGAGATCATTAAAGCCCCACTTTAACAGGCCATGACAGATTTATCTACTCCTCAATACAAGAAAAGAAAGTGAAGGAGAAGGTCTGAGCGTCACATCCTGATCATGGCTACTGCCTACGCCATTTCTCACTGTCGGTATTTTAAGAAAGGGAACACCACCACACCTCTTGTGAGTTGCTCCATATCTGACTATTCTTGTGATAACACTCTCCTTGACGGTGGTTCGTCAATCAATATAATACCCTTCTCTATGGTACAGTCTCTTCATCTTGGGCCTCTTAAGAAAACCAGGATGATAGTTCAATTTGCTGATGGATTTATCAAGAGGCCGAAGGGTATTTTAGAAAATGTTGTCATTCTTATTCAGGACATGAATTTCACTTCAGATTTTGCTGTAATGCCCATGGAGACCTCCACCCCTGTGGAACACCCTCCAATTTTCCTGAGACGGCCCTTCCTCGCCTCTGCGGGAGCCGTTATTGATTATGGTTCAGGAGAGATTCGCTTCCGTTCTGATGTAGGGAGCGATGTGTTGATCACTACACCCATGACTGATCAGAGACCCGCATCCCATGAGAGCCCGCCCGTGTTAGCCAAACCCAAGGAATTTGACCTCGATGATAATATCAGAGATTCTTGTTATATGTTGGATGATAATGAAACCCAAGAATTCCTCTTCAAAGAGGAAGACTCGGAAATTGTAGACCTTGGAGTTCCCTCTTCTGGTACGTGGCGATGAATTGATGACATCTGCGGAATTTACATGATAGACACCCTAAAGCGGAAGGCAGACTCTGAGACTAGACAAGACGGACATGATTCGATTACTTTCACTGATAAGTCCATTCCTATTCACCATGATTCAGATGAGACCGATCAGGCCAAATTTGATTTGATTGCTTTTATAAAGGAATTTGGGCCTTTTGATAAAGATGATGATCCGGTAGAGGCTCGTTAGGCTGAAATTGATCCTACTTTTTCTGATAATGATTAGGAGCCATTTTACTTTGATGTTTGCGAGACTTATCAAGTAGGACATGACCACACTACTTCCAATAATCGGTTTAGGCCTGCACAATCTGATACTACTGAGGATACATTCTTGGTCGATCCTACTCAGTTCATGTCTAATGATGATCCCAATATCGATCTACACCTTGTCAAATCCATACCTCAGTGGTCCCGCAAGAAGGTTCGCTTTCGACCTTCTTAACCTTTGTACATCCACTCCTCTTGTATATCCTTTCGTTTCACTCTTTCTTCTCCCGTTTTATCATTCACCCCTTTTCCTTGTGTATATATGTTATACTTAGGATGTGCTTTATTCTAAGTATAGGGGGCGTGAAGGATTTGTATTGTTCATATTCGTCCTGTTTATCACCCTTGTTATTGTTGCCTATACTTAAGGATACTCTACCCTAAGTATAGGGGGTGATGTTGTTTATATCGTGTCTTTGTGAGTCTGTACATTCTCTTCATCGGTTTTCCCCTTTGTACACTCTACTATACTTAGGATTACTTGATCCTAAGTATGGGGGGATCACCAACTTCTCTTCTTTTTATCTTTACTTTGAGTCGTTGTAGCATAGGAGTCTTTTCACCTTTCTATACTTAGCACGAGTTATGTCTTTCTTTATCGCTCTCTGATCACTATGAGGAGACAGTTCAAGCTAAGTATAGGGGGTATCGTATATATTGTATATATACTTTAGACATAACTCGTACTTTTAAATATGTTTATTTTGGGGGTTATGTGTACAGTTTTGAAAAATCATCAACAAACAAAAAAACAAAAAAAAACAAAAAAACAAACAAAAAAAATCAAATCACAAAAAAACAACAAAAAACACAAAAAAACAAAAAATCTCTTGTATATACTTGTATATATTTTACTAACTCTTTTCCTAAAAAAAACTTTCTTTCACATATGCATTTTCCTTTAAAAATCCATAAAAAGTTCAAAATTAGAAAATTGTTAAAAAAATATTCTTTTCACACGTGCATCATTTCTTTTCAAAAAAAAGAAAAAAAACTCTCTACATTGTGCATATTTTCTTGCATTTGCATGTGCATTTTTCAAGATAGTATTGACATTCAAACTATGTATGGAATAAAATTGAAGAATGGAGCTTAGTTGGACCTTAATCCACCTAATTCTCAGAGGAACTTCACCGAGAAATAGGATTTTAGAAGCTTCAGGTCTTTGACTTAATTCTTTGAGTTCCACATTACAATGTGCAACATTTGACTCTTAGTGTCTAACATGGTCTCTTCATTCTTGGTACAACTCTAGAATAGGGAATTAATTAGTACTCCCGCACTATGCACTTAGCTCAACTCAGACGGGATGTTGGAAGACTGTGTGAGTTTCTTTTCTGGTAGCATGGAAATCTAAAGACCGGAGTACGGTTGAAAAAAAGCTTCGGAAAAGGGATGAACAGGTGGGCACAATTTTTTCTAAGACCCCAAAACATGTATAGAACAAAAAGATTCTATATCTATAAGGGCACAATAAGATCCAAGCAGAACCACCAAAAATCCAAATACAACGAAGCCACTACCAAATAAATATCTGACCAAAAAGGTTCAAGCTTCAAGAAAACCTGCAGATCTTGGTGGAGACTCGGCTACACTGGCCAGCTTCACAAGGAGAGGTGACTACACTTGTCACCCTCCAGTTCTTTTCTCATTCTTCTAACTTCTCCCCCAAATTGATTGTGAACACAGCGCGACAGACCTTAGAAGGAAATACCTGACTCCCCGAGGATGAGTTACTGGAGAGGAGATTTACATGGTAGTCCGTCATTCTGGATGGGAAAAGCTAAAACCTTTCACACATATGAGTCGATTGTTCAATGTTCATAGGGTATACTTTGGGAAGATGATTGATCTAAGATGACTTCTAAGCCGAAACAGTGACAATGATTTGTAGAACTTGAAGGCTGTCGATTTTAAAATTCTAAGTCTCATAGAAGTTCCGACACACTAATAATCTAAAGGTCCGACAGATCTCCAAACTACAATTTTATGAAGATAAGTTTAATACTCGATATTGTCCAGCTTTCTTTATTTTTCCCTTTCTTTTTCTTTTTCTTCACTTATTATTTCAAATAAGTGTTTGCTAAGGGGGGACTGCCTCCACCACCTTCGCGTGAAACACAGCGCACGAGGCGGGGTCCTCCTCCCTGCAGATATCTCTTCCTTGTCGCGCCACCCGCGGCAGCCGTCCGCCTTGACGCTGATCACCCATCTTCTCCGCCAGCGCTGCGCCACCGCGAGGCGCACCTTCCACCAACGACGTCGGTCGCAAGCTTCTTCAAATCCCCGTCGATCATAGCACCCCCGTCGCATGTCCCCTTTCAGCGCCAATCCTCCCTTGCAGCACCACCGTCCGTCGCGCCGTCGACCGTCGCGCCGCCGCTCATTTGAGAAGAAAGGAAGGAGGCGACGGCCGGCCCTTTCCCTTGTGAAGTGAAGAAGAAACACACGAAGAGAGGCACTGTAACCCTAGGGTTTGGATTAAAAAAGTATATTTGCAAAAATTACAACTCAAGCCTCAAGGTTTTCAGAAATTACGAGTAAACCCCTGCCAGCCTCAAGCACATGCCAAGCACGTGATATAATGGTAAAATTGTGCATTCTCTATTGTGATTTATTTTTATTATTTATTGGATGCCAAAACAAAACTTATTTACATTTTAGTCCCTGACCTGCAGAACAAAAACTTGTGTGCTCTATATGAATGAAATTAATGTTATTTGTGATCTAAAAATCTTGCGAAAATTATGATATGCTCCTGATGTGATTATCTTCTTAGCATAAATTTTTCATAGCTTTTTGAGGATATTTGATATATTTAAAAATTCAAAAACAGTGATATTTTATCTTCCTGAAATTTGAAAATTTATAAAAATTCAAATATTGTTCCAAAAATTCTAAAAAAAATTAGGGTAGTTTTCTTTCATTGTCTTTTAGAATCTGACCAATTCTCACGATTAATTATTTATAAAATCCAAAAAATGAAAACATCAAAAATCTTATATAAATAATAAAAAATTCTACAAAAATCCAAAAATTGTTATTTCAGTTTCTGTTTGTAGATAATTGCTTCTATTTGTCTTAAAAATAATTGTCAGGAGTCTTGGGCATTTAAAAAAAATTAAGTTGCAAATTACTCTAGGCTGTGCATATTTTCGCATTTTCTCACCGTTTGATTTTTATAAAATTAAAAAACTGAAAATTCCAAAAAAATTCTCAAAACATTTCAAAACTTTTAAAACCCCAAAATATTTTTTCTGAATTTTTTTGCGCAGTTTTGACAAATTGAAAAATTACAAAAAGAGTTGGTGTGCATATTTTGATCTTGTGAATATTGCTTCGTGTTATTTTTTAATATAAAAAAATTGCAAAATCAAAATCACTGAAAAATTGAAAATTAGAAAATAAAAAATAAAGATAATAAAAATCAAAAAAATCAAAGATATGTCCTTTGAGATTCATGTTTTCTCTTAATTAATTCTTGATTAATTGAATAACCCTTGGGATTTGTAGCCTCCCTGAGTTCGACCTTGTCCGCTATACAGGTTAATAAGTTGCAAAAATAAAAAAAATAAAATTGTTTGTTTGTCACGGGATTTTGGGGATAGTAATGACATATTTATCATTAATTTCTTCGATCCTCGAGATTTCGTGTCCAACATCCGCTTACTAAAAGAAGGTGAATATGAGGAGGATGGATGATTGGATCGTTGATATCCATGTGAGACACCACGTACAAAACCCACCATGACTGTAATGACAATATAATAGTTAATTATAACGTTATTAATGAAAACTATTTTATAATTGAGTATGAGAAAATACTTTATCAAATCTTTATAATTAATATTCATCACTTGATTCAGGTGAATTATAATCTGTTTCATTCATAGCAGAATTGTCTGAATCATCATTGACAACTTTTACGTCCATGCGTACTCCATCCATATAATATTTCCATAAGTTGGAAAGTCATTTATTGTTCAGAGTAGAGAAACTTTCATATGGATTGTTTCACTTTTATTTGCATCATATGTATCCACTACATTGATCCAAGGCGCCTTCAAACTCATCTATAAGAGGCCGTAAATGCACAATGATGTATTTTTTAAGATGTGTAGATTCTGGCACCAACAACGATAAAAACATGAATTGTCTCTTGTTACACAACCTTGAAGGTGGATTGTATGGTGTTGTCGTTACTGACCAGTAAGAGTAATCTTTACTTCTACCATGAGGATTAAATCCATATGTACATAAACTTATAATGCAATTTCTTCTTTGTTCTGAAAATAAAGGAAAAGTTGACATCAGAGTTCTACAAGAATCAGACTTTGATGGATGCTTCATATACTCTTCACGACTATAATTTGCATGCCATAACATATATTTAGTTGTTTCCTTACAACAATATAATCGCTTCAATCTCGGAGTCAATGGAAAATATCCTAAAATCTTCCTTGATATTTTATTTCCACTTTTACTTGATTCCTGAAATCTTGGCTCATCACATTCAAAACAACGTGTCCGATGCTCATGTTCACCATAATTTAGAATATGGTGATTTATACAAGAATCTATCTTAACGTCTGCTAAACTCATATTATACATAATTTTCTTTATTTATAATAATTTCAGGTAATTCGGTATCTTCCGGTGAGATTTTCTTGGGAATTGTAAACATAACATCAAAATTTTGATCAGTCATATTATACTCCATCTTCATCAATAGAAGCTCTGAAATTGCTGAGAGTTCTGAATATGTTTTACAACCCGATCATAAAAGATTCTGCTGCATTTTTCAACAGCTCGTAGAAATCTTTTGACTCACTGTGTGATTCCTCTTCTTCATGACAATTAGGGTTAAACTCTGATCTTGCAACACCCATAATCATTTTCTAAAAATGGATTAATGTTATATGCATCATTTGACTCATTGGTTGTGTAATCAATGATATCGCTGTACCTCCATCAAATATGATATCCTTTGATGAAACCATTTTTAAAAATATACAACTGAACTTCATCCTTAGATCCCTTCTTGAGTAATTGATACTTTTGAGACAGACGTAAGATAGTACCATTTGAATCCACTACACGAGAACCTTGGGCATAAGTAAACTTCACAAATTCTTGAACACATGTTTGAAAAGTCTATAAAACACTACCATCAACTACACACTTATACATCCTCTTTATGTTGGTCATTGCTGCCACCTGAATATAACAATTCACGAGCTCAAATGAGAGGAGAAAATTTAATGTAGGCTTCAGATGGCCTAAACCCTAACCCATCGTTGATCTAAACCTATTTACCTAATGTTATGAGATGAGAGGAGAAGTGCTTTCATTAAGTTATCACTTGAGTTCATCCCTAAGGATTCAATCTTACTACAAGACAATAGTTGTCACTTGTTAGTTTATATTTGAAGAAAATTCGGCAGCATAACCCCGTATCCATCCAGCATATCCCAAAAATCAATCACAATCAACTTTTAAAACTATAACCATAGTGATAATATTGATAGTAGATTATGATTGTTTTGGTATGCCGAAGAGGAGGGGTTAGACGGCCGAATTTTCATCACATATAAATTGTGACATGTGACAGTGATCACCTTATAGTAAGATTTTGATCCTTACAGACTCCTTAGTCTAGGACCTCCAAACTAAAGAAAGCCAACATAAATATAATATTTTAAGGTCACTTTACATTGTACATTTATGTACATTTATATGTGCTACAAATGAGACTGTAAAATGATCTTAAAGTATTTATTCATTTATGTTGGCAGTGCATTTACATATATTTGTTGGTTAACAGGGGGGATATGGACCCATGTGACCTTAAATCAGTGCCTAAACAAAGTGTTTAGATGGTAACTATTGAAGTGTACCTGCGAAAAAATTCCTCTACCCTCACACATGAAAATCGATGACCATTGGACCATGATATCCCATCTCGAAGTGAGTCCAATAGTAGTGTGAAAAAATAAAAAAATATATAATATAATTGGTTGTGATGAAATCCTCCAATGTGTTGTATATGCATCATAGTGTGCAGGGTTACACGCCACCCGATGTGGAGGGACGTATTATGTGTGATTGATTTTGTGAGATTTAATGATAAATTAATGTTTTAACCTTGTTATCTACCTAGCTATAAGGTAGTGTGATACACTTGACCACATTAACTAATTTAATGTGATAAAAAATTATCACAACATAAATTTTGGTGTTTGTTAAACAACGATCATGATTATCCATTGTTTTGATCACACCTGCACCCACCCTTAAATTCAAATCTATATACGTGCGCATTCACATCTAACATCTATACATCTTCATATGCTATCATCACATTTTATACACATTCACATGTTATAATCTATATATCTAACACATCAAATGATTTACATTCTTATTCTATCATCATATTCACAATCACACCTAAACATCTATACACCTTCGCATTCTATAACATACCAAATAATTCACAATCACAATGCTATCATCACATTCACATCTAAACATCTATACATCTAACATTTATATGGTACGTTATCATATCTTCAGATCAAATGATTAAGTCCACATGACCAAAAACATATCTTAACATTTATACACCTATTTTTATTCAAAATAACATTACATAAGTTGACCTTAAGTACTTCATCATACATCTTATATTGTTTATGAAAATAATACTAGATTAAACTATGCTAATATATTCTAATATAAAAGGGGACATCCGAACCCAGAAATTATCGGTATTAGAAAAACTAGTTCTATATATGGTGCTAATCTAGTTTAAACTATGATACATGTTATACGCTTCAACCAATGATATAATCTATTAAAATATAATACATACGATTTAAGCATTTCATGATATTCCTTGTAGCTAATAGAAATTTGATCAAAGTATGCTAATCAGAAATCAAATCAAACATCAATGCATATTAAACTAATGATTACATAATCAAAAGACAACATATAAACCTAAAATCTAGCATATATTGGTGAAAATATCTAAATCATATAGCCTCTAAATCCATCATTTTTACATAAATATGTAATAAAAACTAAAAACAAATGAGAGGAGTGGTCGAAATACCTTAAGGAAGGGGATAGTAAGCAAGAGGGAAGCGATGAAGGCTCGTCAGCGATGGTGGAGGTGCATCAAAAATCACTGGAGAAGGATTTAGAGGAGAAGAATGTGAATGAAATGAGCCATGGAAGTAGGTCGTGTTTTGTTTATAGATGCTCGATGCTCACCACCCATTTGACATACGCCCGCCCGACTCGCGTCTCAAATTTCAAATGGGCAAGCAGACCGAGCAAGCACTTGTGTAATCCAAGTGCTCGCTCCAATGTGGACAAGCACATGTGCTCGTTAGGTCTAAGTTAGCATGTACACGCCAATCACCCCTTTTTGTAGTGTTAGCTCTATTTACATCTAAAATCATTTAAAATATCCTAAATCTTCAAGATACTTTGAGGCCGAGTCATGGTCTTCTATGCAAAATTGATTTCGATATGTATAACTTGTATTTTTTATATAGAGTACATATGATATCATGCGTAGTAGGTTTCAATTTTATATATTCTTCTTTTATAATATATTTTAAATCTAAAAAATAAAATAAGATAAAAGTTGCAAAGTAAGTAAAAAAATAACTTTCTTGTGAATAAATATAGTTTATATGTATGTCATATTCCTTATTTTGAATCTATTGTATATAATATACTATAGTATATGTGTCTATTATAATGTACATTCATAATATAATAAACATATATTATTAACAAGAAAGTAAAATTAAAAATAAAAAACTCCAAAATCCATGTATCAAACAACTATAAATTATTATTAAATTGTTATCTTCCAAATTAATTTACATTTACAAAAATAACCTTTTAAAAGTTTTAGATCTAAAAAAATCAAGAAGCTTTCATTTTTTTAACATTTTTTATTTGAGATAAGTTTTGTTTGTTTTGAATTTACAAGCAATTCGACATTTTTTTTTCTTAGTGTGCCTCGTATAACACGCTGAGAGGTTGTCTTATGCCTTAGATCATGTATCATGGTGCTTCTGCTCGAGGTAGAGGTCAAGAATGACCTCGATTTTCACCTTTGTAGCTTCACTCTAGACCCTACTCCCCATTATTGATAACCCTTCGTCCCCTATGTCAGACGAACGCCTAACCTTGACCACCCAGTGGCTTGTGCACTTATATATCCATACCCAAAGTCATTGTCAAAGCCTCGTATTCTCTTTTGCTATCCTATATTTTGATGAGCTCCAGCGAGATTCTCATGATTAACATACCATTGAGGGCACAATTTGGATACACGTGAAGATCAAGGGAGTTGAGAGAGAGGTTCCAAAGTTTCGTGGGTAGTCTGCAACCCACTTTCTCAGTGGGTCAAGCTCCATCTTCCATGGACAGAGGATGGGTGAAGATCAGGCTTATAACGCTCCAAGCATAATTTCTTCTTCAAAGTTGTATTCTGACAAAGTTAAATGCACCCTATATTTTGCTCATTTCCATCCATTGTAAGGTGAATATTTTTGAGTTTACTAGGACCTATCCATTTTGAACACCTTCACCTTCCTGATCAAATGCGCCATCACCAATCACATCCTCCATTATTCTTTCATCCTCTACTTTTCCCTCTTTCATTTGCACCTCCATAAGAGGGGTGTCATCCACCGGTCACACTTTGGTGATGGTGGGCAAAGCACCCATCAATGTCTGCAGAGTTTTGAGTTAAAATAGAGGCTATCTCTTTCATTTGTATTCTTAATCAATTAAATGTTGGTGTTCTTGTTCATAATTTTTTGTAGCATATGGGGACTTTTTTTAGGCATGAAGCGCCCCTCATTTTGATTGGTTGGAATCTTGAAGATATCTAGTTCATCCACCTTCCCCAAACATTATAACCCTATGTAGCCCTCCATTTCTTCTTCAAACATCAATGGCTCTTCATGACAAACAAAAAAGGAATTGAACTATATTTTTGGATGCATGTATGACTCAACAAATGATAATGGAGCAAGGTTTGTGGCATTAACGTTTCACCAGCCTCGTTGCATCCATTTGTCGACCCATTAGGGAAGACGACACTAGGAGGTACCACACGTTTTGATCTCGAAATTTCACTCACAAAGAGGTAACGGAGTCATAGTGATCCCCTTGGAAATTTTGAGGTACTTCTAAGTAGTCCAGTCAAGAGGTTGCTTTGAAGCACATCAATAATTTGATTATTTACATTGATGTTCATGAAGGATCATTTTTGTGAGATTTTTTGGACTTTTTATTACATTTTAGTCCATGCCTCTTAGCCTAATTTATCTTATGCCCATTTATTGACATTTTTGAGTCATTTTCTATTTCAAGGGATTGTATTAATAACCCATTGTCATATGGTTTCTTTGATTTCTCTGACATTGCATGAGTTTAATAGAATTAATTTTGTGAAATATATGATGCTTTTTAACCCAAAATTTGTTTGTCTCTATGTTTCATAGAATTTGGGCTTGGGAAAATTCACAGTAGCGTCTTTACACTTAAAGTACAATAAGCTCCTTCATTTTTGTCAAATATTTTGGGTTGATCCTTTTAAAAATACATTTAGATTTTATTTGTGAAATTCTCAAGTAATTATGCACTTAATGTTTTGCAAATTCCTTTGAGTCATTGCACACACTCGGCCCTTATTATCATCTCAAATTTCAAGTAGAAAATTTTTAAGGTTTGTCATTTTCTAAAAATCAAAACCCTTGAAAATATAGTCGACTTATTTGAGTAATTGTAAATCCATATTCTCTTAAAAAATTCCCAAAAAATTAAGTCATGTGCATATATTATAGTATATTCCTTAAAATAGAATTTGAAAATTCCCTATATTTTTCTAAAAATTAAAAAAATGAAACCTAAAAAATCAAATAAAAATTTGCAAAACTCAAAAACTCTTAAACAATGATGCAATTTGTTCTCTTAGAATCAAACAATCATTTTAAAAGATTTTAAAACTTTTACAGGTCCATTCCCTATTTCCCCTTATTTTTTACTATATTATTTACTTATGTTATTTTTCCATTTGATTCCTTTTTCATAAAACATGTTAAAAATCTAAAAACTTCGATTGTACTTGCAAAAACATCTTTCAAAATTAAAAAAATAAAAAAATCTCTTTATTTTCTAACCTATTTTATAGACTTTGTTTATATTTAATAACTTTCGAAATTTGAATAGTTATACCCTTTTATACAAAGCAAAAATCTTTTCTAAAATCATTTATAAATCAAAATAAAAATACAATATAAATTATAAAATATAACACACAAATAAGAAATCCAAAAAATATATAAATTAAGGTATTAATATACTTATAAAAATCGTAAAAATCAAAAATTACAAAAAAAATCCATCTTTGGGATATACATCCATACACATATGCGTAAAAATCCGTCATTGTTATACCATACACCAAGGGATTTATATACATTGAAGTTGCCTCTATGAGTTTGATCTTGAGGTATGCACACGTAAAATAAACATACAAATATGGGCTCATTGGGATGCATGGTAACCTGATGGTGGGGTAACCCTTTCATTGTAGAGTAAACTAGTAAATAAGCTACCTCCATGTATTGATGTTTAGATGGTCAAACTATTGTTGGAGGGTTTGTTGTTATGTGACTTAATTGGATTTTGAGGAAATGATTAAGATTTGATTCTTTTATAATTATTGGATTGGGATGAAATGTGTATATTTACAAGGAGAGCGATATTTCTTGTTTAAGGAGGAGAGGGAGAGAAAAGATATCGAGACAGAGACATCTATACATTATACTAAAGTTGTGTTCTCCCTGCTTTAGCCCTCCTTCAAACACGTGGAGTAGCCCCTGTCATCCTTTCCATCTTTCCATTTGAGATAACCCCTCTTTCCTCAATTGTTTTCTTCTTACATGTGCATATTCCATAGACCTCTCACCCGATCGTTCTTTCCATTCGAGAGCACCCCACTCCCCTTTCCTTAATTGTTTCTTATTCTTCTTACACGTATCTATGCCCTCATTTTTTCTTTCCTTCCAATTACATGGCTCATATATGGTTATCCTTCTTTCCATAAATTAAATAAGATATATGGGGTTTTTCCTGCAAAATCTACAAGAGCTTATAATGCATTTCTCTTTTTCCTTCCATCCCATATGGCATTTGCATGTTACAACACTTGGATATTACGAGTAAATTCCCTTTTCATGTAATTATTCTTGTTAAAAGACTAATCTACATACTCTTCATTCTCATGCTTAATAATATGACAATTACTTGTGCAAATCCCTTCACATCTACCTATGATCATAATGTAGATGTACTACGACCATAAATAGTATATGGTAACGTGTGGTGTATAACTATAATATAATATCTTTTAGCTATGGTAACAATATGTTTTAACATCATTACAGTTTTAAGAGCATTTATCTATGAAGGATAGTTTGTGTCATATTAACGGGTTTTCTTTATTTAACAGTAATTTGAATTAGTGATGCTTTTTATGTATGATACGAGAAGGTTCAAGAAAGTATTAATAGTACGAATCGTCCGATAAACTTTATCATTATATTCCTGGCAATTGTGATTTATATTGTTGTATGAACCTAGACTTCCCAAGGAATGGAGTGATGACATATCGAATTTCTTTTTTAAATGTTTATTAAATAATATGAATTGATTGCTATCATGAATCGATAATAAAAATATCATAAATTTTATTTTTTTATGAAAAAATTATCTATATGCATAAAAGGCAAGTCAAGTTTGGATTTCTATGTCTAAAAAAAATATATATCATACCACTAGAAACTATACATAGATAAAATAAATAGATAAGAATGGATTAAAAGACAACAATAGAAAAACAAATATATTTAATACAAAATATCATACAACAATATACTTATATATATCTAAGATATAACTATAGTAATATATATACGATCTTTGTATTTTTATATATCAAAAAATAATTATTGAACTAAATTTAAATGAACTAATAAAATTCATATATTCTATCCAATATTTTTGATTTCTTCTTTGTAACGTTTATTAGTAATAAATATAATTAGTTTGTACCACACTTATTATAGGTCTCAGAGTAAAATTTTGCGCAATGAAATTTTAATTTTGTATTGTAATATTTGAACTTCATTATGCTTTTGTGACATCTATAACAATTGTGTGTCTACGTATAGACTAAACCTATAGACTAAAAGAAACATCTCTTCTTTTTTTAGTTGTTCAACTATGATGATTACACCAGAGTTCTATAGAATAAATAATATGAGTATTGTGAAAAAATAATGTTTATGAGCCTCCTTATTTTATACTGAATATATGTCGCTTTAGTTCCATTGCGGCATATTACCTTTGTAATCCTCATGAACACTTTTTGACCCTTTCTCAAAGGTTTTATTGACATATTTCCCTTTCCCATTTTTATCTTATAAAATTCTTCTCTTTTACAACAATATCCATTGTAATTTACAATTAAATATTTAAATTTTATACTAAATAATAATATATGGATCAAACATTTCATTATAATTATATGTAAACTTTGCATTTCACACATAGAAAGTGTTCCTTTAAATTAACATGTGACAATGATCATAATAGAACTACAATAATTTATATATTAACATGATAAATAAATAATGACAAATATAATTGAATAATTCAGTATATACTAGAGTAAAACCACGCTCTTCAAAACTGTCTCGAAGTACGTGTATAAACACTAGTTGATTGATTGAAGAAAGGGCGTGAGAAGTTTTGATAATATGAGCTTATCAAGGAGAGAGGGGGCAATTGAAATAATATGAGTTGATTGAAACAAGATATAGATGATCTGGGGTTTGTATCAAATTGGGGATAGGTGTTACCCATGTTCAAATTGAGAGTACCCCAAAATTTGCATGGGCGCCTTAATTACATATGGTTACATCGTCATATTTATGATCTTCTGTCATTAAAACTTTGCAACTTATTTTATGTCTTTGTTATGTAAATATATTAATCAGCGTTCAATATACAAGCCATTTAGTTTCAAGAACTTTATTGGCTGAAATATAACATTCTATCAAGTATCGAAAATTTTGGGCACAAAAATGCAAAGTGCCATGTAAAACGAGAAGAATAAATGAAAATGAGCAAAACAAAATCAAGAACATAGAAAAGAAATCGAATTTCAATATCATTTTTAAGGATTTTTCACCATGTAATCCTAATTTCCCTTAGTTAGTTGGTTCGTTATCACTCCTACATGGAAGAGAATCAAATTTCATTATCATTTTTAAGGATTTTTACAACATGTACCCTATTAACTTTGTCGGTATCTGTTCATCCATGAATACTTCATATTCACACCCACGATCCCTGCAAACATGCTTCGTATCACACCATAACACCTACCATCAATTTAACTTTGTTCGAGTCAAGAACTTCAGTTAATCTTGAGTTAATCCAAGCATCTTGGCATCTGATAGTAGATCTTCCACCTCAGATCTCTTTACATATCCTCATACCCCCTTCTTCTCTAGGTGGTTGTCTGCAAGGCACTCAATGCTAGTGCAGTAGTGCGTGTAGGAGATGGGTTTGCATTAGTCATGCAAGAAGGATGCAACATAGAAAGTACTTGTCATGGGCGGTTGTTGGACTCAAGAAAATCGGCTAGGGTGGGATGAATTGGCAGAAGTGGCTCAAGGACGAGGGCAACATAGAGGTAGGGAGGGGCGGCGAAGAAGGCGACTTTGAGACGGTAGTAGTAATGGGGAGTGGTGGGGAAAATTAGGAGAGGAGGGGAGGAGTGGCATTGGGATGGGCGCTAGGGAAGGGTGGTGGTATTCGGGATGGCAATGGGAGGGGAGGTGGGGTGACAATGGGGTTGATCTCACTGGAGAGCACGAAGGAGGTGCTTTTGCACAAGCAACTGTACAAGCGGGGGAGAGTCAGCATGAGGTCATGTGAAAATATGGTTTTGCAATTGTCTAATGAAGGTTAGTTGTAGCACCCACAAATCCGAATTAATCGAGCAAAAATTTTCGGCACTTGTATTTTAAAGAAGTGTTCATGTGTTGAACTCAAAGAACACTCACTAAGGAGTGTTCTAATATCTATTTCTGTTTAACAACACAAATATGCAAGAAATAAAATAAAAAACAAGTTATGGAGTAATTTTACGTAGTATGTGATCATTTTATAACTTGGCGAGATGTCATCGTCACAACAAAATACTTAAATATGAACTCAATCAAATATTTTATTAATGAATTTCTAGAAATGTGAAAAAACTCCTATATAGAGCTAATAGTGGCAACCTTGCTCATAAATAACAAGCACGATGCATAGGATATATCTGAGGAGATGAGTGAAAACTCGAATAACCACACTTCTATCGATTCCTACACTAAATTTGATCCTATACAATAGTTCTATGAGTTCATGCAGATTCCAACCATGGCAATATAAATGTTATATGTCATAAGAGGATAATTTCAACCTTTTACTAAAGGTCAAACAACTCCTTAAGGTTGTTGGGTTACTTACCATCTCCCGACAAAAAAATCAAATTAGAACCTATGCTCTGCATATTGGATGGTATTACCAGGGGCGGACCCATGTTTGGACGAGGCCAGGTACATGCCCCCCATCCATTCCAAATTCCTACTTTTTCATTGCATATTAAATCCTAATATTTGATATTACTTGTATCGAGTCAAGGGTGATGCCCTCAATTCATGGCAACTAAATCTTCCACGTACTTTCCATGTACTCCCATTGCCTTTTTAATCATCTTATGGTTAATCTCTCACCGGTCCATTTATATCCCTACCTCGTATTAATACTCATTCCATTGAACCATCATCTATCCATTAAAATCCACCTTATAGTCTAGTGGTATAAGCAGTGGGCTCTCATTCTAAAGACAAGGGTTCAACCCCGTCCATCCATTATTCTTGTGATCCACAAATACTCCTCTAATTAATTCCCTTGAACAAACCCTTGTGATGAATCGTTGTCCTCAATCAATCTCTCTCCCAATTTAGTCACCCCTTTACATGCTCTAGTCATTCCCAAACATTCATCTTCTCCTCAATGTCAATTCTCTCAATTTTATGTCAATCTTCCTATGTATGTGTAATTAATAATTGTTGATCATAGATATTTTATTTATCGAACTTCAAGTACTACCGAATAAGTGTAAGTTTAAATGAATGAACAGTATTTTACTTACATATATTGAAAAGGATACATTTTGATTTCATTAGTAACGAATGCATTATAAATTGCATTCAATATATAGAAAATAGATGAAGTCAGGTGAAAACGCAAGTATCAATTACAATAATAGTTGTTGTTGTTGTTTATTAGTTTATTTTCCATTAATATTCAGTTATACCACAACAATCTTATTGACTCTTGCACCACAATCATTGAAAAAGGGCATGTGTTAAATATAGCAAAATTATAAAAATCGTGGCATGATTGCAAAGATTACATAGGTTGTGGTCGAATTCGATTAAATTGAAGGGGTCACTGTGCAAGATTTAGTTTTACATTTTTTAGAAATATACCTTGAACTTTGAAATTTTTCCAAAGAGGCATTTTACTAATAATAAAATGATGTAAAATTCGGGAGTTGATTATATGCTATAACAAGTTACAATAGAAGTGTTGCAATTCTTTTTATTTATTTATTTGCTCCAAAATCCAACCTTATAGATTGAATCTTGGATTAATGTTCTACATATTCTCAAAATTTCATTCAAATCCGAGCTTATTTGTTATTTTATCTTAATGGTTAAAAGTTAAGGTCTTTTTCAAATGCAATTTAAGTTCCTTAAATGTTGACCAAATCTTTGATCATTAAGATAAAATAGTAAATAACCACATATTTGAGTGAAATTTGGATGATATGCAGAGCATTGATCCAATAATCAATCTATAGGGTTGGATTTTGCAATTAAAATCGAAAAAAGAATCATAGCATCTATGAGAGCATCCGAGTCTATAAAATTCACTCCATGCGTCGATGTGAATGCCCCATCTACCACAAAATCCTAGTTCCGCCAATGGATTACTTAGATACTTTGGCATATCAAACGCATGACCAATGGAATTCCACATAAAATGCAGAGCAATATTCCCAATTATGATCTCCATCTTGAAGTATTTTTTTCACTCGCTCACTCTTAAGACTTGGCCAAAATGTGGGCCGGGCCGTCCCACGGGCCCAATTGAACGGGTCGACACATTTTATTTTTTCATTGATTTTTTAATGTTATTTAATAAATATAAATGATTGTATTACAACTATTTATACTTTGTATAATTAATACAAGTAGTTTGCATGTTACTTGACACATAAACTATTAAATTTTATGTAAAACTAGCATCAAATATGAAACACTTGAAGCATATCATATTAATACATGTCTTACATATCTAGCTTCTATTTATATATTATTTTTGACTGACGTATCATATAAAATCAGATAGTGACTATTTCCAGATCAATGATCGATGATTCAGAGTAATTATTAAATATAGTGCACTAATCTGTGATTAGTACATAAGCTTTTCCCCATTAAATATGCACGAAGAAATTAATTTACTTAATGCAATTCAGGAGAATAAGATACGACCTTCAGAGCTTGAATTCCATAATAAAAAATTCCTCGCTCTAATATTATGCATGAAGAAGATCATATCTCACTCACCGTTATCTTATTCATGAAGAAGATCATATCTCACCCACCATTGAAACATAACGAAAAAACTTGGATCAAAGAACTCTCCACATGGGCACATAACCATAACAAACTTTTGATTATTGTGGAATCATATGACATAGAACGTTTTTATATAGTTCCATGCATCATAAAGGATAGTTATATACCTTTAGATGTATTTGAACCTCTAATGAAAGAGGCCTCCTATCACTGGTTGAATCCTACGCTCGTTGCACGTATGGATGCGTTGATGAAACATTGAGTTCCCATATCTTCAGGAGATCATTCTAACATTCTTGTACACTCACGAGGAGATCTAACAATGATTTTCTCCTCAATTGATCTTGTATCATGCCATGCGTAACCATTCATCTGATGCACACTCAAAGAACGCACGCGAAAGCTTCTCAATGGAGAAGCACTTGTACTGATAAAGAGGGAGATGGAGGTGCGAGGGGGGCGACTGAGAGAAGAAAGAAGGAGAAGAAGATGTGACAGATGGGGTTCAACTTGAGCCTTGATTAACAATCCCCTTTCCTTGTAAATGGAGGGAGTTGGTTTGCTTAAGTTAGTCAAGGTCCAACCTTAAACTACTTGAACCAAATTAGTTTCGCTACAAAAAAGGAGTGATTGGCATGCACATACTGGCTTGGCCTTGGCGAGCACATGTGCTCTCCCATATGGAGCGAGCACTTGGATTGCACAAGTGCTTACCTAGTCTGCTCGTCCATTTGAAATTTGCGGCATGGGTCAGGCATGCGCGTGTCAAAAGGCTGGTGAGCACCGTCGGACAACTGGGAGAGCACTTGAATGTGCTCGTCGGCATCTCTAAATAAAACACATCCCGATTCCAGAGCTCATTTTTTTCGCATTCTTCTCCCCCAAATCCTTCTCCGACGAATTTTCGATGTGCCTCCACCACCCCTGACGAGCCTCCGTCACCTCCCTCTTGCTTACTATCCCCTTCCTTGAGGTATTTTGGACCATTCTCTCATTTGTTTTTATTTTTTGTTGCATATTTATGGAGAAACGATTGATTTAGGGTTTATATGTTTATATATTTTTTCACCAATCTATACTAGATTTTAAATTATGTGTTGTCTTTTGATTGTGTAATCATTAGTTTAATATGTATTGATGGTTGATTTTATATGGATTAGTATAGTTTGACCAAATTCCTATTGCTCATAAAGTGCATGATGAAATACTTAAACCATAAGTATTGTCTTTTCATATATTATGGCATTGTTTTGAAAGGTAGAATGTCTAGCATAGTTTAAACTAGATTAGCATTATAGATTAAATAGATTTTTTTAATAAAAGGTTTGGTAATTTTAGGGGTTCGGGTGTCCCCTTTTAGATTAAACTATATTAACATAGTTTAATCTAATATTGTTTTCATAAACAATATAATGTGTATGATGAAACAATATAATGTGTATGATGAAGTGTTGAGGGTGAATTTATGTAATTTTATTTTAAAAAATAATTAGGTGCATAAACATTAAGATATATTTTTGGTGACGTGGAGTGGAATCATTTGATATGAATAAGTGATAATGCACCAGATAAATGTTAGATGTATAGATGTTAGGTTTGAATGGGTAGGTGTTTAAATGTGAATTTCAATGTGAATGTGATGGTAGCTTGTGATTTTGAATTATTTGATGTGTTAGATATATAGATTATATCATGTGATTGTGGATTATTTTGTATGTAGATGTGAATGTGATGATAGAATGTGAAGGTGTAAGATGTTAGGTATGATTGTGAATGTGGTGATAAAGTAAGAATGTGAATTATTTGGTATGTTAGATGTATAGACTATGTCATGTGAAGGTGTACAAGAATGTGATGATAGCATGTGAAGATATGTAAATGTTAGGTGTCAATGTATAAGTGTATAGATTTAAATTTAAGGGTAGGTGTAGATTTGATCAAAAGAATAGATAAGCCACAATCATTGTTTAACAAACAACAAAAGTTATGTTGTGATATTTTTATCACATTAAATTTTAGTTAATGTACTTAAATTTGTCACATTAACTTATAGTTAGACAACTAATAAGGTCAAAATATTGATTTATTATTAAATCGCATAAAATTATTCATCCACAATGTGTCCCTCCATACCGGATGGTGTATGGTCCTGCACACCAGTAGGCGTATACAACACATTGGAGGATTTCATCACCTCTAATTGTGTTATATGTTTCTTTCACGGTATTATTGGACTCACTTCAGGATGAGATATCTCGATCCAATGGTCATTGATTGATGTGTGCAGGTGGAAGGATGTTTTTTTTGCAGGTACATTTCCAATAATCACCATTTAAACACTTTATTTAGGCATCAATTTAAGATCACATAGTCCATATACCTCCCGGTAACCAACAAATATGTATAAATGCCCGATCAACATAAATGAATAAAATATTTTAAGATCATTTTTACAGTTTCTTTTGTAGCACATACAAATGTATGACGTAAATTAACTTTAAAATATTACATTTACGTTGGCTTCCCTTAGTTCAGAGGTCTCGGACTAAGGAGGTCCGTAAGGATTCAAACCTTACTATAAGGCAATCGTTGTTACATGTTGCAGTTTGTATCTGATGAAAATTCGATTGCATAACTCCTTCTTCTTCTTCAGTATACAAAATCAATCATAATCTACTATTAATATTGCCACTACGGTGATGGTTTTAAGAGTTGATTGTAATTAAATTTTGGTGTATACTGAAGGGGTGTGAGGTTATGCTGTCGAATTTTCCTCATATGTAAACTAGAATGTGACAACGATCATCCTGAAATAAGTTTGAATCCTTATGGATGGGATTAAGTGATAACTTAATGACACTTCTCATCTCATCTCCTAAAATTAATTAAATAGGTTTAGGCCAAAGATGGGTTAGAGGTTAGGCCAATTGTAGCATGCGCTAAATCTTCTCCTCTCATTTGACCTCTTGAACTGTTACATTCACGTAACAACGATGACCAATATAGAGTGGATGTACAAGTGTGTATTTGATAGTCGTGTTTCAGAGACTTTTCAAAGAGTTGTTCATAGATTTTGTGGAATTTGCTTATGTCGAAGGTTCTCATGCGGTAGATTCAGATGATACCATCTTCTATCTGTGCCGAAAGTGTCATTTACTCAAGAAGAGATTTAAGAATTAAATTTACTTGCAACTTTTTAAAATAGTTTCATCGAAGGATATCATACTTGGTGGTTGCACCTACAGAAGATGTTATAGATGAATTTTTTACACCTACTTATGAGTGAAACATTATATTAGATGTAGTTCCAATCATGGAATATATTTGATTGAGGAATAATGAGGTGATACGTGTTGACATAGTAGATGATTTGGAGATTACAAATGATGATCTAAACAACTCCGCTATCAATGAGACAAATTATAATTCATCTGAATCAAATGACAAAGATTAAATGTAAATATTTGGTAAAGTATTTTCTCGTATTTAATTACAAAATATTTTTCATTAATAATTTTATAAATAACTATTATATTGTCATTACAGTCATGGTAGGTTTTGGACATGGCAGCTTGCAGGGATCTTAGTGATATAGTCATCCATCCTCCTCACATTCACCTTCTTCTAGTAGGCAACTAACCCTGCTGAACAGAACATGTAACGAGGTACCAAGAGTCCAGTCTTAGAGGGCATGCAGTGTCCAACAAATCAAATCTGGTAATCGATGTATTGGCTGCTCGCACGGTGCGCAGTACCCGACCGAGTGACAGTTCAACAATTAACCCACAATGATAGGTAAGCAATGCAAATGTATGTGAGCTGAACTTTATTATAAATCTAAAAAATTTTTATGATGACAAGAATTAGAGGATGAACCGTTGAGACCAAACATTGGATACAATAATTATTAATTATTTATTTCTAATTGATAATAATTATTTTTGTGCATTTTTTGCATTTTTCATATCTTTAATGTGGGTTATAAATTGTATGCAGTTTTTATGGATTTTAATTGTTTAAATATTTTTATATTTTAAATTTTTAAAATTTTTATTTCTTTTAAATTTTCAAAATTTTTATTCCTTTTTTATTTTTTAAAATATAATATATTGATATAATAATAAGGACATTATAGAATACATATGTAATGTGTAAATTATATAGTATATAATAGGTATTATATTTTTAAATATATACATATAAATATAGTTAAAATACATGAAATAAAATGTTTTTATGTTTTTATATTATTCTTTATTTTTGTTATTTTTGGAAAATTTACTAATTTTAATATATTTTAAGGTATTAATATAGAAAAATAGTGAACAAGTTAAAGATCCGAGACAAATTTAGATTCAATAAATATAAATAAGTCCAAAATTAACTTAAAACTATTTTTAATGTATAATGTATATTATTAATAAAAACTCAATGACAGAAACTTATATTTTTTTATTTTTCTTTAATGCTCGCTATTTTTTTAAGATTTTTAGAGTTTTATTATTTTTAGGTTTTACATTTAGTATTTTTTTAGGATTTTTAAAAATGTGATAAAAAATATAATGATATTGGTAATTTATTTGGGGGAATTTTGGATGTGTATTTTGAATTTTTATGTGTTCTAATAGTTAGATATAATAAAAATGCACGTTTTTTATTTTTAATAAATAGAACAGTGCACGAAAATGCCTATGATTAATCAATGTGTCCGACATTAAACATAATTTTACTAGAATTTTTAGAGCACTAAAAACATTTAAAAAGAACAAAAATATAAGAAATACAATTAATCGGCAAAATAGGGATCTATTTGCAAATATGGTAAAGTATCGGAGCATTTTAGAACACATCCAAGAAAAATAGTGGCATACGTGCAAAATATCTAAATTATACTCAGTTAAAATCCTCCTTGAAGGGGTATTTTTCAATAAAAATAATTACCAGGTAAATTGATGCAAAATCTCCCAAAATATTACACTAAAACTGTAAAATATGGAACTAGAAAGAAATATGCATAGCTGGAGGAGTTTATGCGTAAAATGCCAAGTGCCTCGCGTGAAGAGGTGCTTCGACCAGAGATCAAAGTGCAAAATATGGAGAGTCGGGGAGTCAAGGTGCTAATATTACATCAAATATTAAACATCACCTAATATTTACAGTACTTAATAAAAACACATATGGTGAAGGGGTTCGACCAAAATTTACTCCTCAATTGTGCGGGGATGAGAAGTCCACGATACTTCACTTAAGTCTATCTAGCGATTGAGGACACACCATACCCCATCGCTGATGAACGCCCGAGTTTAGATCTGCAACGAGATATGACGATGATGGATTGGCTTCATCCAATGGTGGTCGTAAAGGCTCATAATCAGACGATGATGAAGGTGGTTGGAAGAACATGGAAGAATGGTGCTCCTTCGATCAGATATAACTCGCGCCTCCAACATTCTTCTTAAGTATTCAGATGATCTAATGGTTAGTCAGAGTAGTCAACAACTGAAGAAGTTATTAAGAGTGTCCAGATCCTATAGGTGAGGATCTGAAGCTTGAGGAAATATGCGCAACATATAGGGGTTCCTCATTGATCGACTGGCTTCCAAACGAAGCTCTTTTGTTTTGAAATCTGCATGTGAAGACTAAGAGATCAAGGGCGAAGCCCCTTGACTCGATTACTAGTAGAAATGGGTGAAAATGGGTCGTGACTCGTGGCAGAGTTCTTTGATGAAGGGAGGAAGAAGAAGACTTGGCTACCGATGAATCTCCATTTCAACACCTTTATTCTTTCATTTTGGCCTTTAAACCCTAGCTAAATGCATGTATATATCATTATTTTGCACAAATTAACATTCACTATTGTATAAATATTTTATAAAATACATTATTTAAAGACAAAATAAAAGAATAAAGAAAATAAAATAAAAATAAATAAAATACCAAAGGTATTTTATGACCCCAAACCTCGAGACCTAAGCATCATGATTATTGGGTCGATAAGGAACAAAGTAGGGGGGGATAAGGGTCAAAAATACAATTAAACCCTGTCTATTTATGCTTCGATAATTCATTTTTAGGATCCATTTTATTCTTTATTATTTATACATCAAATCAATAATCTTTGTACATAAAAGTTGTAGATAAAGATATATAAAAAATACGAAATTAATTTCATACAAAAAAATACATAGTGTAATTTTTAGACTCAGAATAAAAAGCCAAAACCCAAACTTCCCATATCCGTATCTTCTCCATATGAACTCCAAATGAGGGTGATTTCATTTAATTGTATATAACTTTTATTAGCTATGTAATGAGAGTGGTTTTATTTAATTTGGAGTTAAGATGCAAAAGCTAGGTTTTGGACCCCTATTGTACTATATACCTGAATAAAGTATTTATTTTATTTATTCTTATAGGTCTTATAACTTTATATTTTTAAAATTTTGTAAATTTATTTATAGTATATGCACATATTTAAAATACAATAAAACCATAAAGAGAACAATGAAATAGAATAGTATACAAAATACATAGATGAATAAATTATACTTATACTTATATGATATATACCTTTGTTTATTTAAGTATACATCATAAAAATACAATAAAAATATAGTTATGTGTATTTAAATAAGTTATAAACATACAAATTAAGTGTATAAAATAATAATTATAAAATAAAAAATAAAAATAAATACCTATAATATAGGTAAAAATACCTATGAATGGACCTCCAAAAATAACTTGTAAAAATTTAAATGGTAAAAATAAATAAAAATCACAATAAAATTCTACATAAATTAATAAAAAAATCATTTTTAATCAGAAATCAATAAAATTATTTAATATTTTATTTTGAATTATTCTTGAATTTCAAATATGTTTTGTCTCTATGCAGGTGACGTGGCCCAATCATGGCCTGACCCCAGTTGATTTGGGTCAACTCTCCGATCCAAGCCCTAGGTGCGTCAGACTTCGTTTGACCATGCATTTGCTTGATTTTTTCACGCTTAATCCTTGCATCTATCCAGCTCGATTTGTGCTTGACTTTTGATCCTCGACCTTTGAGCTTTCATGCCTAGATGATTTCGTGGACGAGGTGCCTCTGTATCGAGCATTATCACCGGATGAAGTCGCCTGGTATTTAACATCATGCCTGACTTCCATTTCTTCCTTGATCCTTCTTCCACCACTGAAACCCTAAACCTCGTGCATCTAGTGATTTCTGGTGATAGCAGATACTCCTAGGAGGCCACAATGACTCTATTTGGCATCAAATCGAAGTAGATCCAGTTCAGCCACCTCCTCCGTTGTGAGCTCCACTCCGACCGATCCAGGTCAAACAGAGCTATCTTTCCTGTATTTTTGTTCCTCAGCATAGTAGTAGTGTAGATTAAGCTTTTGATTCATTTGATTTTGCTTGATATCTCGTAAAATTCAAAAAGACCATTGCCAGAGCTCCGACTCCACCACTTTGTTCAGCCGTGCTCGACCATTCCCCACCCATTCAATCATCCCCATATCCTTTCTTGTCATCTCTCCTTGGCCTCCAATGCCTCTGGAAATGCAGATCTAGAGATCAAGTCCTCCTTCTCCACCGTACGTCAAAAGACTATGCCTCACGTCACCTCAAGTCATCACACCCACCTGAAGCTTCGTAGAGCTTCAGCTTTTTGTTATAAGTCTAACCCTGCATGAAATGGAAGGAAAATACCTCCCCTAGGGGGTCATCGAAGCAGGAGACCACCTCCCAGATCTTGAGCCTCTTCGGAGCTCCTTTGGGGATCTTGAGCCATTTTAAAACTTCCTCGAGCTATGGATCGACTCCAGCAACATTCTCCGCACCTCAGCACCAAAGGAGCCCTCAAAGATGAGAAAATTCGACGGATCAAAGCTGGCCTGAGCTCGGTTCTTCAGTTATTCATCCAGATCCCTTCACTACTGTCATATCTAGAGCATGCTCCAGTTGTAGCAGGAGTCATCTGATCGATTGCCTTCAGCACCGTTGATCTCCGTTGGGTGATATAATCTCTACAGTCCATCATCGAAGGGGTACACCACATGGTTAAGTGAAGCGCCATCCACCGTCCGATCAATGCTTTGAGGGGGTAAATTTCATCTCCAACCATGCCTTTTTGTCGCATTTTTATTTAGTACCGTAATTTGTTTAAGTAGTGTTAAATTTTTTGAAAAAATCACTAAGAAGCCCTCAAGCTTTCATCGGTCCAGTGGACGTCCCACGTGAGGTGGCCATTTTGCATGTAACCTCTGCGGATTTTGTATTTCCATTTTAGTACTGAAAGTATTAATATTAGTTGTAATGTTTTGGATATTTTGCAGAAGACCCCTCTCCTTTATTTTAAATTGCAAAAATACCCTTGCTAGTTCACCAATTTTTGTGATTGTATTTCATTTATTAAAAACATCATCAGTATTCCAAAAATTATAAAAAATAGGGCTAGCATCCTCTTTCATGTTATATTTTTGGATTTGTATTTTAGGCATTTTCTTTATTTATTAAAAATAAAAAATAGCATGTTTTGTTCCTATTTGCAGTAAAAACCCATAAAAACCTTTTAGAAAAAAATTCAGAAAATATATTTTGTTTATTATATTATTTTTACAACTTCAGACCAAAAATCTGTAAAAATAGACAAAGAAAAAGATTAAAAATTTAAAAGCTCCGAAATGCTTCATAAATATATAAAAAATCACAAAAAATCTACAAATATTAATTTCTATTCGCAAATTTAATATATATTATTATCTATATAATAAAATTGATTTGAAGAGATTTTGACTCTTTTTTCTATTTTTGATTTTTAAATCAATTCAGTCTATTTATTCATTCCTGTTTTGGGATATTTTTTACTTTAAAAATCCATAAAAATTAGCAAAAATACCTAAAAATCACAAAAATAGTAGAAAATTTTATAGAATCAAAAAATATTTAATTGTTTTATTCCTGTTTTGGGATATTTTACTTTAATTATTTTTCTTTATTCATTTCCTTTTCATTTGATATTATTGATCATTGTGCTAACGTCAATTTCTTCTATTTTTTTCTTGAGGGGGGGAATTCGAGACAATGGTGATCGCATAGGTGGTTGAGGCACCTGATTCGAGAAGACTTAGTCCTACCTGTGGACCAATAGGAGAGAGCGAGAGCGAGAGAGACTTAACATAGATTTTGTTTTTTGTGAGAGAGCAATTTATTTTTGCATTAATTAATTTGTAATAATACAGGTACTTTGGACTTTGGACATTCGGGCCTAATTTCCATGTGTTTGTTCACTTTGAGGCTCATCGGTTTTTTCGTGATTTTATCGCCTTTATTTTCTTTGTTTCTCGCGTTTTTAGTTTTCCACCTTTGTTTTCTCTATTTTCTAACTATTTTATTTTAATTTTATGTGTATTTTATCCTTTTCTCTTTCCTGTTTGGCCATGTGACTCCCTCAACACCGCCTACGTGGCCTCGCCCTTTATACACCACCTATACCCCTCTTTCCGCCGACCAATACAATTCTCTAAATCACATTTGGATCATCCTCTTCCACCTCATCCCCCACTATTGGATCAGATCCGATGGATCTGATCTGGACCTCACATATGCGCCTCTATAAGAGTCGTTGGATCATGAGAACGGACGATCCCTACTCGTCCTCCTCCTCCAGCTTATCCTTTTGAAGCCATTACACCTCACTGTGCCCCTGCCCCCTTTTGAGTTTATCTCTCTTTCTCTCTCCATCTCACCTCCTCACTCTCCACCCACACCCCGACGAAGCCCTAACACCCCTCATCTTCGCGTGGCCATCAATGGCACTGATAATCACTCCAAGCCTTCAAGACGAATGTTACAAACCACGCCTACATCTTCCCGGTAACCGCCCTCCTTCTCTTTATAACCACCAACTCCGCCACCATCAACCCTCGTCCACCATTTAATGTCCTAGGACGAGGCCATACCCCCCCTACTGTGACTAAGGGGTGGAGGATCCCACGATCCCTCAGAGCCCATGTGTCGACCCTCGGCATCTCCAGCCAAGTCACGGTGGCTCCACCACCGACGAGCTCGCTGGATTGGCTGCCCCGCTCGAGCGAAGACCCGAGCGACCATCATTGCTTTTCCCAAGCTCCTTCTCCACCGATTATCCTCTCTGGCCAGCTAAGCTCCTTCTCCTTTCTTTCTCTGAGTTTTCTCTTATTTTTTCCAATACACACACTCATCTTATCGTCCAATTCACTGTACCATCACCATCACTACACCACCAACACATTCACACCACTCTCCAATCACCATCTTCCCTTCTCCAAAGCCCTGTCCACCACTGCCTCCTTCCTTCTTCAGCTAGTCGGAGAAAGATTTTAGGCCTTCCGCTCATCTGCCTGATTTGGACCCCATGCCACTCGCAATCTTCATACAAGCATGCTTTGGCAATCTTAACCTCTTGCATGTCCTTATTTCTTCACTGGTGGATACTCCTAAGAAGCCTCCATTCTAGAGTAGCATCACCGGGCACCTTCCATCATCTCATTGATCTGGGTCGCCTTGCCGTTTGCTACAAAAACGACGACCTTCATGGTCACCTCATGGAGGTTTTCTGTTCATCAACCAACCATCTAGACCTCGACAGAGATAAGGTGGAGTCGTCGGAGCACAACCATCGCTGTCTCACGATGGTGGTGGAGGAGAATGAATGTGAGCTACAGATACTGTTTGCTCATCTGGATCGGATGGTTTAGATGAACTCATAGCCTCGATCACGAAGCAAGTGAACCAACAGAACCGAACCTACTCTAAAGCGTGGAGGCCACACCACGTGGCCTCTGATCCTGCAGCCTATAGAGCCTAGTTATGTGTGTGCCATGCGTGTGCCGCTGGGCAAATTGTAGATGACCCCCTACAGCTCCTCCATATTACAAATAGGTTTTGTACAGACGTATGTGTCTCGCATGTCGTGCATTGGAAAATTTCATTGAGATCCCATCGTTTATAAATTGCATTTCGGCCCTGCAAGGACCTGAATGCAATATTTATCTTTTTATTTTGCATTTCTTTTATTTTCAATTATGTCCCTGGACTCTATTGATCATATCTTGAGCATGTGAACTCTGTTTTGGTTTATTTAGGCTCATTTTCTTGCTCTTTTCATTCTCTATCTAATGACATTATTTATTATCTATTTTGACACCTTGTATACATTGATAGTTTCTAATTCTATTGTGTCACTTGCACCTTGACTCTTAACGCCTTTTGCTAGTTAATTGATTAAATTTGTTGCATCAAATGTCTCTGAAATTGACCTAATTTTATTGCTCATTAACTTGGACATTTTTAGGGCATATCAGTACAATGTTCCTTGCATGATTATTTCTTGCATATCATAAACATGCATTTGATTCAATTATACAAAATCAAATGAAAATCGCATGCATCATTTTCATGCCATTTTGTTTGCATTATTACATTGTGAATCTATTATTTTTGTGTTGTGCATTGTGACTGCATATGAAGACCTAGATCTATGATTATAATCACTCGAATTAAATCAATAATTTCTGATAAATAGTCGAGGAGGCTCGTGTCCCTGTGTTTGACCTTAGTAGACTTACTAAGTTAAAATTTCTCCACAACATTCAAAGATTGTGGTTTTTGCTTAATCGAAACACGTTTCATATACTACAATTATTGCTCATTAATGAGATAAATTTTTGGTTCATCAAGGGACACAATGATAGTGGTGCAAGAAGTTAGAGTACAACTGATATTCCAAAAAAGAGAGGGGCATAACTGATATTATAATATCTCACGGGGGCACAACTAATAAATTATATGTCTTAAAACTGTCTTTCCATATATGAATCCATTTCCACTTCAAAGTATTTTTGAGACTTAGAATATTTTAAATTACGAGCTTTACAAGTGTGTTGGGATAAAATGGATTTCGTATGCATGAGATTTTTTTTGGATTCAAGAAAGTTGGAAAATAAGGTTTAATTTATATTGATAACTCCGCATATCAATATTGTTGTAGTATTTTACATTTTTTAGAAATACAACTACGATACAATCTTGTTCCCATGGTTAAGTAGGGTTGGCTACATGGATTTTTTGTCTCCATTCTGATCTATTTTGGGTCATTCTCGGGTTTATATACAAACTCATTCCAACACTTCTTGAATCTTGGGCCTTCCTTGCTCTCTCTTAGCCATCTCAATATCCCAAATTTTGCATCTTCGGACTAGTACATTAGCCGACCTTATTTGCAAATAATTGAACCATCTTAAACAATTATCTCTCATCTTATCCTCTATCGAAACTACACCAACTTTCCTTCTGATCGCATCATTCTGAATCGGATCTTTTCATGTATGATCATACACCCACCTTAGCATTTTATTTTATGTTGTCGTCATTTTTTGCATATATCTGTGGTTTACGCATGTCTATTGTGCATAGACTGACGTTCAGATCCTTAGAGCATAGCATGCCTCACGAATGCTTTGCAATGCTTTTCATTGACATTCAAAAAGGATTTTCTTATCAAAAAAACATTGCCAACCTTTTATATTTTTTGAAATATTTTTATAAAATCAATGCAAAAAGAACTATGTCAATTGGAGTTGCATATAAATAGATATATCAGTTTGTATATTTGTATATATTATAAACAAGTGTGCGCATGTGTATATTATGATTTTATATGCAGTAATTATCTATCTATGTGTTTCCTTATCTTTTCCGACTTTTTATTTAGTTGACCAAGTCCTAGGGCCTCGATCTCTGGGTAAGGACTGTAAATGGCCATTACACGCCTATTTTTTGTGGTTTTCTTGGCAAGACTGCATACATATATGTTTACATGACTTGAATCCTAACCATATTTTCTGTTGAACACAGTTGAAGAACCGCCTGATGCCCCTCGTGCCACCATACACTACCAGCACAATATCCTTTGTATTTCTTCTTTGTCCGTAATAATGAAAACCTATCGCCGTCACCCAAGGATGTAGCTTCGTTACAGGTGAACCTTATAAATCTATGTATTTGTGTGTTAGCTGATTGATAGTGTTTGCTAGTGTTTGCTTCTACTGCTTGCAACAACATAATTACAAATATACTTTGCGAACTTTATTTCTTTTTGTATTTTTCTCTTTGCAAATTTTGTATACTTTTGAGCGCTAATATGTGTTTCTTATTTCCTAGTATGTATTTATAAGGATGCATTATTAATGCATGAATGCATATGATTGTTAAGTAATTAGCATAATTTTCATGTACTTAGGTAGATGACACTTGGTTTTATCTTACACATAATCATTTATTGACATTGTAGCGCTAAAGAGGCAATATGTGGATTGTTTTTTGCATGTATTTTTCATATGTGTGGATTGTTTTTTATCATAGTAAAAGTGGTGGAAACTTGAAATTGCTCCTTTGCCGCATCCTCCTTTGGTCATCATATGACTGATGCATTCTCTATTGAAACGGATTATCCTCCTTCCTACAACTGGCTCGTCGACACCTTAACCCTCATTTTATGGGAAGTGGAGGAATGCTACTTCTGTCATTGGTTAAATTTTTTATTTAGTAACTCTCTTTTTTTTGAGTGAGGATAATATAGTATCATTAGCAATTAATAGATTAAGCAAGAAGTCTGTCTCTTCTTGGATCCTTGTTTGAGCAGAAGTTGCATTAAACGACTTCTTCGTTTAGGATAAAACACAACTTATCTGCATTTATAATAATTAAATACTCTTCCACTATTATTGTTTTCACTTTTTGTTTCTATACTATCATTGTTTTCTTTGAGGATGATTCATGCATCCTTGTCTCTTGTGGATCTTTCTGTAGTTAATGTTTTATGGATTATGTACTCTCATCCTTTTGATTTTTGGCCATCATCAACAGAATGAATGGATTATCACATGTTTACCAAAAAGCATGGCAACTATTTGCTTGTAGAACGTTTTCACAAGATTGGTTGGCCTCAAAATAAAAGAAATGATAAAGCAATATGGCTTCTTAATTCTCGATCAAAAACTAAGGGATTGTTTTGTATTTGAATATTACTGTGTATACACAAAAGATGCTCTCAGGGTTTTAACCTCCTTAAAAAGAATCTAGAAACTCATACAAGTCAAAAACCAATGAAATGATCGACTAATAAGATTGGAAATTGTCTGATTTCAATTGTTAAATGATGGACAATATGCTTTGAATTCAAAATCAATTCGAAACCCTTGTGCACGAGTGCAATAGAGTTCTTCCTAAATACATAATTTATTATCACACTCCCATGGTTAAATCGTGCGACAATATCTAAGATCATAGTATTTTAAGGCTACTTTGGTAACAAACCAACCATAATCTTTCTTTTAAGTTTTATAACAACATTTTTTATGATCCTATTATGCATGTCGAGGGATTCCTTGCGATCGTTCGCACCATGATATTTCATGGTGCCAAGAAGGAAACAATCAAGATGAAAATTTTCAAGTTCTCTCTAAAGGAAAGGGCTCAGTGCTGGTTGAAAATCATTGATAATCTAATTCACACTAGGGAGGAATTGTGACTTAACCATTCTGCGCATGTTCTTCATAATCAAGGAAGGAATTTATCAAAATGTGAGAGATTGTCGTCCTAGGGTTAATGGTGACAACCTTGTTAAGAAAAGACAAGCACATTGAGGAGATGAGTGAAACTTGAATAACAACACTTTTATCAATTCTTAAATTTGATCCTATATGATAATTCTATGAATCATATGGATTCCGATCATGACAACATAAAATATTATATGTGACTAGATAGATAAATTTACCCTAGTACTGAAGGTCAAGCAACTCGGTAATATTGTAGGTTCACATATGCTAAAAACAATCAAAATTATAACTTTTGCTCTATCTATTAGCATGTGTTGCTTAGAAAAGTGCACATATTAAATGCATGACCATTTTGAATTCCTCATACATTGCAAATCAATATTCACAATTATGGTTTCCATATTAAAGTATTTTTCACTCACTCCTCTCTTACTAATGTCAAAGAAGTATAATGGATTGGAAATATACACGGAACAACCCCTGGTTTAACATGCATAATCATGAGTGGAGGACCACGTGAACTTTTTATAGAAATATTATGGGTTGTCTCAATAGTTTTGCACCACACCTATTATCGAGCATGTAATGAATCATACAAATTAGATGGCAACCCTTTCTGGATCAATGAGTTAACACAATTATCAAATATAATTCACTGATATCTCCAATCATGGATTTGTACATAAGTTTTTTCCTCCATTAAATCTGCACAAAGAGATAATTTACTATGATGCAATGCAAGAGAATCTAATACAATCGTGGGGGCTTGAAATTGCTTCATTATAAATAGTTACTAGCTATGATCTTATGCATGAAGAAGATAATACTAAAGAAACATTAGAGGGATGAATATTGTTTATGTGAAAAATGATCAATTTAAACAAAGAACTCGATGAATAAAAACCCAAACATGCGAAACAATAATATTCGAAGATTTATGCAAGTTCGCCTACTTTCGGGCTACGTATGTGCCTAAGCTTGGCCTACCCACAGCTTACAAAGACTCCAATAAACAACAACTGCTTGTGGTGTAGTCCAAAATATTTACGAAGCACACACCAGTACTTGTTTTCTACATGAGAAGAAAGGGTTTCACATAGTTTGCCTTCTGAGGTACACAAGCTCAATCAAATTTATCTTCAGTAGAGAAGAAAGGCTTCGTGCAGAACACTTCAAGGTACACAACTTCATTAAGTCTTTATCTTTTGATTGAGAAGAAAGGCCTTCATACATATTACCTCTTAGCTTAGAATAAAGATAAATACACTTATCTGATAAAAAGCCTTGAAAACATGGAGAATTGTAAATGCAAAACAAGAGCGGCTTGAAACCAGAAGGCTTTAGTTAATCGAAAGTTGAGAGTCACAAAGAATGCTAAGAAACAAACAAAGAGTGACTTGAAACTAGAAGGTTTTATGTAATCGAAGGTTGAGAGTTGCAAAAAATGCTAAGAACAGAAAGTACTTTGTTAACCATATGCCTTATTGAGGATACAGAGGTTTCTCACAGGAATAGATACTTGTGGATGCCACTATTTCTATTATGTACCGGTGCAGAGGAGGTTGTATTGATGCAACAATGTGTAACTTCGTGCACGATAAATGCATTCAGGTGTATACTGGTGTACATGACTTATGTACCGGTATAACAAGAGGAAAAGTGTATATGTGAGTCTATTAAACAACACTTTTTACAACATACTACTAATTGTAATGTTATTACAAACTGACTTGATGACTAAAAGATGACGTGCTCAATGACACTTTGTCTTTAGATGAGAAACTCATAAGCTTCTAAACACATCATCTACTCTGATTCTAATCATGAGACATCATCTTTCTTTTTCAATAAGGTTTAAGACTAAAATATACTTTGTAGATACTTTGTATTCTATATCACAATCTCATTTGCATAAAATAGTTATTTGAATAAAACGTTTTGGTATATCTTTATCTTTCAAAATAGCTTGCTAATTTCAAGTACTTGAGCATATTTTGACCATTAATCAAAACACTTAAAATGAATATTTAAGGGAAGATGTTTCAATACATAACTCACGTACCATTGGAAACATAATGAAACCATGGATTGTAACACATCACATGGACTTATAACAATAGAAAACTTTTAATTACCACATAATCACATGCCATAGAGCCCTTTTTATGTCATTCTACACACCATAAATGGTAGAGATATACCTTTCAATGTGCTTAACCTCTAACGACAGAGGCCTCTTATTAGGTACGTTTCTAGCTCATCACACATTTGGATGCATTGATGAAATGTTGAATTTCCGCACGTTCCCAAGGATATCCTCCGATGATCTTCTCCTTGCTTGATCTTCTTGATAATGTGATACATGACCATTAATCCGATGCGCACTCAAAGCATGCAGATGAAATCTTCTCAATGAGAAGCACATGCACTAATGGAAGGGGAGATGGAGATGAGAGGGGAATGACCAAGGGGGGAGAGAAGGAGAACGATATGGAGGTAGCTACAGTTCTACTTAAACCATAGCAAACAATCCTCTTTCCTTACAAGGAGAGGGGGTTGGTCCACTTATTGTCAGGGTTCAATCATGAACTACTTGAACTTGGCTTAAAAAAGAACTATCAGAACTAAAGTAGTTTAAATGCATTTTTTTACAAATAAATTTACAAATTTAAAGTATTTTTCTCAAGTAAAATTTATCAAATTAATATATAAATCAAATTGTATACGAATTAATCTGTGATGTTGTGAATCAAAGTTCATAAAATCATCCCGCAGATGAACGCGAAATTCCCCCCTTTAATAATCGATAATTGTAGTATAGGAGGCGAATTGCGGTCGATCAAAATACCACAATCTTTGAATGTTGTGGAGTATTTTTACTTGGCAAGTTTATCAAGGTCGAACACAAGGAACGGTGATTCTTAGTTGTGTGGTCTTAAATCAAATTAAATAATTAATTAATGCTTGATTAATTTTTGTGTTAAGAAAAATATACAATGCGTTTCATGCTATGCAAGAAAAATAAACAGAATTTATGCTCAGGATCTGTGATTTGAAACGTATCTAATTCTCAAATAATATGACAATAATTTCATCAAAATTAATCACAAATCATAAATGATCTAACTTAATGCTCCGGTTAATAAATTTAAGCTCAGGATAATTTGAAGCGAGATATCAGGCCTCCAAATATCTTTGAATCAATTCCTCGAATAGTTGGCCATAAACTTAGAGGAATGGATCTAAATTAATCCTCTGTGAAATCTAAAATATGAGATTAACCATCAATGATCACCAGAGTTTAAAATCATCATCCGACCTCCTGCAAAAATTTATCAATAAATCTCTCAAGCACGAGTATGTCAAATTTAGCCTGCAAAAGTCAATGATGATCCTCAATAATAATTCTCAATAAATGACATCGGATCTATTCATAAGCTATGCTAAATGGTAGAGCATGGAAATATCTTCAAATTGACATATTATTTGCTCAAAACGGAGTTCGTATGAAAAGGATATGCTAAAATGAGCTTCCAAGGATAAAATGTAATTAAAATAAAGTTTTTCCTTAAAAATGGCATCTGGAAGAACTTATCTGCAATTTCTAAAAGTCGTAGGGGCCCCAGACGTAGTTTAACCTTGGCGGGGGTATATTTGTAGTATATAAAAATACTGGGGGCTTTAGTGCAATTTTCCCTATGCGCACATGCCCGGAGGCTTGGTGGGGGAGGCTGAGGCTCGGGCGGTCGAGCCTGAGGTTCGGGCCTGACGCAGAGGCTCGAGGGTCCCAAGGCTCAGGCTCGGATGGCGACGTTGTGGCTCGGGTGATAAGGCGGAGGGTCGGGCAACGGAGCTCAGGCTTTGATGGCTGAGCCTACGTGGCGGTCGGATGGTGGTTCGGGTGCCCCGAACCTCGAGGCAGGGGCCGAGGCTCGGGAAAGACACGTGGCACTTCGAGGATCGTCGGATCAAGGGCTATTGGCCCGATCCGAAGGTAACTGCGCACTGCGAGGGCTGGCGAAGCAGCTATGCAGGCGGGGCGGTGCGGCCGAGGCGGAGCAGTCGTGGGCGGCCAACGAGCGCGGTGAAGGTCGGAGAGCAGTGCCACCGCACAGGCGGAGGCGGCGAGTAGAGTAGCTGAGGGTCGGCGGGGCTTGGCCGACACACGGTCGAGCAGCTGGACGCGAGCGGGCCTTCGCGCGGAGGCAGAGGGCGAGGGCGGCCGGTTGCTGGCTGGGAGAGGGGGCAGAGCCCGACGATGGCCGTCTACCAGCAAGTGGTTAGGACAAACAAGCGGGGGGGTCTAGTGGGGGTGAAGATGTGGGGAGAAAGGTCTCGGCCTTTGCAAGGCCGGCGGAGGGTGAGGGCAGACGGAGAAGGGAAGGATGGATACCTGGGAGAGGGGGCGGAGCTCGCTGGTGAGGCTGATGCCGGAGCGAGATGCGGAGCTCGTCACAAGGCGGAGGACCTTGAATCCAGCACAAGGCGGAAGGCCTTGGATCACGTCTTACTATGGCCGCTGTCACCGGCGAGAGGACGGATGCCCCGAGGCTCAGGCTTGACCAACCCGAGCCTCAAGGTTGGGGCCTAAGCTTCAGACCGGCTGCGTGGCTTGATTGGAGTCGTTGGATCAAGGGCTTTGGCCCGATCCAACGATTGCTGATCTTCTAGGCGGAGGCACGGCTGCGATGCTCCTTCGAGGCAAGGTGGCGGTACCTCCGACGTGCGGGGAAGGCTGTAGGCGGAGGAGCTTGGGCCGGTCGACACACGACCGACGGGGCTCACGGGTGCGGGCGGAGACGGCGTTGGGATGGCTGAAGGCGATGGCGGTCGAGGCGGCCGGAGGGGCGGTCGACAGAGCGTAGGCCAACTGCGAGCTGGACGCGGCCAAGGGGCTTGGCGGCGACCGGAGAACCTGCAAGGGGGTTAGGCAAAACGGCGGAGCTTTGGAGGTGCTGGGGTGTATAGCGATGGGAGGATGAAAGAGCGGTGGAGTTGAATATGATGTTGTATGGAAGGAATGGAGGAGCCGAGGCTCACTCCGATTCTCGCCTTAGAGAAACGGTGAAGGTCCCTCGAAGCTCAACTACACTCGAAGGGAGATGCAGCAGCACAGGAATGGGTTCCTATGGATCTCGCCGAATGGGGTTTCGCTGCTGGAGGAGGCGGCTACTGTCACCAGTTGCCAACTCGGGCGTCCTGATAATGGCGGATACCCCTGTTGGCTTTCGAGGGGAGAAATTTTATAGGCGGACGTCGAGTAACGGCTGCAGCGGAGGCGGTGGCCTTGTAACGGCCAGAGAAGAAGGAGATGAGGCGGCGGCCGTTACTTGGAGGAGCGGGCGGAGGAGTCGCAACGCCTGGGGGGAAGATGAGAACGGCTGGAGGAGGAGGAGGCATAGGTCACGTGCTGAGCACGTGACCTGGGGGCTGGTGAGAGAGATAGATGGGGTGCCACATGGCGCGCCCAGGGGCTACCACGTGGCGCCCCAAAAAAATTCCAACTTTAAGGATGAATAAGAAGGAGAAGGAGACCTCTGATCGAAAATTTCCTTCACGAAAGTTATTCGTCTCGTCGAGATCTACAACTTTCATGAAGGATCTGGGAGCAAAAGAGGTCATCTGTGCGAAGTGGTATTTTTAGTGGTTTTCCATGTGTATAGAAAACCGACGTTTTTAGAGTTTTGTAATTTTTTTGGTGTTTCTAGAGAGGATAAATATCTAGAAAAAATACTATAAAATGCAAGAAAATATTTACACACTAAACTTATTTTTTTGTATTTTAAATAAATAAGAAAATAGGAAAATAAATTAGAAGTAAGAAACACACAATTTTTGTACTGTCTTGCAACGGACGCTTGGACTTGGTCTGTTTCTTTGATTTCAGTTCTGATCTGGATTTGGATTTTTATGTCGCTTAATAAAACTTTCATCAAAGAATAATAATGAAGAAGAAATAAAATTAAAAGAATTAATTATGTACATAAAAACTTAGGTCGAAAATAGCAAAAAGTTAAAATGCTCAAGAGAGGCCCAAAACCCAACTTTCAGATATGAGCTCTGAATTTTACAAAATTGCTCTTGTTTTGAAGGTATTTGAAAATGGAGTACTTTAAAAGTGAGTAGACCAAAATCGGACGTTGTATGTGGGAGATATGCTCATTTTAGTACGTCAGATGTGAAATTAGACTTTGGGATTATTTGACATTTATTTGAGTTAGTAATTTTTTGTATTTTTTATTTAATGAATTTAGTAATATATACACAATGGAGGTGGTTTTGGGTCAATCGGAGTTAGGATGAATTATTTACAAATGTGAGAAGTTATGGGCTTTTTGGGCTAATTTACACTTGGGATTTTTAATGCAATTGTGCATGATGGAATGCAAATATTATTTACACATGTATGAATGCTAATGATGCTTTGTTAATGATTAGATGCGTGTGAATGTAGGAGAACAGAGCCTAAATGACCAATTTTAGCATGATGTATACGGGATTCATCATACCCCTATACTTAAACCATGCTCATCCCTGAGCATGAATGAATGACTGACTTAGTTGAATACATTCCTGACCGTGCAAGTGAATTTTCTAGGCTCAATTCGTAGAAAACCTTTAATTTGAGTGATCCTAAAATTCTGAGCTTAACCACGCTTTAATCAAAAGGAATCCAACTTCTCTAACTTTCAGACTCTCTGTTTGTACATATAGCATAGGGATATGATTTTTAGTGTACTGCATTCATGAGAGTCAAGTTGGGACATCATCCAAAGTTCCAATCCAAGAGACTCTCCTCTAGACCTAATCCTCAACACTAGGGAATAAGTCTATTATTGCTTCAGTCAACCGTCTCATTAGTTTGTCCGACTTGAAAGTGTAGATGGACGACCAGATACTGGAGGGCATGGGATTGTGTCTATTTTTCTCCCCCTCACATCGGAACAAGGGGCCTCTCGAGTGTCTTGTTACTTAACACAAGTATATTTTTATTTTGTTGATCAATGTGTCCGTCAAGAGAATTTGGAGTCGTATGCACTTGTTTTTCTGGGAATACACCGGGGTGTGTCTCTTTTGAGTATCTACGATACCTTCGACACCCAGACTTGTATCGCTTACGATGCAGAGCCCTTTTATGGTGTCAACCAGATTCCTTGGTCCTAATTAGCGTTTGGTCCAAGTGGACACTTGAAAATGTTTGGGAACGCTCGCCATTGGTGGAAACTCACTTATAATTTGACTTGGATGATAGAGCTTTTCTTTGACATTTCATTGCTTTTCTTTTGTTGGCTAGCTCCACTGCTTTTACCAAAAGTTGGCGCATACTGATCAACAATTTCCATTAAGTTTCCACACACCCTGGCACTTAAGGTGAATATCAAAAAGATAACATATGAACTTGTTCACATACTGGCTACGGTTTTGCTGACACTCAGGTTTTCTGAAGCCTTCATTAACTTTATCCCATCCTCGAGCATCATTAGATCGGATCTAAACTCAAATCTCTAGTCTTAGTTCCTCAAGTGATAACTCAACTCATCTCATCAATCATGCAGTTGTGAAAGTGATTGTGCTGATCATATTCTTTTTGAAGGTAGAGATGAAGAGTGCAATACAACGCTCAAATCTTTCAAACTATGGAAGTGTGGATTATTAAGTTCAAAAACCCTAATGACTAAGGCACGTTAACTCAGGCTCTCAAGATCTCAGAAATCAAGTGTCCTCCAAAATCCTCAAGCCTTGAGTGATGGTGAATGTGTCAGGAATATATCAACCAAGGAATGCATGAAATGCTTGATGAAATGCAAGACCATGAGTGATGTTTTTTTTAATGCAAAAAGTTATTTTGTTTGTTTGTTTTATTTTATTTTGTGTTTTGTTTTTTTATGAAAAAGGTATTATACACCTAATATACACTACTTGTACCCATCCCTGATGTTAGATAAAAACGATTAAAGTACGAGCTATGGATAAAGTAGGTAAAATATATACAAACACACCCCCTATACTTAGCTTGTGCTGTGTTCTCATGGCACCAAGTGAAATGTAGACATAGCTCGTACTAAGTATAGATGGGCGAAAAACAAGAGGAGAGAAGCGATGTATAAACAATAATAGCGGTCCCCCTATACTTAGGCTCAGGACAGCCTAAGTATAATCGGATAATTACAGATGGGGAACCAGGTAGATTTGCAGATGTACAAGATCTGCGATGAACCTTCTTGCGAGAGTGTGGAGGGAGATAGTATGGAGATGTGGAGTGTGATGAAGAGGGGGCCGATGAAGAAGACCAGCCATCGTCGGAGTGTTTCTCAAGAGAATAGTAGTCGTCTGCAGAGGATCTCCAACTTTTGTCGATCAGAGGTAAGTACCCTTGGTTTAGAGCTGTACCTATTGCACTTATCTGATGAATCACATCAGGACCGGATGAGGACTCTTTAGAAATCACCTGGTGTAAGGTCAAAGGTGATTTTCTTGGTCGGTTTGTTTCTTTGGGAAGTATTGGGAGGAAGTTGGACCGTCTTCATCTCCATGTCTTGAGTAACCGATGTGACATTCGTGAGTTCCTCATCAGATGAGTCCCCGTAAAAGTTAACCAATTCTTGGAGGGTCATGCACTGTTTCGGTCGGGGGAGATTGGTGATTTTGTGGTTTATGGCTGGGGGTGTCGATGTCACCTTCGGATAATCGTGAACTTTGGATGTTTCCGGAGTCGATTCCTTATATGGTTCAAGTATCTCATGAATTACTGCCGACTCAAAGATTGGACCACTCAAATAATCATGGCGATCCTCAATAATATGGTCGAATTCCTCATAAGATCCATAATCTTGAATTTTCTTAGGAGCAGTGATAGGGTGGTGAGAATATGAAGTTTGTCCAACAGTCAGTCTTTTGGGCGACTCTCCTAGAGTTTGTATCTGTGTGTCATGCGGAGATGTCTGTGAAATATTTATTTCTTGATCATAACTGTCGGCTTCAAGTTGGTTTTCCTCAGAGCAGGACGTGTCATTGGGGGTTTGTTCATTGTAGTCTGAGTTCGGGAACTTGATTTCCTGAGTCTCGCAATCGACTATCGCCTTAGCGGAGGATAATAACGGCTTTCCTAAAATGATAGGAGACTCAGACATCCTTCCGGGGTGCTCAATGTCAAGGACAATAAAGTCCACTTTATGTGCTTTACCTCGGAAATTTACGACGACAGAAATGATCCCCCACGATCTTTTGGTGGATCGATTGGGTAATTGAACGATCACCCTAGTCTTCTTGAGTTGTCCGAATTTAAGTTGATTAAAGAAGGACTTCGGGAGGATGTTTAATGTAGAGTCATCGTCTAACTGAACATGGGTGAATGTAGAATCCTCAATTTCACATGTGATCCGAGTCAACCTCTTGACTTTACGGCTTTTGATTTTATGATTCATCACCAAAGAACTAGCCATAGATATGACATGATATTCAGTTCTTGATCGTTTCTTGCCCGTCTTTCTGGGGTTCAGTCGACTCTTCACAAATCTTTTAAGATCGGGCACATATTCTATGGCTTTGATCAATGGAAGCTCTAAGATCAGACTCTTGCAAAATGCTTCCATTTCAGAATTGTCCAATTTTTTTGAATTTTCAAAATTTTCAATTTTTTGTATTTCTATGATATGGTCAGTAGGGGGTCAGAGGTCAATGGTGGTTGTGCCTGATTGTGATGATACATTGGTTCGCATGGTGGTGGCCTCACTTCTTCTGAATTTTGCATAGACTGGATGAGATCATATATTCTCTCAGTTAAAGTGTCTGCTCTATGATTAATCCGAGCAATCTCATCCTCAAACATCTCACGACTAGTGATTGAATAATCATTCTCCATGTGTCGTGATTCTGGCATGTAACCTCGAGTAAAGTATTGATTGTTCATCATCATTATGGTGTGGTCATGAGTTATATTTCCTTGACTTTGATTTTCTCGTGGATTGTCGAAGGAAAATTGATTGTACTCAAGATGGTAGTCATCCTGAGTAGGGGATGGTTCAAGAGGCTGTGAGATCCTAGTAACCGGAAATCGTGTTCTATTGTCCATATCGGTCACTCTATTGTTCATCCTAGAATCTGGTCTCTCTCTTATGTCCATAAGATTGTCAGAATGCAAGAGATGGCATTTTCAAGAATAAGTGTGGTCATAGGGTGGGATGTATGGGCGGGAAGAGAATGGTGGCTGAGGGGAACTTGATTTGAATGGCAGATTCCCCTGAGGAGTGTGAGAAGAAGGATATCGGGACATGGTCATGGAGATCAGGAAAGAAGACCATTGTGCCGACATCTTCTCAAGAGGAATGGAATGATCAGCAAACCACGATTTGCTTGTGATTGCAAGGTCTTTGACACACACAAATCAAACACAAAACAGACACGTTGATTCACCCACTCAACACTGGTGAAGGCACATTAGGGTTCGGCTGCTTATCTTTTCAATTTTAATTTAATGACAAGACAATCTTGCAAGTTAAGCGGAGTTGTTAGGTACTGAAATATTTCACAAAGACTGTCCCGAGTTCGCACAACTAGTTGCACCTACTCTCAGCCAGTATAGGTGTAAGTATGGACCGTTTAAACGGCTACCCGTGTTACTTGAGGACGGAGCCTTCCGCAGTGTCCTCAAAACCACCCACTCTGCTAAGGGAAGTCGGACCGTAAAATGGCTACCCGAGACCCTCACTGAAAAGTAGCTAATTGTTTTTTAAAAACAGTAGTCTTTGTAAAAATTCTCAGTTTTGGCTCTGTACTAAGGTGTGCGATCTTGTCCTTACAAACAATGAGTGGGTTTCTCTCCACCAAACACATGTTAATTTTAGATCAAATTTATTTACAATCACCTTGATTAGTAGTCCCGGTTTTAAGTTTAGGTTATCACTAAAGTTTATGTGAGCACAGAAATTCACGCCTAACGAGCAGTCCCAATTCCGTTAAATCCTAAGTTGTAAAACTTGAGAAAGGGAAATCGGAAAAGCCAATGCAAACGTAAATCTATGATGCATGCTTAAGAGAAGGACTTACAGTAAATCCTTACGTTCTTCATGCGGGATGCAATACAAGGAATTTAGACTTTACACTAAATGATATGCACAGATGAAAAACGCCCTAAACAGATAGTTCTATTAGCAAAAGAATTGATTGAGATTTTTGGCTAATGTTGAACGATCTACAATGCGTTTAATTAGTGGAAGCGTGGCCTAAAAAATACGAGCACTATCAATCAATGATAGAGAAATAAGCAGATATGTGCCTAAGTCCTATGCCATTCAAGTCGGGTCCCAACCACACAGAAGGGGTTGAAACAGACCCGACACACCACAGAAAAAATTCAGTCTCAATTATTACAAGGGTCAAAGAGAGGGACCCTGAGAATAATGCATAAAATTAAACCTAGTCGAAGATCTCTCTCACAAAATTAAAATTCAATCTTCCTTGTAGATCCTTGATTTAATATCAAAATTCCGATCCTAGAAGCCTGCAAAGAGAGAGATTGCGGTTAGTATCTGAAGTAAGAGAGAAATGCAGGATAAAATACGTAAAAATTAATTTTACAAAAATTAATTACAAAAAATGATTTAAAAGCCTAAAAATTCACCGTTCCCCGACAACGACGCCATTTGATGAACGCGAAATTCCCCTCTTTAATAATCGATAATTGTAGTATAGGAGGCAAATTGCGGTCGATCAAAATACCATAATCTTTGAATGTTGTGGAGTATTTTTACTTGGCAAGTCTACTAAGGTCGAACACATGGAACGGTGATTCTTAGTTGCGTGGTCTTAAATCAAATTAAATAATTAATTAATACTTGATTAATTTTTGTGTTGAGAAAAATATACAATACAATGATGAAAATGCTATGCAAGAAAAACAAACAGAATTTATGCTCAAGATCTGGTGATTTGAAACGTATCTAATTCTCAAATAATATGATCAATAATTTCATCAAAATTAATCACAAATCATAAATGATCTAACTTAATGCTCCGCTTAATAAATTTAAGCTCAGAATAATTTGAAGCGAGATATCAGACTTCCAAATATCTTTGAATCAATTCCTCGAATAGTTGGCCTTAAACTTAGAGGAATGGATCTAAATTAATCCTCTGTGAAATCTAAAATATGAGATTAACCATCAATGATCACCAGAGTTCAAAATCATCATCCGACCTCCTGCAAAAATTTATCAATAAATTTCTCAAGCACGAGTATGTCGAATTTAGCCTACAAAAGTCAATGATGATCCTCAATAATAATACTCAATAGATGACATTGGATCTGTTCATAAGCTATGCTAAATGGTAGAGCATGGAAATATCTTCAAATTGACATATTGTATGCTCAAAACGGAGTTCGTATGAAAAGGATATGCTAAAATGAACTTCCAGGGACTAAAATGTAATTAAAATAAATTTTTTCCTTCAAAATAGCCCCTAGAAGGACTTATCTACAATTTCTAAAAGTTGCAGGGCCCGGACGTAGTTTACCCCTAGTGGGGGAATATTTGCAGTATCTGAAAATGTCGGGGGCTTCAATGCAATTTTTCCCAAGCGCAAGTGCGTAGCATGTGCGCCGGAGGCTTGGTCGGGGAGGCTGAGGCTTGGGTGGTCGAGCGTGAGGTTCGACCCGATGTAGAGGCTCGGGGGTCCCGAGCTCAGGCTTGGATGGCGACGTTGTGGCTCAGGCGACAAGGCGGAGGGTCGGGCAGTGGAGCTCAAGCTCGGATGGCCGAGCCTACGTGGCGGCCGGATGGTGGTTCGGGCGCCCCAAACCTCGAGGCAGGGGCCGAGGCTCGGGAGAGACACGTGGCACTTCAGGGACCGTCGGATTAAGGGCTTGGCCCGATCCGACGGTAACTGCTCGCTGCGAGGGATGGCGAAGCAGCTATGCAGGCGGGGCGGGGCGGCCGAGGCGGAGCAGTCGCGGGCAACCAACGAGCGCGGTGGAGGTCGGGGAGCGGTGTCGTCGCACTGGCGGAGGCGACGAGTGGAGTAGCTGAGGGTCGGCGGGGCTCGACCGACACACGGCCGAGCAGCTGGACGCGAGCGGGCCTTTGCGCGGAGGCGAAGGGCGAGGGCGGCCGGTTGCTGGCTGGGAGAGGGGGCGGAGCCCGACGATGGCCGTCTACCTACAAGTGGTTAGGACAAACAAGGGGGGGTCCAGTTGGGGTGAAGATGTGAGGAGAAAGGTCTCGACCTTTGCAAGGCCGGCGGAGGGTGAGGGCGGTCGGAGGAGGGAAGGATGGATACCTGGGTGAGGGGGCGGAGCTCGATGGTGAGGCTGATGCCAGAGCGAGATGCAGAGCTCGTCACAAGGCGAAGGACCTTGAATCCAGCACAAGGCGGAAGGCCTTGGATCACGTCTTACGATGGCCGCTGTCACCGGCAAGAGGACGGATGCCCCGAGGCTCAGGCTCGACCAACCCGAGCCTCAAGATTGGGTCCTAAGCTTCGGACCGGCTGCGTGGCTTGATTGGAGCCGTTGGATCAAGGCCTTTGGCCCGATCCAATGGTTGTTGATCTTCGAGGCAGAGGCGCGGCTGCGATGCTCCTCCGAGGCGAGGTGGCGGCACCTCCGACGCGCGGGGAAGGCTGTAGGCGGTGGAGCTTGGGCTGGTCGACGCACGATCGGCGGGGCTCACAGGTGCGGGCGGAGACAACGTTGGGATGGCCGAAGGCGATGGCGGTCGAGGCGGTCGGAGGGGCGGTCGACGAAGCGGAGGCCGTCTGCGAGCTGGACGCAGCCAAGGGGCTTGGCGGCGACCGGAGAACCTGCAAGGGGGTTAGGCAAAATGGCGGAGCTTTGGAGGTGCTGGGGTGTATAGCAATGGGAGGATGAAAGAGCGGTGGAGTTGAAGATGATGTTGTGTGGAAGGAATGGAGGAGCCGAGTCTCACTCCGATTCTCGCCTCAGAGGAACGGTGAAGGTCCCTCGAAACTCAACTACACTCGAAGGGAGATGCAGCAGCACAGGAATGGGTTCCTGTGGATCTTACCGAAATGGGGTTTCGCTGCCGGAGGAGGCTGCTACTACCAGCAGTTGCCAACTCGTAGGTCTGATAATGGCGGATACCCTTGATGGCTTGCGAGGGGAGAAACTTTATAGGCGGACGTCGAGTAACGGTTGCAGCGGAGGCGGTGGCCTTGTAATGGCCGGAGAAGAAGGAGATGAGGCGGCGACCATTACATGGAGGAGCGGGCGGAGGAGTCGCAATGCCTGGGGGGAAGGTGAGAACGGCTGGAGGAGGAAGAGGCACAGGTCACGTGCTGAGCACGTGACCTAGGGGCTGGAGAGAGAGATAGATGGGGTGCCACGTGGCACGCCCAGGGGCTGCCACGTGGCGCCCCAAAAAAATTCTACTTTAAGGATGGAGAAGAAGGAGAAGGAGACCTCTGATCGAAAAATTTCCTCACAAAAGTTGTTTGTCTCATCGAGATCTACAATTTTCGTGAAGGATCCAGGAGCAACAGAGGTCATCTGTGCGAAGTGGTATTTTTGGTGGTTTTCCATGTGTATAGAAAATTGGTTTTTTTAGAGTTTTGTAATTTTTTTGGTGTTTCTAGAGAGAATAAAAATCTAGAAAAATACTATAAAATACAAGAAAATTATTTACACACTAAACTTATTTTTTTTGTGTTTTAAACAAATAAGAAAATAGGAAAATAAATTAGAAGCAAGAAACACACAATTTTTGTACAGACTTACAACGGACGCTTGGACTTGGTCTGTTTCTTTGATTTCAGTTTTGAACTGGATTTGGATTTTTATGTCGCTTAATAAAACTTTCATCAAAGAATAATAATGAAGAAGAAATAAAATTAAAAGAATTAATTATGTACATAAAAACTTAGGTCGAAAATAGCAAAAAGTTAAAATGTGCAAGAGAGGCTCAAAACCCAACTTTCACATATGAGCTCCGAATTTTACGAAATTAGTCTTGTTTTGAAGGTATTTGAAAATGGAGTACTTTAAAAGTGAGTAGACCAAAATCAGACGTTGTATGTGGGAGATATGCTCATTTTAGTCTGTCAGATGTGAAATTAGACTTTGGGATTATTTGACATTTATTTGAGTTAGTAATTTTTTTTTATTTTTTTTATTTAATGAAGTTAGTAATATATACACAATAGAGGTGGTTTTGGATCAATCGGAGTTAGGATGAATTATTTATAAATGTGAGAAGTTAGCGGCTTTTTAGGCTATTTACACTTGGGATTTTTAATGCAATTATGCATGATGGAATGCACATATTATTTACACATGTATGAATGCTAATGATGCTTTGTTAATGATTAAATGCGTGTGAATGTTGGGGAACAGACCCTAAATGACCAATTTTAGTATGATGTATACGTGATTCATCACCTGCAAGTTCGCAATACATGGATATTCCTCTATGACTATACCAACTTTGATTTCTAGACAGTCCTACCGGCGATTTTCATGAATCTGACCCACATATTCAATGCATGATTCAAGGACATATGGGTATTTCAATCCAATTGTTTTGACTCATGATTTGTGATTAGTGATATCTTAAATAGTGTTATTCATTGCAAAAAATATCCTTGATAGTGTTATATATTCCAATCATACTTGATTTCCTCCTTTATGTAATAAACACATGTACTTGTATGTATTAAGAATAATATAATATAAATCATGTACGATGACTTAATATCATAGCGAATTCGAGATTATGGATAACGACTGCCAAAGTATTCCAACATGAAAGTTGAATATTGAACATCACTAAGCAACCCCAAATTCTTTTAAATTAATATTCAAATCTTGTGAAATTATTTACATTTATTAAACTAAGATTTAAAATCAAATCTAATTCAATATATTTTAAGTATAGATACTAAAATCCTACCATATCAATAATGCATTCGAATTGGAAGCACATGTGATACAATCCACTACCATTGCACCAACATTCCAAAACTCATGCATCCTTCATAGTGGAAAGCCTAGATAACTCGAAGCAAGCATTCCCCACATATTCTCTCTCTCTTAGAATTAAACATAAGATATCTTAATTTACCATATGACTAAAATATATCAATTACATACTTTAAAAAGTGCACATTGATATCCTCAAATTGGCATCTTACATCCACATAGGATGATCACCGGTGGAATTCGTTTACCTTAATATCTTGTGAGTGAGATCTGCATCTCGATTTGTTATGCATAAGCATGTATTATTCTTTCGAGAGATCATACACATTATACACTTCTACATATGCACCGGCTCGTCAGTATATAGACCTTGTCAAGTCATCAAAACACAACGACCTGCCAAGCGCATATATGGATATACATCTATTTCTGGTCAAATGATGATTGCCCATATCGTGTTGGTCTATTATATGAGACATAGCTTATTCAACTTGCTTAAACGGTCATAGCTTATTCAACTTGCATTCAATTAGGCTAAATATGATCCCTTACGAAACAACATAACCATTACTAAAATTACATATCATGCTAAATATCAAATGATCCTAACATGGAATATTGTGAAGCGATGAAATAATTTTTTTTGAGCCATATCCCACATCCGTACCCACTTAATGGTCCAATGGTAGTACATTGTGTCTACCACACAAAAAGATCAGGGGTTCAAATCCAATCTTGCAGTGGTTGCGTTAGGTAGCCGACGATCAGCATAAAAAATAGTCGAATCTTTTAACATGGATTTAAACAAGAATCCATATAGCTGGCCCTAATTAAAGTGGGAGCAGATTTTGTACATTTTTATATCTAACACATCGGATTCAGCATCTTACCAATACAACAGCCTCAAATTTTACCTATTTGACCTAATAGCAGCAAATTCAAACTTTAATATCATCGTGAAATCACGAACCTCCGAAACGGGACCGGATCTTTGTCAGTAAACATTTCTGGTCAAAAAAACAATCACCGATTATGACCCAGAGATTTGAGGGTACAAAGAAGTGCTCGACAAGGATGGAATACAACCCCTTTCCTAACCCCGCGAGTCCACACAACCACCCCCAATTTGATTCGGCCGTTTGCACTCCCCACTTTTTTTAAAACCTCCCCAGCCACTGTCCTCCGCCAACGTCGAACGCGCACCCAATTATTCCCCCGCTCCACCCAGACCCAATCATCCCTCCTCGCAGAGGCAACGCTCCCCCACCCCCGTCCCAGCCGTCCATTCCAAAACGCACGCCCCGGATCGCCCCACCACCCCCACATCGTCCCCATCGCGACACCCAACCTACCATTTTATCGCGACCCCAATCAAATCTCGCCCAACTTCCCCATTTCAAAAAATTTATTCTCTCTCTCTCTCGGCACTCCCTCTCTCTCTCTCTCTCCCACCTCGATCTCTCCCGACCAATTTCCGGCGAATGCCGCGGCCATCTCCGCCGCATCGATCGGAATAGCCCGCAACCGCCGCACCCTCCGCTTCCATTGATCGGATCCGCCGCGAATCCCCGCTAGGGTTCCTCCGCCACCGATCGGCGCTGCCGCCGATGTCCACCGAGGACGAGAAGCTTCTGAAGGAGGCGAAGAAGCTCCCGTGGGACGAACGCCTCCTCCACAAAAACTGGAAGGTCCGCAATGATGCCAACATCGACCTCGCCGCCCTTTGCGACTCCATAACAGATCCCAAGGACCCTCGCCTCCGCGATTTCGGTAATCCCCTCCGCCCTCCTGCCTTTCTTATCCCGATCGGACGCTATGCGGTGATTTCGCGGAATTGAGCTATTTTTTTTGTCTTTTTGCAGGACCGCTGTTTAGGAAGACGGTTGCTGACTCGAACGCTCCAGTGCAGGAGAAGGCGCTGGACGCGCTGATCGCGTTCCTGAAGGCGGCCGATGCGGATGCGGGCAGGTGAGTGGATGCTGGTGGCATAAGGGAAGGTGCATTGTGTGAATTAGCGATATGTTAATTTTTTTAATGCGTGTTTGTGTAGGTACGGGAAGGAGGTGTGCGATGCAATTGTGGCCAAGTGTCTCACCGCACGACCGAAGACAGTGGAGAAGGCGCAGGCTGCATTCCTGCTCTGGGTGGAGCTGGAAGCAGTTGATGTGTTCCTGGTAAGGGAATTTTTTATCCATGTGGGAATTTGAATACGTGAGAACTTGCTTGGTTTGGTGTGATTTGTCTTGGGTTCATGTGGTGGTCTGCATATACCCTGGTTATCGTAGATGCCACATATGATCTACAACACATTGATCTCATTCTCTCCTTGGAGATATCTCTATCTTAGTTTATTTGATCAAGGAAGCACAGTCGATTTCTCGTTCTTTGAGCTCACCTAATAGCATCTCTTATGAAGTTGGTCGAGTGTATTTAAGTTAAAAGAGGTGTATGTTTGATCGTGGAAATAGGGTAGTTTATACTTCCTTTCCTTGGTTTCCTGAGTGACGGTGGATACAAATGCCAAAGAAAGATCATATGGTGAGTAGCCAGGAATACTCATTAACAGAGATGAAGTACATGAGAGCCCCATTATAACCTCAGGAAAATAATACAAAGTTACATGTAGAATCTTTCTACATGGAAGGACCATTTTATGCATTTCCATGCTCTTTCAAGTCGGTCCTAAGAAGCACATTGTGCAGCAATTAATACTTATCAATTCTTCAAAAACATGCTAAATAACAACATTGAATGTACTGTAAGGTTCTGCATTGCATTTTCTATTCATGTACCTAGAAACTATGCATCCACAGTTTTATTATTTTTGTGCAAGACAGCCTTCCAAACATGACTTCTAGGTTGAAGATCTTTCAAGAATTCCAACTCATTGAAATATCAAATATGTATACCCCGAGATTGTCATATTAACAGCATTGTAGTACAAATCTACATGCACCAGTTTTACAGAACTGCCCAAAATAACTGTTCTGGTGGAACTTAGTGGTCGTCCAATACGAGATTCTCCATGGGGGTGATGCAATCTAAAAATCCCGTTAGATTGCTAATTTAATGGATGCATATGCATGTGAGATGTGACATACCCAATGCTTTTAGTCAACTAAATGCAAGGATTATGCGAATATGCTAAGTAATTTTGAATCCTAGGTCTGCGCAAAAACCCAAACAGAACTTCTAACTGATCATTTTCAGGGATACTTGCTGCTGCACTTCCCAAGAAAGGAAGAAATCAGAACGGTCTATAGCTTGACTTCTATATTTACCAATACAATAAGACAGAACAAAGCTGGCAATGACAAAGTAATTAAATAAAAGGCTGAGCCGCATAATGGATAAGGGAAATCAATTTTTAAGGAAAAAAGATAACATATTCTGACGAGAACTTCAACCCACGCTCACAATAGAATAAAATATAAAAAGATGACAACATCAGGTACCGAATAGCAACAAAATAACCACAAGAGGAGAGGGGAGATGACACTCGACAGGGGTGTTGGGTGGCTGAGAGAGGGGGGGGGGGCTTGGGTGGATGTTGAAGGTGAGGAGGGTGGAAATGGAGGAGTTGCTGCGGAAGAAAAGAAGAAGGGGTTGGAGCTGGGGAAGAAAAGAAGACAGGGCTGGAGTTGGGGAAGAAAAAGGAGGGAAGGTTGCTGTGAAAGAAAGAGAGAGAGAGAGAAATGAGAAGAGAGGAAGGGGCGAGGTGGTAGGCCTGTAGGGGTTTCTTGGGTTCTTCAGCTGATCCTTTGCTGTCTCTCCCCCTCCTTTTATAACATATGAGAGCCACTACAAGACAAAAGGAATGGAACCCTTACATGGGGTTGTATCATACATGGTGCTGCACCGTTCCTAGACTTAAGAAAATAATAAAAAATAGGAATTTAACACTCATACCCTTCTAGAGCTTATCATACCACGGTAGAGCCCTTGCATTTGGACGTTTATTTGCTGAAGTGGCCTTTAACTCATCCTAAGTTGCGTAAATTCCCCTGTGCTGAGAAGAATCTTGCTCCGGCAAGATGGCGTTGTAGTAGCTTTGCAAAAGATCTGGGCGGAGCTCTCTCAACTCTTCCTCATCGATCCATGAGCTATCTTCCATGCGACGTCCTTTCCATCGAACCAGAAAGCGTCGGATCACTCTGCGACATGTTGCTAATTCGTGGACATCAAGAACATCTTCAATGGCGTCTGAAGTTACTATTGCTGCAGAAGTTGTTGGTGATGGTTCCTCTGACGAATGCTTTGGCACAGCTGCATCCTGGTCAACATACGAGTACAAATCAGACACATTATATATTGATGAAGTGTTGATTTCTAGGGGCAGGTCCAGGACATAGACATTTGGATCGATTTTTCAGATGATTTTGAATGGGCCCAATTTTTTGGGAATAATTTGTGGTGGGATCTTTCAGGTAAACGGTCTTTTTGAAAATGGGCCATAACCAAATATCCTTCCTTGAAATCAACTTCCCTTCTGCGGGTGTTGGCTTGGGTTTGATATTTGGTGAAGGTATTTAGGACTTTGGTACGGAATTCTTGGTGGAGTCGGTGGATATGTTCAACCAATTCATTTGCAGTAGCACTTGCTCACCCAGGTCGAGCCAGAGGAACTCTATCAAGGATGTGAGGAATAGGAAAATCATAGACACATTCAAAAGAAGATTTTCCGATAGATTGACAAGATGAACTGTCATATGCAAACTCGGCATGAGGAATGACCAAGTCCCATTGAGAAGGACGTTCTCCTGCGAGACATCGAAGTAAGTTTCCCAGTGATCTATTTACTACTTTTGTTTGGCCATCAGTTTGTGGGTGATATGCAATGCTATATTGTAGACGCGTGCCTAACTTAGACCACAATTTTTGCCATGACCTAAGAACCGAGTGTCCCTATCAGATGTAAATGAATGTGGGATGCCATGCAGACAAACAACTTCTTTAAAGAAAGGATCTGCTATATGCGATGCATCAGATGTCTTCCTACATGGAATGAAATGTGCCATTTTAGAAAATCGATCAACCACAACAAACACAAAATCAACCTTTTTAGCGGTCTGGGGAAGTCCTACTACAAAATCCATTGTTATATCTTCCTAAAGACGTATGGGAATGGGTAAAGGGGTATAGAGGCCTGAGTTCTGTTTTTGACCCTTAAAACATTGACATGTTTGGCATTGTTGGATCACTTGGACCACATCTCTTTTCATTCGGGGCCAGTAAAACCTTTCTTGGAGGAGGGCCGAGGTTTTGTCAATATCAAAGTGTCCGTCGAGACCTCCTTCATGTAGTTCTAGAATTAGGTTCTCTCGCAGTGAAGTGGCTGGCATGCACTATTGTGATCCTCAGAATAGGTATCCATTGTGGAGGAGATATGAGTTTGTCAGATGACTTTAAAAACCATGATACGCTTTGCTTAAGTCTTAGTCTTCACGATATAACTCCTTGATGTGCTCAAATCCTACGATCCCCTCGAAAATTGTTTCTAACAAATGAGCTCGACGACTCAAAGCGTCAACCACTCGATTTAAGGTGCCAACCTTATGTTTCAGGTGAAATGTGTATTCCTATAAGAAACTTGTCCATGCATGTCACTTATTGAGAATCTTTTGTGATTGCAAATAGCGCAAGGCTTCGTGATCTGAGTTGAGTATAAATTCTCGTTGGATGAGATATGGGCGCCAATGCTTGAGGGCTTGGATAATTGCATAAAACTCTACGTCATATGTGGAACAACGTGAGTGCACATCATTCAACTTTTCACTGAAATATGCAATTGGCCATCTTTGAGTGAGGACAACGTCGATACCATCATGAGAGGCATCACAATCAACTTCAAACACCTTGTTGAAATCGGGTAGGACAAGTACAGGAGCTTGCGTCAGGTGTCCCATGAGATTCTGAAAGCTACTATCAGCTTCTGGTATGTAGACAACTAGAAATGGGGACGGATTGCTACTACAGTTCCGTACAAATTGACGGTAGAAGGATACTAATCCTAAGAAACTGCGAAATCTCAGTGAGGGTCTTGGGTGTAGGCCAACTCCTACTGGCTTCAACTTTAATTGGGTCGACTTTGATCCCCTCAATAGAAACATTGTAACCTAAAAAGTTGACAGAGTCGGTGAGGAATTCAGACTTCTTCAGGTTAACATAGAGCCGGTGCTCCCTTAAGATGGTGAACACCTGTCACAAATGACTTAGGTGTTCCCCACGTTCGGTACTGTAGACCAAGATGTCGTCAAAGTAGACGAGCACAATGTGATTTGTGCTTTGGATCGCAACAGATCCTTCTTTAAACCAATGCTCGACGATGGGAGTTCCTTCCGCTTCTGGACGGATGATTGGACCGGAAGGGGTGTACTTCAGAACTTGTACCCTCGTTTGTTCGCGTTGGTGGTCGACAAAGACGCCACCGTGGCCTCCTGCTGGGACGGTGGCTGTTGGTGCCCATTGTTTGCGGCTAATTTATCGGACCAGCGATTGGACGACTTCACCTCCTTGATGGCGTTCTTCACGGACGCTTCTAGGTCCAATGGGGGCCGTGATCACTTGGCTCGGAAAGACGGTCCATTCTCTTCCAGGAAGGCGTACCACGCTCTTATTTCTTCCACTGTGGGGGACAATGCTACCTTCTTGCGTCACTGCAATTTCTTTTGGGGACTCAAGCTCCCGGAGCGGGTTGGCATCTTCCTTTGGCTCCTTCGGCGCGGTAGACTTTTAACTAGAGACCGTTGTGCAATTATGTTTCCCAATGTCTCGCACAATTGTGGTCTCTGTGACACAGAGAGGGAAACAATCGAGCACCTCTTCTTTCATTGCGGCCGTGTTCGTGCTCTCTGGGATGACCTGGGCTGGCTGAATCTCTTGTCTTTTGATGCGTTTTGGGAGAGCTTGGTGAATTCTGGGGGCCGATCTAGGGTGGAACTGTTGGACCCGATTGCACGTTTGTGGAGCATCTGGTTGGGAAGAAACGAGGCACTCTTTGCTCGGCAGCGGTTCTACAGGGAAAATATATGTATCTCGGCTACGCGTTTTCTTCTTAATTGGACTTCTGGGTAGCTTGTTTTGTTTGCGTCAGGGGTATCTCTTCTTGGATACCAACTGGCTTTTGTTTTGTTCTTTCCTCTTGTAAGTACTTTCTTCTCTACTTTTTTAATGCATTGGGGCGAACACCTCTGAGTGCTTCCCCCTTTTTTGAGCGTAAAAAAAAGTAGACGAGCACAAACTTTCCAATGTCGGGTCTCAAGACACGATTCATTACTTTTTTTTGAAGTCAAAAAGGGGGAAACACACAGTGGTGTCTAGATATGAGCAGCGGGTCGGGTCGGGCCAGGCCCGATCTAGCCGAGTCCCCGAGTCCGGTTCCAATTTAGGGGCTTGCGGGCCGGGCCTATGCTTGTCGAATTTTTAAAATTGCAGCCTGAGCCCGACCCACAAGTACATGGGTCGGGCCGGCCCGCCATATTAAAAAATTTTTTAAACATGAATAAGTCTACTCACACCGAAGGGGTCGAAATTCCCATGCAAAGATGGGAAAATCAGGAGACCTAAGTTCTACTGTTCTATCTTTCGATTCCCACCATCGATTGAACACGATTCCCGTTTCATCCCATATCCGGTTACTTGGAAAGGAGACACGCGAACAACCTACCTTTATTAGATTCGGAGCTTTCATGTGCGACATTCCAAAAGATCATATAGTTGTGGGAAATTGGAAAAAAACATAGGCACGACTCTGACAAGGACGTTGACAGAAGCAGATAGTCCAAAAGAAAAATTCAAAACTGAAAACACCAAACCTAAGCAACAACCATACAAAATACACATTTAAGGCAAATATACATATTGAATATGCATTTCTTCAAAACATGAACATAGTTGATGTCTAAACAATATAGAATAACGACAATTTAAAAAGGAAGATCTACTGTGATATTAGAAATCAGAAATTACAGATGGAAAAAATCCCGAGCCTAGGCCTATACTTGGGCCGACCCGCGGGCTTCAGGTTCGGGCCCAAGCTAGCCCGAACCCGGCCCGAAAATTGGATCGGGCCAAAAATCAAGCCCAAGCCCACTCATTTATTGTTTGGGATCGAGCTTTATCGGACCGAGCACCGGGCTGGGTCGGGCCGGCCCAAGAATATGCTCATCCCTAGTGGTGTCCACCCCAGATTAAAATTAATTACTTAAAAAGAAACATGGTCTTAAACCATTACAAAAGCCACGACTCAACAAGGCACCTAGATTGGATACATACATTCTCCCGATAGAACCTTTGACCCGAGAACGGAAGGACATTCCTAGCTAGCCAGATAGTCCACAAAAAGGGCCAGAGGACGAAGAGGATCTTTCCTCAGGTGTTGTTTGGCCACCACTAAGGAAGTCTAGAAAGAGTCAAGGCTCCTCACATACATCCAGTTCAGGTCGGTATCATCCCATATAGGTGCCATACACTGATAAAGAAAGAAAATATGCTCCACTGATCCAATTCCACTCCCGCAAAGAAGACATCTGTCAGAAACCATCTCAGAAAGTCTGGCACATCGATCTCTCGTCATAATTCTCTTTCGCCTATGAAGCCGTAGGAAAAAACCAATCCTCCCAGGGAGGTCAAACCTCCAGATAAAGTTGCAATCCCTAACCAAGTCGCCTGTCCTCGAGGGAGGCAGTCTGCAGATCATCTTGTAGGCCTTCTTGTCTGAGAAAGAGCCGTCTCTCCACACCCAATGGTCACGTCCCTCCGAAGGGCCCCCAGAATGTTTCAGGGAGTTAAGCATAAGAAGAAACTCTTCCCAGCGTTGGTATGAAAAGTTAGCGGAAATTGCGGACTGGACTTCCTTAGTGGTGGCTAGGTAGCGTCTGAGGAAAGATCCGCTTCGTCCTCTAGCCCTTTTGTGGACTATCTGGCTAGCTAGGAATGCCATTCTGTTTTCGAGTCAATGGTTCTATCGGGAGAATGTGTGAACCCCCTAGGATCCGGATACCCGTTTACACACGTTTCGCGTTACAACATTCATTCGCATTAGATCGCATAAGCTACGGAAATACAGGGAATTTCGCGCGGATAATTTTCCACATGACATTCACAATTATAACCCAAAGTTATTAGAACAATTGTCACCAAAATTTCTTTTCATTAATTTCCATATATTTTTACAACATGTACCAATTTCTAACAGTACATACAATATCCCAAAATCTGACTGAAGAGAAAGAAACATAATACAATATAAATTGAACAAAATTGGCACAAAATAAACCATACCATTGGGTATAAAATTTATCTCCTGAAATCATTAACCCGCTACTGTGCTAAAGGCTCCTTGCCTGCCATGCGTGCAAGGAAGAAAAGGCGTCAGCGGGTGCTGGTACTTCCCGTAAGTTTATATAAAAATAACAGGCATTTATTATTTACAAAAGAAAGCAAGTAGAGAGGCATGGGCAACTCAATTTAAAATTTAATTCTACTTGCAAATGTAAAAGGTTTTCAAATCTCTAGTAAGCACCTCTCATGATTAGCCATTAACCCAACATGTCCCACATAAGCATATTTATATTGTAACTAATTGATCATAGTAAGTATATTTCATTCTCATATTGCTTAGAGGTCATATTTATGGACTTTGATGATGGAAAAGATGAGATGAGAAGATATAATGATTTATTAAATTCTTAAGTCTAGTGGATAGTCTGTGGTCTTGGTTCTTGTGAAACCTCACACTATGACTCTAAGACTTTGGGAAAAGTCTTAGGGTTGGGGTGCCTCCGTAGGCATGCAGTGTAGTATAATGCATCCTAACTAAGTTCCCAACACGTCCACTAGCTTAATGAGATTTCGAATTCAGATTATAGTCACTTCCATTTACTCAACTTAAACTGTGATCTTTATAGGGATTTCAAAACTGATTATAGTCACTTCTAATCATCTCAATTTTAATTGTGATTTCCTCCAAACCTTGATTGTAACTCTCTCTCTGATGTAACTCTCGTTGATGTAAATATAGATGTAGATATGGATGATCTGGATGTAGAATCGCCAAGTCTGTTGGCGAAAGAAAAACTCAAGCGGTGAAGAAGCCAACAAAAGGCTCTTCCGTCTCGCCCTCTAATTGGAAGGACGGTCCAATAGAGGGATAGGTCTAACTCCCAAACTACGCCACTGAGACGGGTGAGAGGGACTTCCCGGAAAAGTCGCTCTAGAAAAACAGCCCGACCGGTAACGGGCAACCGAGCTCGTACGTAAAACTGAAAAACCAGGATCCCCCGCCTGGGTATCCTAAAAGACAGGGTCAACGGAACTGGTCTAAAGTCTGGATCCCAACGAGGCGTAAAAACACTGCGAACTCGCGTAAAAATCGAAAAGGGACTGGGATCCTAGACCCGCGCACTTGGCGGCCGCTGCCCTAACTGGGCTTCCTTTCCTCCGCCCAGTTGAGGGTCACCGCGCCCTCGCACGGTCATGTATAAGGGTCACAATGACCGGCACAATTAATTGTCACCATTGATTCACCATCTTGTTTATGCACTCACTACCTTGCAATTGAACCAATATCTTTGTGAAGATACAATAGAATTCCCTAGATGTATAATTCGAACTGACCAATAATCATAAGAATTCACATTCAAATGGCATGATTATGAGACTTATTAACTTAGCAATTATATATATGTGCAGCGAACAAATGCACAAACTCCATGTGACTTGGAAATATGAATGACTTCATAATTATATCATTCTCCAGTTAGCAGACCTCAAGAACCATTTTTTAATTCTACAAAGGAATGCCATGAAATAAGTCACATATTATATATATATTTATTTTCATAAGCCGATATTCTTTACTTTAAAATCTATAGAGTAGCATTCCTATTTAATCAATCATTTGTCAAAGTCCAACAGTAATACTGATTTCAAGTTTAAGCTTTATACTTAATCAAGATCAACTTAAAATAATGTTTAAGTTTAAAGTCTAATCAGTCAGTTGAATCTTTCCAATTCATCAAGAAATTCAATATTTTTGTTGAAATTAAAAAAAAGATGAAGTACAGAACACAACCAGAAAATCTTAACTTTTATACAAGTATTTTTGTTGAGCAGAAAATAGATAATGTGTTTATATTTATCTTAACTTTTATATAAATATTTTTTCCGAGCAGAAAACAGATAATGGGTTAACCTCGAAATCTTTCAATCCAGCCAACTAATTGTCATATTTAATTACGCATGATGGGTAAAATAGATTTCAATAATCACCAAAGAAACCTTGATGATAAATATAATCCAATTATTAAATTTCACTATTATCGATGTTTATGCATCATAATACAGGTATTGCTTTTAAAATGCATCCCATTATCGAAACTAGTTATTAAATTCAGGCTTTTAACAGAACCTGTTGATTAATCTACACCGATTAGAATATTGCAACTGATTTGATATCAATGACTCCAATTGTATAATTTAGTTACAATTTTCAAGCATTTCACAGAACTTAGTACAAGAATATGTGCAGCACTTCTTTTACAAGAAAAAATATTAGATCAAAATTCAGTAAAACTAACAAGATTTCATCAACTTAAATTAATAATACCACAAATTCTAAGGAATGCCATGCACGAAGGAATGATTTGCATGAAATCACGCAACATGCATGTGATTTATTACCCATGATCTCTTGTAATATCAAGTTGTAAAACTCTTATTTTTAAATTATGAATGAAGTCCTAAAATCCTCCATTTAAGAAAAATTTGGGCAAAAGGCAGAAACTTGATTTGAAATTTTTGAAGGACAACTTGTAATAAAGAGTTGAACGATTTCACAAGACAGGAAGAAGGATAACTGATCATGCACGGCTGCAAATGAGAAAGAGAGGAATTGTACTTTAGCATGAGTATCACAAAAATCTACAATCCCAGAACATCATTCTAGTCATTCAACTCATGAAGCATAAATGTATAAGTTGAGAAGCAATGCTAACAAAATCAATACAGTGACCAAATAGAGCTTTGAATACACATTTGGATTCTTAGATCTCATGGAAGGCAACATGCATGGCAGCAAGGAGAGTGGGCTGGGGATGGTACCTTAAAGTCCTATCAATGGAAGAATTTATGGCACAGCAACATGCAGAATATAGCTACAGCATTAGGACATCAGTTTTTCCAGGAAGAGGAGCATGAACTTTTGAATTTAGCAGTAAATAGGATAGAGCAGCTCTTAATTATTTTTTTTGTTACTTTTGGGCTTGTTTTAATATATATGATATAATCATTTAGTACTATGAGAAGTAGATTTATAGGAACTTGAGTAGAAACCATTTAAATCTGATTTGTGAGATGATAACTCCAACAAGATCAATTACATGCCAATAGATGATAATCAGAGGAACCGTGTTCTTATCATTTTGATGATTCCTTAAATAATAGCAATCATTTGCACAACAAAAAGAGGGGTTTAATAAGGCATGCATGGCAGCAAGGGGGGTTTAGGGATTGTACCAAATGAGATTTCCCCTAAATTTGGAGATAAATCTCCAACATGCAGTGGCTATGGACTCCAATAGAGCAGCAACAGCAGCAGGGGGTCCCTTTGGTGCAGTTCCAGGCCTTGTTTGTGACAGGAGCTGTTGCAGTTCTTCTTTGAAATTGAGGAGCATTAGCTCACTTCCAGCAATTGTGAAACAAGAAGGTGGAGGAACCAAGTTCGTTGGTTGGAGCTTCAAATATTTCTTGGGGCATTCACGGTGGAAAGAAATGGGAGGCAAGAAATTGGAGAGGAAATAGGAAACGAAGTAGTGTCTCTTGTCTTAGATTTGTAACGTGAATGGAGAAAAAGAGGGAGATGAAAGGGAGAGGAATTGGCTCCTACGGTGATTCTTTTCGGGAGAAATAAGGGGAAAAAGGAGAGAGGGTTTCTCCCGTTGGGCTTTTGGCTTCTATTTATAGTGAGTAGCAAGGTTTAGTAAATTTCCAAATGGAGTCTTTACCATGAAAAGTGGAATGAAATAGAAGGCCAAGTGGAGAGAATAAAAATATAGCCGACTGTTGTCTGTTAACACAGTAACAGAATTGATTTATTTTTTTTTCTTTATTTGACATACTTAAAAGTCCACCGTACGCGCACCTCGGATCTTGGATTTTGACGCGCAATATCTTGATTTGATCGTCTCTGAACGACGATCAAAATGAGTATAATGTTGATATACTTTTGGTCGAGTTTTGAATACCCGAAATTTTCGGATACGGCTTTTGTCTAAGACTATATTTTTGTGATTTAAAAATATCATATGACCTTCGATTGACGAACGGTCGATTCCGTTGGTCTCGTGTCGTCGAATCGTATCTAATGACGGTCTCCGTTCGTTTCGTGATTTCCGAATTTGCGTCGCGGCTTTTCGCGGCGCGCATTACAAAGTGACCGATTTTTGGTCGATTTCTCCCGAACGACTTTTGATTCGTGATCAATTGGTCGATTTAGGTTATCTAATATTGTCAGATAACTTTATTGGGTTAATCGGATGCTAATCGGGTTGAGTTCGGGTTTAGTTGGAAACCGGATGTTACAGAATGTATGTATCAAATCTAGGTGTCTTGTTGAGTCGTGGCTTTTGTAATGGTTTAAGACCATATTTCTTTTTTAATTAATTAATTTTGATCCGTGGTGGGCACCACTAGGGATGAGCATATTTTTGGGCCGGCCTGGCCCGACCCGGTGCTCAGCCCGATAAAACCCGAGCCCGAAACAACTAAACCCTAAGCATAAGAAGAAACATCTCTTCCAAGCATTGGTATTAAAAGAAACTCTTCCAAGAAGAAACTCTCGAAGGTACTACCATGCGGGTTGCGGAGGTGAGGGGGATTCCTCTCCTCTCCAGAAATCTGAAGTGCGTGCGGCCTGCCTTGGAGCACTTGAGCGTGGTCATCCGGGTGTTGGATGATGGCTTGTCCCCAGGCTCTGATCCGGTCGTTACTCTCTTGGCAATAGAGCGCTTTGGCGAGGAGCCCTCGGCATATGTAGCGAGCTTGGCCGTGGGGGCGTTTCAACTTCCGTCTCGAGATCCGCTTCTCCGTTCCTCCCTCTTCCGCCGTCGGGGGTATTGCCCGACGTTGACTCCTCCCCTTCCTCTTCGAAGGCCGGTGAAGGCTCTTCATCTTCTTCCTCGGTTAGCGGTGACGATCTTTCCTGTTCTTTTCCGGGACTTGAATCGGCGGCTGCTTAGGCCCTTGGCGAGATCCCCGAGACGTCCTGTATGATGACTCCCGAAAGGACTATTCTACTTTCTGGACTGTCTGGTGCGTCGCTTGACCTCTCGTTTGTTGCGACGAATTATCAAAGCCTTTCCACTCTGCGCTCATTTGGTTTGTTGGCGGATCCTCATGCGTTCTCGGTTCCTTTTGCTCGGATCCTATGAGCAGATATTCGGTTGGCTGCTTTGGGATGCGGGAGTCCGATTCTCTCTCTCGGGTCCTCGGGCGCCCGTGATTCGTCTGGTTTGGGCGGGGTTCTTCGCGGTCGGGTTGATGCGACCCGACTCTCTTTTTTTTTGACGCTCACGACCCAACTCTCTTGTGCCCCTGGTTCGTCCTCGACTCAAGCTCGAGACGCTCCCATTCGGCTTTGCTTTTCTTCGGGGCCGGGGAGCTGGTACTCTTGGGGCTCGAGTTCGTTCGCTGGAACCGAATCGCCTGCTCCCTTGCTACACGAGTGCCCTCCCTCATGCCCTGACTTGTCATGCATGGGGGATGATCCGTGCAGGAATTCCCTACCCGCTTGCTCCCAGAGCTCCTCCCCATGTGGGCTGACGGTCGGGTCTTCGGGCCTGGTCATTACTGGGGCAGGGGGAAGTATCTCTCAGCGCCTGCCTCGACGGCCGATAAAGGACATGGGAAAAGGTATACACGAAGGAAGCGTATGAGGGTGGTGGTTGTCGACTTGCCACCTTCCTCGGCCCGGAAGGAGTTGATTGTTGAGCTGGCGGGTGTTGTTTACAAGCATGGGCCTTCTCTCTCCCAAATGAAGATTCTATCGTGAAACATGCAGGATCTGGGTGACCTGAATAAGCGGAAGACATTGGGTTCACGATTTCTGGAGTGGGGTTGCGATATTGTCCTCAGGAAACTAAGCTAGAGGCTCTTTCGGATTTGGTTTGGAGGTCCTTTGATGAGGGTTCGCTGGACGCGCACTCGTCGCTGAATGCTATGGGGACTGCCAGTGGATTGCTTGTGGCTTGGAGGAGTTCCTTTGCGTTGCGTGCGGAGCTTGAAGGCTCCCACACCATCACTGTGCTCCTGGAGTGTTTGCGCACGAGCTCGGTTTTTGCTCTTTCTTGTGTCTATGGGTCGTGTTTGCATTCGTCATGACACCGGCTGTGGTCCGATCTTTTTTTTTTGAAGCTCCAAAAAAGGGGGACACACGCGGAGGTGCTCGCCCCAATCTATTAAAAAGTAAAAGAGATACTTACAAGGGGAAACGGGAGATGAGAAATTACAAAACAAAATAAGGGGGGTAAACGGAGATCGTAGCCCCTGGTGCTAAAAAAAAAATTACAAAGAGGTCCAGTCACGAAGGAAGCCCGAGGCCGTCGATCTAACATTCTCCAAATAGAACCGCTGACGAGCAAAGATAGCTTCGTTTCGCCCCAGCCACAGGCTCCAAAGCCTCGAGATTGGGTCAAGCAGCGCAGGCCATGGTCGACCCCTATCACAGAACAAGCTTTGGCAGAAATGAGTGAATGAAGATAGATCCAGCCACCCCAAATCCGCCCATAACGCATCAACACAGCAGCAATGCAGAAATAGGTGATCAATAGTTTCCGTAACCATGCCACAGAGACCACAGAGAGGCGAAGAGTTGGGAAACATCCGTGCACAACGATCACGAGTTAGTATTCTTCCCCTACGGAGCAGCCAAAGAAAAATACCCACACGCTCAGGAATCCTGAGCGCCCACAATAGATTGCAATCACGCAAGAGCCTGTCATCCCTCCCAGCGGGAGCGGGCAAGATGGCCATATAAGCGGCACGAGTAGAGAAGGGACCATTCTTCCAGGCCAAGTAATCCCTGCCCTCAGAAGGCACAGGGGCATCAACAAGAGAGCTTATGAGAGAGATATAATCGAGCAGCCGCTGATCCGACAAAGCCTCAGAGATTAGAGGGCACCAAACGCGCCCATCCCAGCATCCGGCCACCGTAACATCTTTGTTGGGGACCAAAGCGTAGAGACGGGGGAAAGAGAGACAAAAGGGTCCCCTTCCCGTCCAGTCGTCCTCCCAGAAGCGAAGCAGAGAACCATCGCCGAGCTTGAATGAGAATAGGGAGCGATTCCGACAGAGAGCGCCCATCACCCCAGGCCAGAAGATAGAGACCTGGCCCCGATAGTCGCCACGAAAGGCCCAAAGGATGCCATCCCCTGCCGCACCCCTCAAACAATTAATCAAGAAATTGTCCTCCTTACCCCAAATTCTCGCCGCCCATTTGAGCAAGAGAGCATCATTCACCGACGCCAGGCGCCTCACACCCAACCCGCCCTCCTTCTTAGGACGCGTGACCTCATCCCAGGCAACGAGGTGCACACCCTTCCCCCCTCCCCCCTTCTTCCCCCACAGAAAAGCCCGCATACACTTCTCCAGACGCCAACGAACCCCCTTTGGCATCCCCCGCACCGAGAGAAAGTAGATAGGGATAGAGGAGAGGACTGTTTTAAGAAGCACTAACCGGCCACCACGGGATAGGATCGCCGCGCGCCACCCAGCCAGGCGATGCTCCACCTTTTCGACGATCGATTTCCAGTCACGCGTGCGCGCGCGTCCCAATGTCAAGGGTAAACCCAGGTAGTCGAAGGGGAGATCAGAAGTTTGACAGCCCAGCACGTGCGAGCACATCGCCGCCTCCGCCGCGGACATGAAGAAAGGGACCGCCTTAGATTTGTTGGCATTCATATGAAGACCGGAGAGCTTGCTGAACAATTGAATAGTAGTAGCCATTGGGGACACATTCGAAGGATCCCCCTCAATGAAACAAATTGTATCGTCAGCAAATTGGACGATCGGTATGTGGTACGGGCCCAGAGAGCAGCCCCTAGACAAACCTGCCCCCACCACACCTTCGATCATGCGCGGCAGAACATCAGCCGCCAGAACGAAGAGGAGAGGGGCTAGGGGGCATCCCTGGCGAATCCCCCTCCGCGGTTGGAAAGAACCGCCGGCCATCCTGCCATTAACCAAAAGAGATAGCGAAGCCGTTGACACACAACGCCACATCCAAGTAATCCAGGAAGAGGGGAACCCCCTTCTCCAAAGAACGGACCATAAGAACCGCCAATCAAGAGTATCATAGGCCTTGGCAAAGTCAATCTTCCAAAGAATTATGGGATCGATTTAGGATATCAAAGCCATCGTTCCCTCGCAAAAATCCCGCGCCACAGCCAGAACATCGTTCCCGAGAAAATCCCAAAATTCCTTGTAAAAACAAACCGGGAAGCCATCAGGCCCCGGTGCAGCATCACGATTGAGGTCCCAAACCGCCCCTTTGAGTTCTTCCAAAGAAAGCGGGAGCACGAGCGCCTCCGCAGAAGAAGCAGGGAGAGCAGGAGCCCCCTGGCCCGACCAGCGCCACCGCCGCGGGGCCGAGGAGCCAAACGCAGCACGAAAATAGTTCCCCACGGCCACCCCCACATCAGCCTCCCCCTCGAAATGCACCCCACCAATGGAGATAGAAGAAATGGAGTTAGAGCGGCGGCGGCCACTCGCCACCCTGTGAAAGTACGCAGAATTGGCGTCCCCCTCCTTGAGCCACCTCACCCGAGATCGCTGACGCCACTCGATTGAACGCTTACGATCCTCCATCCGTGTCGTCGCAACGGCGGCAGCGCGCTCATCCAGCTCGTCCGAAGTCAGATTTCTATCATTCTCGAGGCTAGAGCATCTTTCCCTGGGGTGGCTTGGTTAATTGGTGGCGACTTCAACGTCAAATTGCTCTCATTTGACAGACCCGAGCTTCGGGGCGGACAGGACCCGAGCTCGATGGATTTCACGGAATGCACATACATTCTTTAGTTGGAGGCCATGGATGCGGTGGTACGAAATATACCTGGCAGAACTCCGGCTCTCGTTCACGTCTCTACCGCTTCTTGGCTTCTTTGGAATTGCTTGAACTCTTCTCATTGTCCTTTGTTGTGGGCAAGCCAAGATCGTTATTCGACCATACTTCGATTTTGTGGGACTCCGGACAACATTTGCCGCCCAAGAGTTTTTTCCGTTACGAGAAGGCTTGGCTTCTCGAAGATTCGTTCCGGATTTGGTCTCCTTTCCTTGGACATCGCTTTCTGTCTCTGGTTCCGCCGCAGCGAGATTCTCACAGAAGCTGGATTCTCTGCGTGGTCGACTTTGTGAGTTCAAGCGTGCGTCTAGGGTGGCCCACTGTCTGGCTAGGGCGGAGGCTGAGGGCGTGGTTGGCACTTTCGACAACTTGGAGGATGAGCAGCCATTGGGTGATGGTGAGTTGGATCTTAGGGCAGCGGCACAGCGGAGGATTGCTGATGAGGATTTGAAGCTTGCCGTGGAGTGGCGTCAGAGGTCCAGGCATGCTTGGGTCAAGGGGAGTGATGCCAATACCGCTTTCTTCCATAGAATTGCTAATGTGAGATGTCGGACCAATTCTATTCGCTCCATCGTGGTTGGGCGAGTTCGCGTTGACGACAATCGTGAGATGGGTAGGGTGATTGCCGAGCATTTTCGCGACTTCTGTGCGAGAGGTCCACATAGTCACTGGCGGTGGTCGGGTTTGGGCGCCACTCAGCTTTCCGCCGTCCACGCTGGCAGTTTGGTTCAAGGATTCACTTTGTCTGAGGTAGAGGCTGCGGTTTGGAGTCCGAACTATGATGGGGCTTCGGGGCCGGACGGTTTCCCGATCTTCTTCTATAGGGATTTTGGGACTTGGTGGTGGCTGAGGTGTTGGAGGTATTGGTTGAGTTTGGTGGTTGTAATGCGGGTATCAATAAACTCAACAAGGCTCTCGTCTTTCTTTTGCCCAAGTGTGACGCTACCAAGCATATTGAAGACTTCAGACCAATCACGTTGTCCAACGCTCTCTATCTCATTGTGGCTAAGGTTTTGTCTATCAAATTAAGCAAGGTTCTTGAACACATTATCTCCCAATTCTAGTCGGCTTTTGTTCCTGGCCGTCAGATTATCGACTGCCTGATTACTGCTTCTGAGATTATTGCTGACCGGAATAGGCACAATGTGGCGGCGCTTCTCTGGAAGGTTGATTTCTCCAAGGCTTATGACACTTTGTATTGGCATTTCCTTTGGGATGCTCTTTACCGGCGGGGTTTCCCGGAGCTTTAGATCTCTTGGATGAAAAGATGCGTCACGACTACTTCGCTGGCTGTTCTCGTCAATGGCCGCCCGGAGGGTTGTTTTTTCCGGCCTTAGAAGGGCATCCGTCAAGGCTGCCCTCTTGCCCCTCTGCTTTTCATTTTTGCCTCGGACGTTCTCGCTTGCATGGATTCTCGGGTGCAGGCTAGCGGGCTCACGTGTAGTTACTCGAGAGAGGACATCTCTATCCCTCTCTTGCAGTACGCCGACGACACCATCTTTTTCATTGAGGGCGGCAATGATGCGGCTGGTGCTATGGCGAACACCTTTGACCTTTTTGGCGAGATGTCAAAGCTTACGCAGAATGCGAGTAGGTCCTCTCTGATCCCTTTTGCTCTATCCGATGAGGAGGCACGTAGCTGTAGCCAACATCTCGATTCAGTTTGTGGCAAACTCCCCATTCGATACTTAAGGGTACACTTGACTCTTCGTAGGGCAAAGTTGGGTGATTGGCTTCCGGTTGTCGAGAAGATTGAGAAGAGACTCGCGGGGTGGAGATCTTCGCTCCTCTCCAAGGGGGGACGCCTCGTGCTCCTGAAGGCGATGATTTTAGCGATTCCGATCTACTTTATCTCTAGCGCCTCATGCCGGTTGGTATTCGCACGAGACTTGAGAGTCTCATGCGGAAATTTTTGTGGGGTAAGAAAGGCTTGAATGCTGATGGCATGCATCTTGGGGATTGGGAGACCGTCCCCTTCCGAAGGGTGAGGGTGGTCTTGGAGTCAGACGCCTTGCCTCGATGAATGAGGCTCTGTTGCTGAAATAGGTGGGCAGGATCTGGGGAAACAATCACGATCTCTGCATTGATCTTATCCGTCGGATTTACTCGACGTCAATTGGCTCTCCGGAATTATGTGGTCTGAGACGCTCCCCTTCACCTTTCTGGAAGGGTATCTTATCGACCCTTCCTCGCTTCTGTGAGCTTTTTAGGCCGGTTTTGGGCAGTGGCCAGACCTTCGCCTTTTGGACTAACGAATGGACGGGCGGGGGATAGCTCTTGGCCCGCTTCCCGCGCCTGTTTGCTTTGGTGACTGACCAGGCAACCCATGTTGCCTCTTGTTGAACCGACGGGAACTGGATGCCGCTGTTTCGTGCTAGCTTCTCCGATCAACGTCTTGACGAGTTTCTACTCCTGCTGGACTCTCTGCGGGCTCTTGGTGGACCCTCCGGGGAGGTGGACCACTAGGTGTGGAGGGGACTCTCTCTCTCGTCGGGAAGGCATATGCGGCGATCTGCAGGCCTCCTCCTTCGCAATTGGCCGTGTTGACTAGAGATTGTCATTTCCTGTGGGGGCTGGGGCTCCTAGAACGGATTTGTTTCTTCTTGTGGTTACGTAGGCGCAAGAGATTGATGATGCTTGATCGTTGTGCCATACTGCTCAGGGCTGTGTCGGACAGGTGCTTGCTTTGCGACAACGAGATTGAATCTGTTGATCATCTATTCTTCCAGTGTCATGAGACGAGATCGCTTTGGGATGATTCGGATCTAGATTGGGTCGGCTCGGGGAACTTGCTCTTCTTCTGTGAGACTTTGCTTCTTGCCGGGCAGTGCCCACGGAGTGAGTTGCTCCAACCGGTGGCCATCGCTTGGGCCATCTGGCTGACTAGGAACGATATGCTCTTCTCAGATCAGAGGTTCTATAGGGAAAATGTTTCCATCCAGGCGAAGTATCTTGTAGAGACTTGGCTCTTGTAGTTTCTTCTTTGACTCATGTACTTCCTTTTTATCTTTGTAATACATCCAGGGGTAGGCACCTTTGAGTGCTTCCACCCTATTTGGCTTCAAAAAAAATGAAAAGTTAGCAGAGAACAACGCCATCCAGTTCCTGTTGCTCTAGCAGCTAGAAACGTGTGCCTCACGATTAGCCGCCAAGGCATAAAGGCGTGGAAAACGGCTACAAAGCGACCCATGACCCGACCAATCATCCGTCCAAAAGGTGAAGGATTCTCCATTGCCCAGGACATGTCGAAAATGCTCATGGAAGCGTGGGAGAATCGTCAAAATTCCCTTCCAGAAAGGTGAAGGCAACACCCCAGGATTGTTAGTCATCGACGACGGGCAAGAGATGTCATAGATTCGACGAACAAGAGTACGACTTATATCTTCACTACTCCCCCAAAGTCTGCTCACACACTTCATCAATAGGGCTTCATTCATCATATCAAGACGCTTGACACCTAAACCACCTTCAACCTTATGAAGCGTGACTGTCTCCCAGTCCATAAGGTGAATCCCGTTAGGCTCCCGATCGGTTTTGCTCCACAAAAATCTTTTCATCAGCCTCTCAAGGTGCTTTCTAATCCCTGTGTGCAAAAGGCGAGTATACATGAAGAATATCGGAATTGCAGAAAGCACTACCTTCATCATCACAAGAAGACCCCTCTTAGAAAGGATTAAAGAGTTCCAACCCGTAAGCTTTCTCTCCAGCTTGTCAACAACAAGTAACCAATCTGCCATCGTGACCCTGCCGGATGCCGGCGACAATCCCACGTAACGAATAGGGAGGGAACCACACTTTGCACCCAACTCGAAACTACACAAATGTGCCTTATCCTCAGATAGGGCAAAAGGAATCACCATAGACTTGCCATGATTCAGGGCCAACTCATACATATCTCCAAACATCTCAAGAGTGACTGCCATGCCATTGGCTTCCTCCTTGTTACCCTTAATGAAGAAAATTGTGTCCTCATCATACTGAAGAAGAGGGACAACTAGCCTATCCCTTGAATAGCCACCCGTGATCCCACAACTATGTACCCGGTTAACCAAACAAGCAAGAACATCAGTGGCGATGACAAACAATAAAGGTGCTAGAGGGCAGGCCTGTCTGACTCCCCTTTGTGGCTGGAAGAAGCATCCCTCTGGACGGCCATACACGAGAACTGCTATAAATGTAGTGGTTATGCAACGCTTCATCCAAGAAATCTAGATCTTCGGAAAACCCTCCTATGTAAAGTCGATCAGAGAAATCACCAATCCAACGTATTGTAAGCCTTTGCAAAATCAACTTTTCGTTGCAAGGCCTTCGCCCCTCCTCTCTTCCAATCAGCAATGATCTCAGAGGTCATAACTAAGCTATCCTTAATCTGTCTCTCAGGAACAAAGTTTGACTGGAAGGGGGAGATAATGTGCTCAGGCACCTTGTTTAGCCTGGTAGCAAAGACCTACGCCACAATCAGATATAAGGCATTGGAAAGCACAATCGACGTAAACTCTTCAATTCTTTCAGCTGCCTCACGCTTAGGAAGGAGAAAAATCAGAGCCGTATTCAGGTTATCAAAACTGCATTATACCGACAACACTCCTCCATTACCTCCAGCACTTCATTGCCCACAATATTTCTGAAATCCTTATAAAAAGAGACTGAGAACCCATTCGGACCAGATGCCCCATCTGCGTTCAAATTCCATACAACCAGTGTTTCAAATTTCTCGAAATTTTGGCGAAATTTCGGTTTCGACACCATATCGAAATCGAAATCGAAATCTCGATATATACCCTTCCTTCACAATTCTAGGTCGATTTTGGCCGAAATTGACGAAATTTCGACGAAATATTATTTCGTTTTTTAACATCTCGAAACAAAATCGAAATCGAGATTTAAAACCTTGCACACAGCTACCTTTGGTTCTTCCAATGTAACCGTCTGAATCAAACTACTAGCATGAGCAATCGACAGTTGGAAGCCCCATGACTAGTCCACCTCCACCGCCTGTCAAAATCTCTCTTCGAGAACTCATGAAAATGATCCGCAATCGCTCTTCCCATTTCTCTGTTGCCATCCACCTTGACACCGTCCACGATCACCGACTGGATAGTGTTACTACGACGCCTCCCACTTGCCGCTCTGTGAAAGAAAGCAGTATTCACATCTCCCTTCTTGAGCTAGTTGTGCATGGACCTTTGTTTCCATTCTGTCACATGTTTCCTGTCCTCGTCAACGATCTTCCTTTGAGCCTCTTCTCTTTGAGTCGGTTCTTCAGCATTCAGAGGTCTGCCATCCTCCAATCCGTCAAGTCTCGCAACCTCCCCTTCTGCCGCCACCCTAACTGTACGGCGACCCTCTCTAGATTCTTTCTTGAAAGCACAAAATCACATTTGCAAAGAGGATAACTTCTGAACGAACCATGATGCAGCGGAGTCACCGAGTCAGAAACCGGCAAAGAAGACCAGTGGGATGAGACTAGATCTCTGAAGGAATCTTCCAGAAGCCCAGCCTTTTTGTAAAAAAGCCCCTCGAGGGTGAAAGCTCACAAGAATCCCATAGAATCGGAGTGTGATCTGACCTTGTTCTCGTTCTACTAGCAGCAAATGACAAAGGGAACAACTCCATGAGCTCAGTAGAGGCTAGTAAGCAATCAATGCGAGAGCGAGAACCAGAATTCCTCCAGATGCATTTTGTGTCCGCAATGTCCATCACCTCAAGCTCCAAGAAATCAATAATCTCCGCAAAATCTGCAGAACCCGAAGCCTGACCGCCATGCGACCTCGACCAATCTGAAGAAAAAGGGTAACATTAAAATCTCCACCTAGTAACCAGGCACAACCTGGGAAAACAGTCCTCGTTGCCCTCGTATCAGACCACAACTGCCGTCGAAAGGCAGGCTGACATGGCCCATAGACACAAAAGAAAACAAATAAGGCACTCGTATGAAGACACTCCAAAAGCACCGTGAGGACATGAGTACCCCTCAGCTCTACGTGGAACGCAAATGCGGAATCCTTCCAAGCTAAAAGCAATTCACCTGCTCAGCCAGAGACAACAATCGACCGAAAATCAGAGAGTGAACCCGCATCAAAAGAGCGCTAGACCATATCCGAGACAAAATCCAACTATGTTTCTCGTAGAAAAACTACATCATAACCCCCCTCTATGAATCTTGAGCCCAAAATCCTCTTTTCTGGTTCACCTAGGATCCTCATTTAGAACCCGCAGTAGAGCTCCTTAAAAGAACTGTCCCTGACACTGCGACACATGAGATTTACAGTCAGAGATAGGAGGAGGCTCAACATGTTGGACCTTAGAACGTTGCCTTCTTCAGTACCTCTTTTCGAACTTTTTGTCCGCAACCGAACCACTCGCAGTATCTGACCCCTGTGGGCCATGCACAACCATAGCAGATCCTACGTCACTAACAGAATGGGCCGCCAGCTCTTGCGGATGCTCGCAGGAGCCTTCAGAACCAAGCCTTCAAGAGAGGCCTTAGAAGCAAGGCAACCATCCGGATGTTGGGAACCCAATATGGGCTAGCAGAAAAAGGACCGAACCCATTGGTTCTCCAAAGCTGAGTCCGAACCAAAAGAGGAAGGGTCAGATCCACTGAAACGAAAGGGTCCGCAATCGTTAAGCAGGTCAGGACCGGACCCGCTCGCCCGGGAGGAACAAAAAAGCACCCCGCCCGCAAGATCCAACTTCGTGGGTCCAACTCCAGTGCCCGCACAAGAGGCGAAACAGACAACTGACCCTCATCACCAGACAAAGGGAGTCCAAAAGGGGAAGGCCGTATAGATGCCTCCTGAAATCCCACCTCGGAAGACGTGCAATCAGTAACCGTAATGGGCTGACGTGGACCCTGGCTGGAAGCGGAAGCACCGCCTTCGACCTCCGACCGAATTGGCGGCGATGGAGGAGGTAGAAAGCGAACCTGCAGGGTGAAGGAGAAGTGGTTGCCCGTCAGCTCCATCGCAGAAACCGACTCCACATCACAAGGACAATCCATCAGCAAGTAGGTGACATTAGGGTCCGATCCTGGCAAGCTTCCGTCGGCCAAGATCCAAATCACCGATCCCAAATGCTTCAGCGTCAGCCCCAAGCATGCTACTGAGCGTGAGAGAAAATGCACCCCCAACACTTGCGCACTCCGCCTGACTGAGCGATCAACAAATCTATCAGCAAAGCGAACTCTCCATGCGACGTCATTTTTGAGGCCAGAATCCAGGATGTGCGTCATCTGTTGCTTCGACAACCCTCTCGCTTAGCACCTCCGATCACCCAACTCCGCAACATCCCTCGTGAAAGCTTTGCCAAACTGGTGTGAAAGCCCCGCCCACACTGATAACGCTTACAACGACTCCTTCACATGAACCCATCAAGAAGCTGGTCTTCTGCTTCAAAGAAGAATTTCCAACTATAGAGGCATATGATCGACTCGCCTGGCAGCCGTTAGCCCGAGACTCTAAAGCTTCTCCCGTCGAGGAACCCGAAGACGATTGACTCTATGCTCCATGACTGGATGGCCAACCAACAACGAGCAAGAGCGCCGGCGATGGCCGACCTGCCTGCTTCTGATAAGACATGATTCATTTAACATATGAAGGTACTAGGTGCATTGGTCAGGCCAAAAGGCATTACCAACCATTCGTACAAACCTTCGCAAGTCTTGAAAGTGATCTTCCACTTATCCCCAGGTCTAATTCTTATTTGGTGGTAGCCGCTTCGAAGATTCATTTATGAGAAAATACGTGATTCTGTCAACATATCCAACATATCATCAAGCCCGGTGATCGGGAATCAATATTTGACAGTTATCTTGTTGGCGATCTGACTATCCACACACATTCTCCAGGTCCCATCCTTCTTAGGTGTTTAGAGGGCGGGGATAGCAACATGGCTCATGGTTGCTCGCACATATCATTTATTCAGAAGTTCCATGACCGGACTTCATCTGGGCTCATTCGATAATGGGGCAAGTTAGGCAAGCTAGCTCCAAGGATAAGATAAATGTGGTGTTGAATGTCCCTTAGAGGTGGCAGTACTTCTGGTACGTCGTCTGGCATTATATCTGCGTATTCAGCTAGAATCGTAGCAACTTCAGGATTCATGTTATCAAGGTCCACTATGTTGTTTTCAACCTCCTTCTTAGTAAGGGCAAAGACGACTAATGACTCGTGAAGCTGGCGTCGAAAGGAAGATGCTTTAAGAACCATGAGTGTCTCATGCGCAGGTTGGGTGTCCTGCTAACCATAGGGTATTGGTGGTCAACTTGTGGACTCTTTGGTGGGACGGATGCCTTTTGCCTTGGATTAGGTGCGTTACGTTGAGGTCGAAGGGTACTTCGTGTTTTGTTTATTATAAAAGTGTATGTATTCTTCATTCCCTTGTGTTCAATTTCTCGATCAAACTGCCAAGGGCGTCCCAAAAAGATGTGGCATACATCCATGGGGGTAATGTGGCGCTAGACCTCATCCTTATAAGAAGGGCCAACGGAAAATTTGACAATGCATTTGGGTTCCTCCTTTAAGTTTAAACCACACCACTATAGGGTCGGTGTAAGGGCTGGGTTTGCAATTCCAACTTGTCCACCATTTCTTGGGCTACAAAGTTTTCCACACTCCCTCCATCGATGATCAAAGAACAACGATGACCACTGGAGGTACAAGTGGTGTGGAAGATGCTCCTCCTTAACCACACACCATCAACCTCAACCTTAGGTGCTAGCATGAGTTGTTGCACAATTTCTCCTGGTGCGTTGTTTTCTACTCCAAACTCATTGTGCTCAATTAGGAGAAAAGGTCCACTGGTCTCAACATCTACGTCAATATTCTCGCATTTTTCATTGTTATTTGTGTACCCAACCACCATCTCTGGTTCAATCTCTTCAGTATGGGTTGTGTCATTATTTGGTTCATTGTATACTAGGTGTGCGCTAGCTATGTGCGGGTTGGGGCATTCTGCTGCCCAATGAGTCAATGACCAAAGAACAACGATGACCACTGGAGGTACAGGTTGTGCGGAAGATGCTCCTCCTTAACCACACATCATCATTGTCAACCTTAGGTGCTAGCATGAGTTGTTGCACAACTTCTCCTGGTGCGGCTTTTACTACTTCAAACTCATTGTGTTCAATTAGGAGAAAAGGTCCACATATTCTCACATTCATTTTTATTTGTATACCTGGCCACCATCTTTGGTTCAATCTCTTCAGTATGGGTCGTGTCATTATTTGGTTCATTGTGTACTAGGTGTGCGCTAACTATGCACGGGTCGGGGCTTTCTGTTGCCCGATGACCTTTTTGCAAAAACTTGAAACAAGTTCAGGTCCTATGTTAGATCGAGCGCCAAGGATTCTAGATCCGTCATAAGAAGGTTGGGATTGGTTAGTTGCCATTCCAGAAGCGACACAAGACCTAGAGGCAACTGTCTTCACGATTGGTTGAGTGCCGACTCTAGTTAGTCTGGTCGATATGTTCGGTGTAGTGATGGGGGCATTAGAGGTGATTGTTCTGGGGTGACACATGATGTTCCTACCTAATTTGGCCTCAGGCTCAGACTCGAACAACTCTATCGTGTACGGTATCTACATTACGACAATCACACATGTATAATTCGTCTTGGATATTGGTCCGTAATCCATGTTTGTATCATGCAACAAACTGAGAGTCACTCTCCTTCAGGTTGTTTCAGGCTACCAAAAATTGGAATTCTATAGTGTATTCCTTAACGGTGCGTGTCCCTTGCTGTAGATTTTGGAGGCGGTTGTACAAGTTCTGTCGATACTCCTCTAGTAGGAATTTCTCCCGAAGTTTCTTTTGCATTTTAGTCCATGAACGAATTTATTCTTTACCTTGGTGGTGACGTTTCTCGTGAAGATGTTTCCACCAAAGTAAGCCATATCCTTTCAATTTTAACATGATAAACTGGACTCTCCTCTCACTTGGTAGATCCTTCTAAACAAAGAAGTGATCCAACTGATCTATCCAGTCTAAGAAATTGTCTGGATCTCATCGTCCATCGAAGTCAGTCACGTCAATTCTTATTCTACGGTCCCAATTAGAGTTTTGCACTTGATTCAGATGTCGAACACGTGGCTCGGGTGCTATTCGTTGATTTTTCTCTAATCCCCGTTGCCTGTGGGGTTCTTTATGCTCATCGTCTTTGTCACTTGAGGGGTGTCGTGAGTTTGGGTTTAGGGAATGTTCATTGTTGGCCTCACTCTCTGAACTAGGATCCCTCCGATCCTGTTGGCGACATCGTTGGTCTTAGGAACTCTCATCTTGTGTTTATGAGGTTCGATTAGAGCTTCTAGAGTTGCGATTCTGTCTCTATCCATTAGGTCAAAGTTTAAAACTTCCAATTGTTGAGTATTATTGGTAATTGTTCTCTCTATGCTTCCTAGATGGGTGTTTGTGCGACGGATCTTACTTCCAAGATTTGTTATCATAGCTTCCATACGTGCCATGGAATGAATGTCAGGTTGATAAGCCATCGTTGATCAGATTATAAAATCACACGGATATAGAGGGAAAGGAAAAAATGAAAAAAAAGAAAGATTATTTTTGTTTTTCTTGTGACAAAAAAGTGAGATTTAACAATTAAAATTGCAAATGAAGGACATGGAATAAACAGTCGACAGAGCCGGACGAGTAGAAAATAAAAAAAATTCGCCAGAGTCGTACGCCAAGCAGGAAATTAAAGATGGTTGGCATGGCTGAACCACAAGCAAGAAAATTAAAATAGGTTGGCGGAGCCGTACACATACAAAAAATAATTATAATGACGTAGGTAGTACTTGACAATTGACAGGAAATAAAGTGGTAGGCAATGCCTTATAACCTGCCGAGATTAAAATGATAAGCCACGCAAAAGAGAAGAAGGAAAGATGAAAGAAATGAAAAAAAGGAGAAGAAGAAGAAAAGAAAAAAACGACAGATACAATGCTACTGCAAAATGAAACGATATTTTTTTACGAATCAATTTTGCTCTGATACCACTTTGATGCAACCTAAAAATCCTTTTAGATTGCTAATTTAATGGATGCATATGCATAGGACATACCCAATGCTTTTAGAGAACTAAGTGCAAGGATTATGCGAATAGGCTCAGTAATTATTGAATCCTAGTCCTGCGCAAAAACACATACAGAAGTCCTAACTGATCATTTTCAGGGATACTTTCTGCAACACATCCCAAGAAAGGAGGAAATCAGAACGATCTATAGCTTGACTTCCATATTTACCAATACAATAGGATAGAACAAAAGTTGGCAATGAAAAAGTAATTAAATAAAAGAGTGAGCTGCATAATGGATAAGGGAAATCAATCTTTTAAAGCAAAAAGACAACATATTCTGACTAGAACTTCAACCTACACTCACAATAGAATAAAATATAAAAAGATATCAACACCAGGTACCGAATAACAACAGAATAACCACAAGAGGAGAGGGGAGATGACACTTGATAGAGGCGTTGGGCGACAGGGGCTGGGCGAGGGTTTGGGTGGATGTTGGCGATGGGGAGCGTGGAAATGGAGGAGCTGCTGGGGAAGAAAAGAAGGGGCTGGAACTGGGGAAGAAAAGAAGAAAGGGCTGGAGTTGGGGAAGAAAAAGGAGGGAAGGTTGCTGTGAGAGAAAGAGAGAGGGAGGAAGAGAAACGAGAGGAGAGGAAGGGAATGGGAGAGGTGGCAGGCCCGTAAGGGTTTCTTGGGTTCTTCTGCTGTCCCGTTTGCTGTCTCTCCTCCTTTTATAACATATGAGAGCCACCACAAGACAAAGGGAATGTGGCCTTTACATGGGGCTGTATCATACATGGTGCTGCACCGTTCCTAGACTTAAGAAAACAATAAAAAATAGGAATTTAACACTCAAGCCCTTCTAGAGCTTAACACACTACGGTATCACCCTTGCATTTAGATGTTTATTTGTTGAAGTGGCCTTTAACTCGTCCTAAGTTGCATCAGGGGGTATCAAGAGGTTTCTTTGGTTCTTTTGCTGTCCCCCTGGGCCCTTGCTGTCTCTCCCCCTCCTTTTATAACATATGAGAGCTACTACAAGGCAAAGGGATGGGGCCCTTACATGGGGTTGTATCATACATGGTGCTGTACCATTCCTAGACTTAAGAAAACAATAAAAAATAGGAATTTAACACTCATGCCCTTCTAGAGCTTAACACACTACGGTATAACCCTTGCATTTGGACGTTTATTTGTTGAAGTGGCTTTTAACTCGAGAACAGACTCGCAAGTTGGAAAGTTAGGATGCTATCAAGGGGTGGGAAGTCGATTCTGCTGAAGCATGTTCTTTCGACCATCCCAATATTCTTCTGTTCTACGAGGTTGCTGCATACGAGAGTGCACACAAGAATTGAGGTGGTGATGCACAGATTCTTCTGGTCAGAGGGTAGGCAGTTTAGGAGGGTCATTTGTTGGATTGGAATAGAGTGACAACGCCGAAGAAAAAGAGTGGGTCGGGTGTGCTGCAGGTGCGAGAAATGAACAATGCATTCATGACAAAATGGGCGGCTCGCATATGAGGGTGGCAGAGGATTTGGTATGCATGGTAATGAGGAAAATCTATGAGATATCCATGTCGCTGGATGTGGTCGGGGGGCAGCTACCATCGTCTTTGTGGAAGAGCATTACAGGAGATTCCAGAGATGACCGGTTTGTTGAGATCTGTGCTTGGGAATGGAGCGTTTTTCGGTTCTGGCTTGATCACTGGTCAGGGGAGGGGGCGTTGAGGGAGCGGTATCTACGTCTACTGCAATTAGCAACGGATAAGGATGAGATGGTGCAAAAGGTATGGGAACACAGGGTGTGATATCCAGTTTTTTCTTCACGGTTGTCGGATCAGAGGGTGGAGAACTTCTTGGCCATGCAGGTGGAACATACACTTATGGAGGGCTTGACGGATAGAAGTGATCATTACATTTGGGGGATGGTAGATTCTCGGCTAAGAAGCTTTACCATTACTTTGTGGAGGACGGGGAAGGTGGGAGGTGGAGGAGCTGGTCGGAGTGGACTTGCAACTGATATGGAGAAGCAAGGTGCCGAATCAAATCAAGATTTTTTTGTGGTTATTTATGCTTGGCAGGATCCTCACCAAGGATCGCAAGGGTCAAGTGATGGAGTTGTGGGACGTGGCGTGTAACAGATTTGGATTAACGATGGAAGAGGTGGTTCATTTGTTCTTTTCATGGACATCCGCAACTCAGGTGTGGAGCATGACGAACATATCTTGGCTTGCTGGAAGGGATAACTTGAGTTTCTAGAGGGATATTAGATCAGTGTTTGGTTATGGCCACGAGGATTACGCGTACCCCTTTTGCGTTGATTTGGGCTATGTGGTGTCTAAGGAATGATGTCATTTTTGGGGGAAAATTTCTACTCAGAAAATGTAATTGGGCATTGTAGGGCTTTATCTGTATTTTGGAACATGTAGCTCTATGTAATTTATGTAAACTATAAGTTTTATATATTTATATACATTTTTGTGGTGGGTCCCAACTTGGGATGCCACCCTGTTTACTTTAAAATTATCACCACATAAAATACTGCTCTGACTCTCTGATGGTTTGGCCTTCCACTTTGATCGTTTTGGCGTCGTAGCTTTAGCCATACCCTTAAACATAAGATGGGGGTGATTGAAAGGAGGAGCATGACCATAACCGCATTGGTATTCCTTATAATCCATAGGCTCTGCTGGTTTTCGTATGCATTTATTCGTTGCTCTATAAATTCACGGCTTGCTTGTAGCCCTTTTTCCAATCTTATATTACACGTTCCATGATCACCCCCTGGTGAACCCCTTGAATATCTCTATCCATCACCAGATTAACTACCAACACCGATCGCATCCTCATCCTCATCATCTCCACCACTATCTTTTGATTTGATTTTTATCTAGAACATGTTGAAAGTATATCATCAATAATAGCCTCAAGTTCCAATCCCCCTAAGAGGTTCCATCATCTGATCAGATCTTGCCATGTAGTTGTCAACATTTGTTCTCATTTGTTGGCTCGTGTTTTGATTTGACCTTCCATCTGTCTCATCGAGAACTGAAGCGACATTGGAATCTATCTACTTTTGAAGGACATCTTCATCCCCGTCATCATCATGCATTATATATATAATGTTGATGGGGTATGTGTAGTCATCTTTGTCATGCCCTTCTCTCGTACGTTTTATCTTCAACCTTAAGTTAAAATGTATGTAGATGAGATCATGGAGTTTCTCTTTTCCCAACTTGTTCCTTCTTTTGGAATGGATGAGGTTGAACATACTCCAGTTCCTTTAACATCCCCCAAAGGATTTAGTTTGGGCAATACTTTTACAGGTACCTTCCACAAGTTTAGCGTTTTTAACCTATATAGTAACCATCATTTGGTTGTGGAAAGATCAAAAGAGAGAACCCAAGTTAGTAAATAATGATCATGCTACATAAACTCAAGAAACATGAGTATTTATGGAATCTTAGATACTTATCGGGAATAGTATTGTCCCGCTCATTGATTACGGTAATTTTACCGAATGACCCCAATGCATCCGTAAAGAACTTCGCTTGCATTGAATGAAGTCATATTTCACCACATCATATTATGTCACAAAAAGCTTTTGTTGGAGATTTTACCATACTATTTACACAACTAAGTTTTTATATACTTATCTCATTAATGTACTTTTTCTGCATCTTCTCATCTCTCAGGAGCTTCTCCACCACAATCTGAACGATGGCTAGAAGGTCCGCGTTACTACCCAGAGTATACTTGTAACGGTACTCCGGATTGAAATAATAAGCTGGGCATATACACAAACATTTTCGGGTGATAATCAAAATATTATATACCCATCTATTGCTTTAGTACAGTGTTCAGAAAAACGACCGATTAAGCCGCATACTCGGCCGTATACTTGTACTCGGGGGCCTTGTGCTCCGAGTACGATGAAACGGCCATGTATGCGGGTTGACCCGCATACTCGGCCGAGTATACCCCCTATGCTATCGCATACTCGGCCGCTTTTCTGATAGAACTTTTTTTTACTTAATCTAAAACCAAATATCCCCATCCGCATAATAACATAAAACCGCATACTCCCCGCATAAAATCGCATACTCCCCGCATAAAACCGCATACTCTTCCGCATAAAACCGCATACTCCCCGTATACTCTCTCGAGTGAGGATATTAACATAATATTAACTATTATTTTATATTTTTAATAATAAAGAAATACCAAACCGCATAAAATTGCATACTCCCCGCATACTCTCCCGCATACCGCATACTCTCTATGCAGTGGCCCCTCCGACTGAATACCGCATAGCGCCTTCCTGAACATTGTCCCTAGTATTGTTGTGATGGCATGCTTGCTTGCCTCTCCGACAACTATCTGTGTGGTTCTTTGGGAACCATTGTGAATACAACTTGTTGTTGATCTACCTGAAAAGTCACCATCCTTTAATGATGGTTTCGTGCAACTCCCCTAAGGACTTGTTCAAGCTCATCTCCATTGATCTCTTCGAGGCTGTGAATAGACTTGGGCTTCCGACTTCTTTCAGACCATGACATGCTGCCCTTTAAGTTTTTTTTTTTGAAAAATGTTCCCTTTTATTCTTCATTTTTTTATTTTTTAAACATGCAATCGATGAAGGCTTTTATCTTAACGGTGTAAGGGCCATGGTCTCAACTTTTTGAGAATATAATCAATTAACTACTGTCTAAAAACAATATTGACTGCACACGTAAGCCTATTATGATTATACTCTAAGAAGAAACCAACATGCTCATCATGAACTTCTTGTATCTCGATCATACTCCAATGGGGAGATGTAGTTGCCTTTCCAGGCCCTTGAGGTTCCTGATGATGAGCCAATTTTGGTTACACTAAGCAACAAACCTAGATATCTGGACCTGTCACCTTGGCTGTTGTCACAAGGTCAAAATCCCACTATCGATTTCGACTTGTGCGGCGTTTGCTAACCCGTAGCTCACCAGTCTTCTTGAGTAGAACGATCACGGACACACTCCAACTCTTCTCGAACTTGCACTTGCTAACGTACTGGCGCTCCAACACAAGCACAAACACGGCTCTATGGATCGCTCAAGAACACTCTCAGTAATGCTCAAGAAGTCAACCAAACAATCACACAAGCACGAACACAAAGCTTATTCTTTTATTATATGGGGAGACTCGCTCTGGAGTGGGTTGTGTACAAGTGAGCCATCACCCATCCTTATTACAAGATTCAAGGCAACCCAAGGGAAACTCAGTATTACATTTACAATAATGACAATAAAGACTCAAGACTCTTTAAGTTATATGGTAACCCTTCATGTTTTACAGGAACTCTTCATCTTCCTATATCTTTGACTCTCTTGTTATCCTTTCATCTTCTTGCATGGTTGACGTCACATCAACCGTCCTGTCATCAGCACACTCGTGCTCCAACACTTGCTGATGCGGTTTTGCCATAACTTATCAAGTGCCGTCGAACACTCGATCTTGTGCCAAAGGGAACCTGCGACCACCAGACCCTCGTGCGATTAACCCTTCCTTAACGTTCCACATGCTAAGGGGAAGTCCACCATAACTTCGCTACCGTGGTCTCCAAACCACTCTTGTATGCATACTACCGAGCATGCTCGACAACCTCGTCATCGTTGCAGAAGTCAGTATTCGGTATTCAGTCGGAGGAGTCACTGAATAAAAAATAATCGGTATTCGAGTGACTCCGGAATTATCCGATTATATATTTTTTAATTATTCTTAATAAAAATAATTTTTAGTACATATATTCTTATATAATTATTTATATATTATCAATAATCAACATGAATCTATCATAAAATTATCAATTAACAACATACATATATAGAACTTTGCTATTTTTGGCAATATCATGATAAATGGTAACTCTTGAGAATTTAAAAAAATAAAAATTTTCCAGCATTGAACTACCAGTCGGCCGAGTAGTCGGTCGAATTATTAGACCAACTATTCGGTTAGGTTGACTATTGGCCGACTATAGTTTATTCAATCAGGATCCCCCATACCTCATAGTCGGACCGAATAGTCGGCCTAATCGATCGACTATTGCAACACTGACACTCGTACTCAACACCTGCCCATGCTTCATGCTTCCTTTGACTGGCACACATAACTACAGATATTGTGCGCCTTTGTGCATACGCCTGTGTGACCATACTGCATTGTACCGATTCACTACATACTGCCCGACTGCGTTCGTGTACGTACCACTACATGCATCCACCATCATATCTTGCACTGATGTATGTACTTGCAACACTACAAGCTCCATGACACTCTGCTACCAAGCCAGTGTCCTCTGTGACACTTCTCCATTGTAGCATTGAGCCTCCAAAACTCCGTGGATAACCTCTGTGCTAACTACGCACTCTGGACTTCTCCTGAAGTTAGCTCCACCGATCATTCTCATGCATCCACTACTGTGTGCGCACGATCATTCTCGATCACGAAATTTGGGGTTATGACAAGCCTCCCCACCTGATGAATTGATTGTCCTCAACCGAGCATGCCTTCCTCAACTGGCGTTCTGTCATAGTCCTCCACCTGTAATGCACCCTCTGATGCTGCTCAATTGGAAGGATGGTGCAAGCTTGCACCTCCTCCCTTCTCACACTTGGTCTTCACTCGAACCATCACGTCTCTCCATGACTTGGCCTTCGTCTTGAGAAGCAGAGCTTCCTCGTCTGCTCCCGTCCTCGATTTATCCCTCATGGATCCAACATCTTCGTTGTTGGTGTCTGACAGCTCCAGCTTCACATGTGGAGTACTCGCCTCCACGCTCGCTCATTGTCGATCTCGATCATTCCCCATGGATGTCTCCGTTTCCTAGGAGAAGAGCACCTCCCACGTTATGAGCATCTTCGGTATCTTACCTTTCACAAGACCATTAGCGGTGTGGTTCATCACTAATTTTACCTCCTATGGACATTTATCTCGATGTCTATGTTGTATCATCCTTCAGAGCTCTGCATTACCTTCCCGTGCACGGATGTTCTCCTATCTGTGGCTTCGACTGTGTGGCTCTAGCACACACGTTGATGCTCAACGCGCACTTTCACACTTCTATGCATCCTTGGTTGAGCCTTGGCGCCTTCAAGGCTCTTTCAGTAGAGTTCCCCCCTTCACCAAGTTCGAAGCTTCGATTCGAAGTGTCATGAGGCGTACCTTGCGCATTGAACCTATTGCTTTCCAGCGTACCTCACATTCTTCTTCTCCTTTCTCCTCGTCTGTGCGTAGAGAGTTGAGCTTCTCCTTTTTTGAACACTCCCACACCCTCTGTCGCATATGAAGCATCCCTTACTCTTGAGTTGCTCATTCTTCTTGGAGTATTCTTGTTCCTCCATTGGTGGCTCCTGGGCAATGCTTTTGCCCTTCTCCTTCGATCGTGCCTTTAGCTTGCTAGTGACGTCCTCATCAAGATTGTGGCCTGGTTGGGTCTTGTAGTCGACCAATGAATCTGCCGCCATGATTGCTGATTCAGGTCCTTCATGCTATGCCTCTGCAGTTCGGCTAGCGTCCTGCTTTACATCCCGATCGTGAAGCTGAACAGTTTATCTTCCTCTGACATGCCCTTGATGCCCACCAGCAAAGACGTAAACTGCTTCATGTACTCACGAACAATGCATGTATACTTCAAGCATCGGAGAGTCTGCCTTGCTATCCATGCAATATTCTTCAGCAGGAACTGTGCCTTCAGTTCCGTGACTAGATTATCCCATCTGAAGATCCTTGGTCTTGCCTCGTCTGCTGCACGACTCCTCCACCATAATTTGGCATCACTCGACATGCACATCAATGCCAAGCCCACCTTCTCGACTTCACTCGTCTTGGTCGCTATAATGTACACTTTCATGTCCCACAGGAAGTTCTCCACATCCTTCGCACTTCAGGTACCTGTGAAGGATTTGGATTCGGGTACCTTCAGTCTCCGCACCTCCATGAAGCTCCTACTATTCGCCATTGTCTTCTTGATGAGGGAGATCTTACTGCGTAGATCTTCCATCATAGCACTGAACGCGTCAACCTTGTCCTCCAAGGACTTGATCTGCTTCGAAGGAAGTTGAGACTCGTCATCAACATCCAATCCTTCTGATGCACGATCCTTCAGGCTTGCGGTATGGTGGGCACAAGGCCCTAAATGTCGGTTTCAGTCACCATTTCGGTGATTGATCGAAATGAAATTTCGATAGAATTTCGATCGAAATTTTGATCATTTCGGTCATTTTTTGTTTTAGGGTCCCCATGTTTTGGTCATTTCTATTTCGACAGGATATCGATATTTGACAGAAATTCGATCGAATTTCGCTGAAGTTTAAGGCCATGGGTGGGCATGAGTCCCAATGATGGACTCCATCTCCACCACTGCTTGCTCCAATGCTGCAACACGCTCAATAACACCCACCATCTTCGCTTTGTTGATTGAAAATGAATTTGCACCAACAAGTTCCTTTGTTCCCGCGTTCGACTTTACCAGCAGTCGCTCTTAACTTTGCTCGCTTTCTTGGCACCAACCCAGCTTTGTGATATGCTCCTATTCTCTGATACCAAATGTTACATGATCAAAATACCACTATCGATTTCGACCTGTGTGGCGTTAGTTAACCCGTAACTAACCAACTTCCTTAGTAGAACGGTTACGGACATACTCCAACTCTTCTTGAACTTGCACTTGCTATCTTACTGACGCTTTAACACAAGAACAAGCACGACTTTCGGATCACTCAAGAACACTCTCAAGAACACTATCAAGAATTCTCAAGAATGCTCAAGAACTCAACCAAATAATCACACTAGCACTGGTATAAAGTTTGTTTTCTTATTTGAAGGGGATAGTCGCTTTGGAGTAGGTTGTGTACAAATGAGCCACCACCCCTTCTTATATACAATACTCAAAGCAACCCAAGGGACATTCACTCTTACATTTACAATAATGACCATGAAGACTAGGGATGAAAAAGGTCGGATACGAATACGGATGTATATATAATGATATCCTTATCCATTTACAAATACGAATACGAATGCGGATACGAATATTGACGAATGTGAAAAATGTGTTACCATATCCTTAAAAACGAATACGAATGTAAAACAAATACGAATCGGATACGAATAATAACAAAAATAATTTACTAATACACATGTTTAGGATGGTTTAAACATAAAATAGATATACTAGATAATGCAATTTCATAAAAATTATATCAACTATAGTGAATGCAATCATAAAATGTTGTTACACACATTTGTAAATAAATTTATTACTATACTTATGTTCGAAAACGAATATACGAATACGAATGCGAATATTAATGAATATTAAAGTGATATCCATATCCGCATCCATTTTAAAACAAATACGAATACGAATGTCAAAATATGTATAAAACGAATACGATAGCGGATCGGATACGAATATATTCACATTCGTTTTCATCCCTAATGAAGACTCAAGACTCTTTAAGTTCTATGACAACCCTTCGCGTTGCCATTAACTCTTCATCTTCCTGTCTCTTCGACTCCTTTGTTGTCCTTTCATTTTCTTGTACGGTTGACGTTACATCAACCACCCCGTCATCAGCACACTCATGCTCTAATGTTTGCTGATGCAGCTTTGGCATACCTCACCAAGTGATGCCGAACACTTGGTCTTGTGCCAAAGGGACCCACGACCAGTAGACCCTCGTGCGATAAATCCTTCCTTTTAGCACTCCACATGTTAAGGGGAAGTCTGCTAGAACTTTACAATCGTGGCCTCCAGACTACTCTCGTACACGTACTATTGGGGATGCTCGACAATGCTTGTACTCAACACCTGCAACGCTCCATACCTCCTTGGATCGACGCACATCACTGCCGATATCGTGCACCTTTACGTGCCCGCCTATGTGACTACCGTATTATACCGATTCACTGCATATTGCCCCGCTGCGCTTAAGTTTGTAAAAATCGGCCAACTAGTCAAGTCGGGGGGGGGGATAACTGATTTGATTAGGCCTAGTCGGCCATTAGTCGGTCAACCCGACTTGTCGTCCGACTAATCGGCCGACTTTTGCATCAAAGCTTTTGTTTTTTGCTTTTTTTAAAGCAAACTTATTCTAATATGCTTAATATTATATTTAAAGTCAATTACTTCTTTTATTTCATTATGTAAGTATAGAAAATATACAAATCTATGTTAATACATAAGCAAACTTATTCTAATATGAAATAATGTTATATTTAAAGTCAATTACTTCTTTTATTTCATTATGAGAGTATAGAAAATGTACAAATCTATATATAAAAATAATTTATACATTCAAAATAATTAAAAAAATTCAAAACCGACTAATGGCGGACTAAATCCGATTAGTCGCCAGACTATCGATTAATCCTTCGTCAGTGACCCTGCCCGACTGGGTACTGCTTTCTGCAACCTTGGCTGCGCTCGCGTACTTACCGCTGGGTGCATCCATCGTCATGTCTTACACCGCTGTCTGTACTCGCTGTGCTCGCATTGCTGCAAACTCCACAACTCTCTGCTACCAAGTCAGTGTCCTCTATGACACTTCTCCATTGCCGCATGTGGTTGAGCCTCCAAGACTCCATGGATAACCTCTGTGCTACCCATGTACTCTAGATTTCTTTTGAAGTCAGCTCGATGGATCATTCTCGTGCATCCGCTACCGTGTCTGTACGGTCATTCTCGATCACGGAATTTGAGGGTGTGACAGCTGCAGTGGTAGGCTTGTCTCATAACGCATCCTCATGGGAATCACAACGTAGGGAGTCTGGCATGTCATGCGGACATGGGCAAGTGAAGGCGCTAGCTTCAGGGACTTGGTTTTGCTCTTGGAACCATTTGTCACCTTGGAAGTTATTTACCAAGTTAGTAAATGGTTTCTCTGCTTCCACAAATAAATATTGCAGGAAAGTTATAATTTTTGACTTGTTATCTCTAGTAATTCAGTCCCCATTATTGTTCATATCTTAAGTTGTGATACAAGAATTGCAAAATGCTTTCGTTTGTAATTGAGAAAGCGATTCTGTAAAATATTATGTTATATCACATTAGAAATAAGGGATATTTACCCAGCCAAACCCTGAAATCTTTTCAAATTACCTCTACGACTTTGAAACATCGATATTCCTCCCTCGACCCCGTAATCTTGCTAACTCTTACCTACAGACCCTGTGGTTAACCTCCGTTCATTTATCCGTTAAAAGTAACCTGATTCCGTTATGTTCTTTTATATTTTAACCATTTTGTTTATCAAATTTGCATTGAATGCCACTTCGCCCCCTCGCCAGCGCAAAGCTTTCAGCCTCGCCACTGCCGTCACCGAGGAGCCTCGCAAATAGCTCCTCTTCCGAGCTCTACCCCATGACCGCCGAGGAGGTCCTCCTCCCCAGTTCAAATGGCCTGTAGGAAACCCTCCCCTGTTGAAGCCCCTCCCGCCGAGCTCTGCCTGCCGATGGCACCGATGGAGTCCCCCTGCTTCCCCATTGATGGATTCCTCCCCCAGTCCCCGTCGATGGAAGCCCATGAGGGCCGACCTCCGACACTGAGGTCCGACCCATGATCCAGGACCCTCCACCTCTTCCTTGGTTGCACACCGGGGATGAAGAACAAAGGCGCAGTCCACGCAGCGGAAACAACACCCCCTTCCTTCCGCCCAACACAAGATGCAATAGTATTTATCCGACCTTGACTTCAGTAGCTCATGCTCATGATCCTTGCGGACGATGCTCCTCGGCCACTGGTTCCCCTTGGTGGCACATCCCGGGTGCTGGTCCACGCCGTAATCTTGGCACCGGTAGCACGCGCCCTTCCCCTCCTCTGCGCAATTGCTGCACCAGTAAGATTCCATCGCAGTCTTTACGATCTCGAGAGTGAGCTTCTCTGGTGGTTGTTGCCTATCTTTATCCCCGCACACCATGAGGTCCGACCTCCGACACCTTGACGGGAACTCACCTTCCCCCCTCCCTCCCCCCCCGCCGCTCCTGCCCATGAACGCACACCATGAGGTCTGACCTCCGACACCTCGACGGGAACTCACCCCCCCCCCCCCCCCCCCCCCCCCCCCGGCCGCTCCCGGCCCTTCCCCCTGCCGATGCTGCGCCCCCCCCTTCCCCGGCCGTTGCTCCCCCTGCCGATAGAGTCCCTCCCCCCCAACCCCCGCCGCCGATGGAGTCCCCCTGCTCTCCTCCCCGTTGAGCTCCGCCTGCCGATGGCACCGATGGAGTACCCCCCCCCCCCCCCCCCCCCCCCCCCCCCCTGCTTCCCCGTTGATGGATTCCTCCAGAGGCCCCTCTCGCTGTTGATTGCCTTATTCAAGCCGTCACTGGCTTCATCGTCTTCTCCCTCCAGCTCAAGCCGATCCGCGACCGCTTCCGCAAGGATTGGAGTCCCCCTGCTCTCCTCCCCGTCGATGGATTCCTTCTCCCCTTTTTATTCTTTTTTTTATTATTTTGTCTGATCCTAACCGTTCCTTGGTTAGGTTAACTCAAGACTAACTCAAGTAATTGACTCAAATATAGTTAAAATTGACGGCAGGGTTTGTTGGGTAAGACGGAGCAAGTTTACGGGGTCGAGGGAGGAATATCGATGTTTCAAAGGTCGTAGAGGTAATTTGAAAAGATTTCAGGGTCTGCTGGGTAAATATCCCTAGAAATAAACCAATCAGTACTGATCATTAAAGCAGCATCTCCTGCAATAAATGGGCTGTCTTTATTATGTTTAACATTCATTTAGATTCATCGTGGATTATAATATGCCAAGACTAGTATTTAAACCGATCACCCTGTAAAATTTTCTTTCAGGTATTCCGTAGTCTACATTTTTTGTTCCAACTGTATTCAAGTAACATATCCACGTGATAAATTTGGCTGAAGAATTTGTTATATCCTTTTATCTGTTGCCGTGCTTTTTTGTGTGCTGTTTCTCATTCAATTTTCAGTTGGGGGATTGAATGACAGAAGTGCAGCTAGAAGCTAGTTGTTTGAGTAATTGCTGATCAACAGAAATTGAATTGATGTATATAGGCTTTATTTTAAAATCTGCAAACGTATGTCCTTGGAGAATAATAAAATGAATATCATTGCCAGCCTTTCTGCATTTTGATCTTTTCCATGCTTTGAATCATTTTTTAACAAGTGGTGTTGTATATCAAATTTGTTATTTTCCGAAATGTTTAGTTTTAATGAATTACCAGTTTATTTCCCCCTCAATTTTAGTGGAGGTCACGACTATTCAGTTCTTAAGCTCTGTTATTTGTTTCAGGAAGCCATGGAGAAAGCAATAAAAAACAAAGTAGCAAAAGCAGTTGTTCCGGCTATTGATGTCATGTTCCAGGCCTTGAGGTATCCCTTGTCTAATGGTAAATATATCACTTCGTTTTTCTGCTGTTGTTCCTCATTCGTTTATGGATATCCTTTTTTCTTCATCATAGTGAATTTGGGGCCAAAATCGTGCCACCAAAGAAAATTCTGAAGATGCTTCCAGAGCTTTTTGATCACCAAGACCAGAATGTTAGGGCATCTTCAAAGGGCTTAACTCTGGAACTTTGTCGCTGGATTGGCAAGGATCCCGTGAAGTCCATTTTATTTGAGAAAATGCGTGACACCATGGTATGTAAAGCTCATTTATATATCGTTAATTGTTTATAAGAACATATTGACATGATATTCTAACCTCTGAAGAAAAAAGAGCTTGAGGCCGAGCTTGCTAATGTGACAGGAATGGCAAAGCCAACCCGTAAGATAAGGTAATGTTATGATGGTACCTCTTTTCTACTGTGATATGACAACTGTGTATTATCTGGTCTTGATACCTCCCTTTGTTATAGATTTTAAAGAATCTCTTATCGTGCCAGTGATGATTTTATGTGTTTTTAAGGATGCTATATAGATTTATATAGAGCATCAGCATTGTTAGTACCTAGGCAGATCTGGTTATATGCTGCAACTGCAGAATGCCTTTATGTTATGTTTACTTCAATGTGTGATTGACTTTCTAGGAAGACTTCTAAAAAGGGTTAACGCTTGCTCGAAGTTCTTATCATATGTGGGGTCTATTGGAAATCTGCATAGAGCCTTGCCTTTTCAGAGGAGATTACTTCTGCAACATCCATCCCTTGCCTGATTATGTAAAATACAATTTCCATTGCATCGATTCTTTGTCCGAAAAAGATTGGCATTTATTTAAAAATTTGGTCATGTTGATTGAACCACACTGATGAACCTATCTGATATTAAAGGTTAGCTGTTTAACGTTTTGCTTGTGGAAAGTGTATGCTTTGGTTTGAGTTGTTCTCTTTGCATTTGTAAATATTCTATCATTCTTTAGCCAAAAAAATTGATTAATAGCAAAAATCCATAGTCGAAGGCAATCAAGAGTGCAAGGTTACTCAAAACTAGGGGTGCACATGGATCGGATAAAATCCGCAATCCGATCCAATCCGTTGTCATTGGATTGGATCGGTTTGGATTTATAAATCTAATGGATCGGATTGGATTGAGAGTTTACAAATCCGTTCATTTATGGATTGGATTGGATTATTGTCAAAATCCGATCCAATCCAATCCGTTAATTCGTTGATAAAAAATAATATATAATAATTTAGTTCTTAGCGTTAAAGCATATTATATATTTAATTTTACTTGAAAGCTATGTGTAAATATCCAAGCTACCTTTTTTACAGTTTAAACCCATTCCAACTCAAGCTTTACCCCACAACACTTGTTTTAAACCCCCTTATCCCATCTCACTTGTTGGTTAAAAAAAGCAATACCTACCCACAACATCCTTCAAGCCCTTCTAATTTTATAAATGAAACATCCTTCTTAAAAAAATACCAAAGCCTAAACCCCCTTGGTACCATTCCAAACAAAACATCCACCCGCGTTGCACCTCAGGTGCACACATCTCTACAGGATACCGTCTTCGTCCCCAGTTGTGCGCATGCACAACCATATCTCCCTCGCACGTGTACAACCATACCTGTTCCTCGGCTCCCCTAGACCTCCCTCACGCACATGTATCCATATCTCCTCAACCAGCTACCGTCTCGTCATCAACAATGCCCTCCTTGTCCCCAGTCATGCGCGTTTAGTTAGACCTCCCTCGCGCTTATGTAGACATACCTCATCTTCAGCTCTCACAGACCTCCTTTGTACACACACATCTATGAACCTCGGATATCTCCCTCCCGCACCGCGCAATTGTGCATGGTTCTTGTCCCAAACCTCCTTCGTGCACAGTCCTCCCTCTTGCACCACATCACTAAGCATGTTAGTTCTACTTCCTATTTGATATATACAAACTTGAAATTTATTCAAACTCAAGTTGCTTCTATGGAATCTCCGGATTACATGCATGATATTTATATTTAGTTATACCAATGATTGTTCTAACTAAATTCATAACAAGCATATATGTATTTGCCTTCCAAAAATTATCTATCATTTTCTTTATATTTATCTGCAATCTCAATTTAGAACCATGATTTGAATGTTGAGGTTTAGTGTGCTACAAACTTAATCATAGATTAGACGAGTATTAAAAATCCGAACCAATCCGATCCAATCCGTAATCCGATGGATCGGATCGGATTGGATTTGCATGTTTAATGGATTGGATTGGAAAAATAAAAATCCGTTAAGTATGGATTGGACATGGATTAAGCCAAAATCCGATCCAATCCGATCCATGTGTACCCCTACTCAAAACACTATATTTTTTACTATCTTTCCCATACATTCCATGCCTCCTTTTAACTACTATAGTTGGGATATTGAAGCAATATAGAAACACTAATGGGGTCTAAGGGAATTACTTTTGACATTCCTACCAACTCTTTAATAGTGGATGTCTTAACTCCTAACTAATGAAGATAATTATAAAGAGGGTGAAGCCTTCGAGGGCAACCTTATGCCGACTGGTTTTGGGACGAGAGAAGGAAGAAGATATGCTGCTAGCTTTGTGGATCAGGAGAATGATAATGAGAGGATTGGATTTTTCATAAGAAAATAAAAGAGAGGGTAATTTTTCACCAAAACTCCAATTTTCTCAAACATTCCGATGAAGTTGACATCATAAAAGAGAGCGGGATATGGGAAGAGCATCTCTCGTTATCTCAACTCGTGAGGCTAGTTTCACTTATTTCTCTTCTTGAGTGTCCCTCAAATTGACGTCATAAAAGAAATAGAGGAGATTATGCAAAGATTGGTTCTCATGCTTCTCTCAACCCACAGGACTAGTCACACCTATTCTCTCTTTTCTCATCCGCACATCCTTGTTTGCATCAAGTGGTACTGCTGTCTGACGACGGCTTCCAAATCATTCACTTGAACTAACAAATTTTCTCGCGGATATAGTGAAATCCTTTGAGGTGGGTCCCAACTTGGGATACTACTCCTTTCTTATCAAAAAATGTATTAATAATTTTGCAAGGCACACATGGAAGACCAAAGTGAGTAGACAAGGTAGCCTGTCATAGTCTTTTAAATATAAATTTAAGAATTTGTTTTACAGCCATTCAAGGAATCACGTTGCTTGTTTGGAAATTCAGAATTCATTTTTCAGAGATGTGCAAGATGTTGAACACATTTCATTTAATGTTAGATTTGATAAAAGAAATAGAAAGAGGTTACATGAAAGAAGTAGGAAAAGAAGATCAACCCCCTTCAAAGAGGCATTATCAGGACTGTTGAAACCTCTATTTTTGATCCCATTGCCAGCATCCAACTTTGTTGTTGGTCATCGGAGTAGGGCCTTACCCACTTTAGTTGTGTGGGCACCTCACACTGGCATGTGATTTCACATATATTGCTTTTATCCATAAAGCTTGTTTCTGTCAATTGAATGCCATCGCGCACTGGCGAGATATTCTTGATTGCTGTTGTACGCATGCCAAACATGTAGCTGTGCAGTCATTCCCCTCGCCTTCGTGTTTGCTTGTACCTCTACGTTACCTAGGATGGCCTCAAGCATTGCTCACGGCGTCGGTTTGATTATTGCAGTCTCGAGACTCCCGATCCAATCACACCATTGCCGAAGCACACATTATTTGGTCTCCGTAATGCTGTTGACGCTTGTGGCCCAATCACCATCCTTCACCTAATGATAACAATTTCCATACCTCCATTCGAGAGTATTGCTGTTGCCAATGATTGGGGAGGCATCTAGCCATGGCCAGGCTGTAAGAGGGCATGCTGAGGGTAATCATTGTGCTTGTGAGAGGAGTTTATGTTGATAAAATGTGTGCATGGATCTCGCTGGCAGTGATGCGACCCTGCAGCTCCTGTTACTAAACAAATTTGGATGTTGACGGTAAGATTAATCAGTAGAAGTTTCAATAGTTTCGGCAATGTAGCTTTAGGTGGGGCTGAAGATGGTGTTGGAGAAAATGGTTCTTTTTCTTCTTTGTTGTATCCCCTATATATTTCTTATATCGAGCGTTGCATAAAATTTAATGTATGAAGCATCTTCTAACAAGATTTATATCCTAATCTCCTAACAAGCATTGCGACTCTTTGATGATCGTACGAGAATTTCCTATGTTGAGAGGACGATGATGGACTACATCGTCTTCTCTCTTTGGTCATTCTTGTGTGCCTTGTATGTTTAACAAAGTGTGAGAATGCCTTTGTAGCCGTGCTCTGATTCCTCTTGTTGCAAACATGGAGAGAAGAGAGACTACATTGATTTTTGGCATCGAATCCTTGAAAGGAACGCAATGGCTCGTGATGAGGATAATCACTATGCTTGTGGGTGGTGTTTATGTGTATGAAGTGTGTGCATCCATCTTGCTGGTGGTGATTTGACCCTGCAGCTCCAATGACACGTAAAATTTGGATGCTGGTGGCAAGGTCAACAATTCGAGTTTTCGATAGTTCACATGATGCAGCTTTTGGAGGGTCTGAGGATGGTGTTAGAGAAAACGGTTCTTTTTCTTCTTTGTTGTATCTTTTTTGCTTATATCAAATCTTGCATCAAATTCAATGTATTTACCATCTTCTAACATGTTTTGTGCATCTCCAAAAATGATTTTTGGAGGGCCTGAGGACGGCGTTGGAGAAAACCGTTCTATTTTTTTGTTGCATCTTTTGTTTATTGTTTATTCGAGCCTACTTAAAGTGGGAGGAGGCTTCACCTATTTTTTTAAAATCTTGCACCAATTCAATTTATTTAGCATGTTCTAACAAATTTCATGCATCTCCAAAAATGATGTTTGAATCTGCGAACAAGCATTGTGGCTCTTTGGTGATCTTACAAGAAGTCCCTAAGTTGATGTTGGGTAGATGATGATGAACTTCTCTCTTTGGTCTTCCATGTGTCCATTGTACAATCACTAGAACATGAGAATGGCATGGAAGTCATATGCTCTGATGCCTCGTGATGCAAACATGGATTCAAAATGAGGAAGGAGAATAAAGTAGATGCTGTCTTCCTCCCAGATTGAGAGAAGATTGTGGACCGGATATTCCCATATTCCCCTCTTATTTATTGCATTAATTTGAGAAAAATCCAAAATTTGATTGCATCACAGCAGCAAGTGGTTCTCCATTGTTTTGTTGTTATGTTTATGAAATTGTTGCAATATTACATTTTTTCTTTGTATGCACAATCACGGGTTGTTGGAAGGAGTTGCAGGTTGTACATTTGTGATTTCCTATAATAAAAGTATAACAGTCATTGATTGCTGGACTAACAAGCACTGACAGTCCTACATTCTTATTAAGGTAACCCCCATTTGTACTCAGATGAAAATTGTTTTCTGTCTGATCAGATCAGAACAAGATAGGGAACCTGAACAAGAAGTGATTGCTGAAGTTGCAGGCACTGGGGCAGCTGAGGAGTCATCTGTTGATGGTAGGGGGCAGTGATGCTATCCTTTTATTTAGAACCACTACTTCTACCTTGTTACCAAAATTCTTTTTTTTGCACATGCCCGGATTTGACATTAAAATGCATTGTCGAATTATTGACCCAGTTTAATACCATAGATTTTCTTCTGTCGATATGCTTTTCAATTTTTAGGTCCACAAGAGATCGATGAATATGATCTTGTTGATCCAGTTGATATTTTGACCCCATTGGACAAGTCAGGCTTCTGGGAAGGAGTGGTTAGTGATTACTGATTAGTGTGTGCTCCTTTTTATTATCTTTATTTCTTTCTTTTCCATTATTTGCACAAATTTTAAATTTATTCTTGGTTTTTGGCCATCTTCATGCGTGTTATCAGAAAAGCTGCAAAGTGGTCTGAGCGAAGAGATGCAGTTGCAGAGCTCACTAAGCTAGCCTCAGCAAAGAAAATTGCACCGGGAGATTTTACTGAAGTCTGTAGAACACTAAAGAAGGTATATCCATCTCCACTTGTAGTTTATCTCTGGTATATGCTGTACATGTGTTTTTAATAATTTTGAAGTCTACTAACGATGCCAATTTTATCTGAAACTATTCCTTGTGGTCAGCTTGTTACGGATGTCAATCTAGCTGTTTCTATAGAAGCTGTTCAGGCCATAGGAAATCTTGCAAAAGGGCTCAGAAGCCATTTTTCTGGAAGCTCGCGGTTTTTGTTGCCTATGTTGCTTGTGAGTAATTTTAGTTTAATACAGGTGTTCATTTGAGCATTCTTGATCTTGGATTGCTTTTTAAAACGTATGTATTCTTTGAATAAATGTCTCAATAGGAAAACTCAAGGAGAAAAAGCAGACTTTGACGGATGCTCTTACCCAGACGTTGCAAGCCATGCATAAGTCTGGCTGTTTGACATTAACTGATGTAATTGAAGGTCAGCATATTTCTGTGCACTTGTCAACCCATTTGTAGATTCTGGTTTCCCTGTCACATCAAAGTTTAAATAAATCTGTCTTGAATCTTCTGCTACATGCATGCAAATTGCCTATATACATCTTTTCTTGCTTCTTGTGTTTTTAACCGGTTTGTCGTATAAGACTAGTCCTCTCTCCTTAAACCGTACTTGCCGCTGGTCTTCTTTATTTGTCTTTTACAATCCATAGTTATAATTTTTTTGAGAAAGAATCCATAGTTATAATATGGTACCAATTTAGTATCGTAAGATGGAAATTTATTTATTTGATAATAAGGGGGTGGCATCCCAAGATGGGACCCACTACTAAAATATATATTAAAAGTTTTAAAATTAGGTTACAAGATTCCATAATAACACTGCCCTACAATGTTCCACTACATTTTCAGAATAAAAATGCTGGTCTTAGCTTCGTTTCTGCCACACCATATTGCCCATATAACCACAAAAGGGAAATAGATGTCTTCGTGTCTATTATTGCATACCAATCTACATGAGCTCCAACAGCTTGCATTCCCATCCAACCTGAGCCATGAAATGTTCGCCTACCTCCAAACCTCCTCAGAATAGTAGCACACGAAGAAGAGATGGTCCACGTCTTCGGGTACCCTCTTGCACCTGTCATAGATAGTATCCTCCACCCGAAAAAGCCGGCCTCTCCATTTCTTAGTAAGCACTCTATTGAGTCCAAGGAGACATAGGAACACCTTTACTCTACATGGAATTCTGCTCCCAAAATGATTCGTCAGTTCTAACCTCATCCGACACCACAAAATTATCTTCCACAAAAAAATGGTATGCCTTCTTTATCGTGAACCTCCCATCTCCCTATACAAAATGATTAACTCAAGCCGATGGGGCCTCTAACTTTTCTGATTCACCTTGCAATTAAAAGCTCTTCAAATCATTGGTCCAACAAGTCTGTTGTGAAGGAATGCGTCCATATACCTTGCTGCCTTTCTTGCTGAACTGACGCCGCTCTATTCCTTGCAATGGCAAAAAGGAAAACGGTCCTTGAGGACCCCATTGCTTGCCAAGTCATCTAGCCAGAATATGAAAGCCTCTCTGCAACCAAGGATCGGTTGCAGATTCCCAGCCATCTCGGGAGGATCATAATAATATCTTTGCCACAACGAAGAAGGGATATGCACCTGACATGCCTCCAAGGACCCGGAGGTGCCTCCAAGATCATCGTGTCATCTGCATACTGCAACATAGGAATTGAATGTCATCGTTCACGTAGCTTGAACACCAACCTGCAACTAAGGCCAAACACATCATATCATATCCACCAACGCATGCGCAACAATAACAAATAACAATGGAGCCAACTAACATCCCTGTTTGACACCTCGTTGAGGTTGGAAGAAACCCCTTTCAAGTCTGCCATTCGTGAACACAACATAAGAATCAATGCTAGTACACCGCTTAATCCAAGAGATCCACAAATCAAGAAACCCCCCTTTTCCCCAAAGAGGACCAGAGGAAACATCAATCCATGCAGTCATATGCTGTCAACCTCTACTTATATGGGAAAGACTTTGTTGTTTTTTTTGGGTCTCGTCTAAAACGATTTATGGCCTCTCATGTCCCAATTATTTCCAACCTTTTCCAGCTGAATTTGTTTATTTGGGGCACAAAGATGTCTAGAGGGATGACACCGAGTGGGTATGTACTGAATTGTTTTGGGGCAGATGGGGGTGTCCATCGAACATTCATGTGTGAGGCGATGAAAAAAGATGATGGGAGGCTGCTCTGTGGATATGCGAGAGAAAAAGGGCCCGAGGGCCCGCCAACCATTGATTGAGCCAGTCACATGCTAGGCTACAAAGAAAAAGGCAAGGAACTTGCGACCAAAACTCCTTTTACTAGATGAGGTATTGATAAAGCGTGAAATGGATAAATAGGGCCACATTTTTCGCTACTTTTTAGCCGTTAATTTTATTTACGTTTATTTGAGTCGTCGCAATTTTAATTAAATAAACGAGATCGCCTGTGATCTCAATTAATTAGTTAAAGATTTGAATTTCATAATTAGTCGGTTAGAGTCAAATTAGGATAATTAGTTTGAATTTGAATTTGAGTTCTATTTTTGTAACCTCATCCCTCCTATATAAAGGGATGATAGGCTATTTGTTTAAGAAGTTCAGTTGATATAAAAATTGAGATTTATCTCCGTCTCTCTCTTTCTCCCTCAACGTGGTCTTCACGCTTCTCTCCTCCAAACCCCTCGTTTTCTCTTCTCAATCCCTCCAGTTTATTCCTCCACCAAAATCCACGATCTAAATATTTATTTTTCCGTCGCCGAGAATTCAATTTGCATCAATTGGTATCAGAGCATGGCCTACAGATCGTCCTCACGATCTGACGATCCGTCCAGACATTCGCGCCGACATGCGACGAAACACCATCATTCGTCGGAGCGGAAATGACGAGCCGAAGAAGCTTACAACAAGGAGATGGACACACAGCGTGATTTTCAAATTTTCCAGTGCGAATGTCGAGAAATAATGGCTAATTTCGAGGCTATGTGTGCCGCCCTATCAAAGTCTTCCACTATCAAAGCCGTTGTCCAGAGTTTTGACGAAGAAAACCTCGCTGTTGAGGAGGATTCGATCGCTGTCCAGGTCATTCCAGAAGGAAAAAGTGACGAAATGCTCGCTGTCCAGGTATATTCAGATTCACAAAAGCCGCAGGAGCCGAGCTCCAGCCCTTCCGCGGCCCTCTCACAGACCTCCTCCACCACCCTCGCAATCCCAGAACCCCCACCTGCTGCCCCCGTAATCCCAGCAACCCCCGCACCCCTACCACCCCCAACATCCAGCCCAGCCCCACCCTCGTGCCCCTCCCAGCCCCTGCACCCTATCCCCATACCCCCGCAAACCCCTGAGGCACCGCCCCTAAACCCCGTGCTCCCTCCCGCAACAACCCTCTCGGCCCCACCATTGCCGCAAAAACCTCCCACTACTCTCGGCCCATTGCGGTGCATCCCCCAATCCCCGTGCCCCTTCCTGCGACCCCAGCTCTGTCGCCGCCACCCCTTGCGCCATCGCCGATGCCCCCTGCCCTCGCCCAGGACCCCTCGTGATACCCCCCAACCCCCGTGTCCTCTCCCACAAACCCAGATTCCCCTCCCGCCGCTACTCCCTCACTCCCAGCAAGACCCCCTCGCCCCTAGGCGTGTGAACACCGTAGCGTGCGAACATCGTAGCATGTGCCTCTCGCTGCGTGATTCTTCTGCACGCAGCGGTGCAGCAACAACCACTCACTACTTCATCTCTGCTGATACAGCATCGCTCGATGCCCTGGGGGTCCAGGTGGATCCGCACATCACGCGCGAGAGAAGCTCCATCTGCCTCACATGCTGCGACATCCTTCCATGCTGCTTCGATCTTTCAAGCGCTGAATCCATCGAGAAGCGACCCTCCCTCATGCGACCCCACGAGGGCATACCCCATCAGAACCCGCAACGCGCAAGCAATCTCGCGCCCAGGTAGCGCCAAGTTCCATTGGCAGCGCTACACTGCGCGCCCTCCTCCAGACTTCTCCACGCGCCTCCTCCAGACTGCTCCAACGTTGGCGGCACAGGTCCGAACCCAAACATGGGCGGCGGGCTTCGAATGAGGGGTTCCCACTTGGGAAACCTAAAGTGAAAAGAGTAGATGGGTCGATTGCTCTTATTAAAAAAGTGATTGTAACGTCCAAGTGGCCTAACGTTGTTTAAAAAAAAGGGGAGAGAGAAAGTGAAACGACCCAAGTGGGCTGTGACATGTAAAAAAAAGAGAGAAAGAAAAGAGTGTGTGAGAGAGAGTTTGGGTCCCTTTTTGGATCGATATTAAAAAAAAGAGGCACGTACAAATTAAAAAGTCATACGCAAAGTTTTTCAAAGAAAATATTGCAAGGAAAAGCCGTAAAAAATTGTGAAATGGCTTAAATATATATATGCATGTATATGTATATGTATATATATTCAAAAAAAATTGTGAGAATGAAAAGTTGTGAAAAAAAAGTATGAACGACTTTAAAAAAATGCATGTTTCATGTTATTTTCCCCATCTTTCTTCTCGTAACAGCTAACAACGCTTGCCTTGCCTCCATCTTCAGATGACCTCTTTTAGGCGTATGCGCGCCTTCTTTTGGGGGAAGAGAGGAGAGTGGGCGAGGGGGATTCACTTGGTTGGGTGGGAAGATATTACGTGCGGGAAGGAGCAGAGGGGGGGGGGGTCAAATCGCTCGCACATATGAACGAGGCCTTGCTCCTTAAGTGGGCGTGCAGGATTTGGGGGCCGGGGGAGGATCTCTGCCTCAATGCCGTGCGGAGGATTTATGATGTGGGGGGAGGTTTGCCGTCGCAGATCTGCCGTATTGCTTCCCCCACCATGTTTTGGAGGGGGGTGGTGGAGGTGTTCTTGAAGAATGTTGAGCTTTTCAGGCCGGTGCTTGGTGGGGGGGGGGGAGTCCTCCTTCTGGACGGACGATTGGGCGGGGGGGGGGGGGGGACCCCTCTGCTCCCGCTTCCTGCGGTTATTTACGTTGGCTGAAGATAAATCATGTTCGGTTGCGGCTTGTTGGTTGGATGGGATTTGGTGTCTATCTTTCACGGCGAATTTCTCGGATCAGAGGCTGGAGGAATTCTTGGCGTTGATCGAGACAGTGCGGGAGGTTGGGTGCCCTCCTGGGGGCGCGATCATTGGTGCTGGAGGGAGTCCCCTTTCACTGTCAAGAAGGCCTTTGGCGCTATCACTAGGCCGCCACCGTCGCTGTCGGAGAGTATCACTCTTGATTGTGCCTTTCTATGGGCTCTGAAGCTTCCGGAACGGGTTGGCTTCTTTTTATGGCTGTTGAGGAGGAAGAGGTTGACGACGAGAGACCGTTGTGCCCGACTTTTAGGCGTGATTTCCGATAGATGTCTCGTTTGCGACGCGGTAGTTGAGTTTGTGGAGCACCTATTTTTTTATGCCCCAAGGTGGTTGAGATTTGGCAGGGGGTTGATTTAGGTTGGTGTTGCACTATTGACCTCCAATCGTTCTGGTCTTCGCTTTGGGCCAATAAGGGGAGGCCGAGACTGGAGGTGCTATATCCGGTTGCCATGCTATGGGCGGTTTGGCGAGGGAGAAATGACCTATTGTTCTCGGGCCAAAGGTTCTACAAGGAGAATGTGGGTACTGTTGCTAAACACCTGGTGAGGGATTGGGCGTTGTAATGACTTTGTAGTGTGGTTTTTGTCGTTTTTCTTTTTGTTGTCCTCCCTGTTCCCTTCTTTTATTGAATAAGATTTTTAAGGAGTGCACCATCGAGTGTATCCCCCTTGCTTCTGGATTTCAATAAAAAATCTTCAGATAACCTCTGCTACTCCCAACGGATGGCTCAATTTCCCGCTCACCTGCTATTGCCCTCGCTGGAAGCCCCCCCTCCAGCAACGAGTCACCCTCTCCCGTGGTCGACACCCACTCGCTGTCCGACCGAGTCAAAACATCATACATCGCCTTCCTCCACCTCCGTCTGCTCTCCTTGGAAGAGAGCCTCAAGTATCTCTTCCCAAACCTCCATGATGGCGCCGGTCGCAGCAAAGGTCCTAATCCCGGATTTCCCTGAAGCTTCGGCCACCGAGGCTGCCAGAGACTCCACATCTGTGGAGGCGATAGGTGCTTCAATATCTACGTTCGCCAAGGCCTTCTCCAGCCCCTCTCCCCCTGAATGGGGGCCTTCCCCTTGTAACCTGGTCATAGAATGTGCGCCTGTGCCATCTCCAGCTACCTGAGGTAGAATCACGTGGATGGGCCCAAAATACGGGGATTGATTCAATGCAATCGAAACTCCAATGCGGGATCTAGCCGCCAGGCTCACCCTCCGTGACACAGAGCCCAACACCTCTCCCATCTCAAAAACCTTAGGCTCCTCCGCTTCCATATTCAGCCTACAAGTGCTATCTTCCACATTTTGCCCACAAGCGTTAGCTCCCTTTCCTTTCTCCTGCCCCCTCCATCACCTCTACCATCGCGTCCTTCCTTGTCTCACCCATCCCCTCTGCAGACACCCGTATCATGCATTCTTCCAGATCTACCCTGAAGGACACACACCCAATTTGCTTCCATTGCTAGGAAGGCAAGACCACCATCCTTTCTGCGAATTCCATTGTCACATGTGTGTCCTCCTCCTTTGATAGGCCCGTGCACAGGATGGAGATCACTGGCCCAAGGCCCCCAAGTAGGGCTTCTACATATCGCAAACTTCGAGCCCTTATTGGGCACTCAGCCTCAAGACCTTATAGAACCAGCCGTGTGCAGTGCCGTCCCTGATGGTTGGGCGCCTCCATACCATCCGAACACCTGGTTCCTTCCGCAGCATTGCGACCATCTCCCTTACGGTTGGACTTCTTGCACAGACCTTACCCTCTGGAAGCAGCACCACATTCCCACCAAAACCCATGCCCACCCTCTGCCCAATGTCTGTCATAGCCATCCTTAGGCCATCCTCCGCACCCAGGTATTCCCCTACCAGGATTCCCTCCAGTGGATCCTCCCCCCGCACCGGGAGCTGCATGAACTCTCCCCTTGAGTTGTCGACCTCACTCGAAAACATTCGCCTCGTGTCTGCAACAATAAACTGCCGATATCTCCTAGGGCAGTTCATACTGCGATGCCCCATCCCCCCACAGAAGAAGCACTTCATCGCGTCTCTGCAAGCGGCTGTAGGTGGCCACGAATCCCACATTCGAAGCATGATCTGGATTCCCCCTTCGATGGGTAGAGTAGCTCACGCCCCAAGCCCGACGGGATCCACCTGCCCATCCTGGCCACCTCCCCAACCCCCCTTCTACCTCCCCTTCATGAGCCTACCCGTGATCGAGTCCCAAACCTCCCTCTTCTCGGTGAGACCTCTTGCCAACCCCCCTCATCCTCTTCGAGAACTCCATTTACTTCCGCCTTCCTCCTACCTACCACATCCTCCCATGTCCCGCATCCTCCCACGGCCGTTGCCTCTTCGGTAATCCCCCCTCCACTACTCCACCTGTCGCCAAAACCTCCTAAACCGCCCTCTCCGGGAGTCCCCCCACCAACGACCACCACCTCCTCTCCCTCCCCATCAGCCATCTGGTCATCATGTCCCGCCTCCACCGGAGCCCTCAGACCCATCCCCACCCCAACAACTGGTACCTGGACATCCTGGCAAGCCCCAACCCCCCTGCTCTCTGCCTAAACCCGCACAGAGCCCTGGTGCAAGCCCCTCGTCAGCAGCCCCCCCGAAGAAGCCCCTGCGAAGACCTCTGGCTACCCCTCTAGAAACTGCAATCACTGGCCCCCGTCGACCTCCCGCCACATTGGCCCCCTCCGAAGCCGCAACAGCACGCTTGCCCGCTCCGGCTCCTTCAAAAGAAGAAGCGCCCCAGGAGGCGTCGAAAAACCTAGGTTCGGTAAAGTCGAACGAACCACGCCAAGGGGTAAAAGCCCCGAGGAAACACGACCAGGGAGGCCCGTTGGGAGAATCGCCGCTGAAGGAGGCAACTCTCTCTCTCTCTCTTTTTAAACGTGGACAGGGCTCCTTTCTTCTTCTTCTTGTTTTTTTCATCCTCTCTTTTTTTTATCATTCAACCCAACCAATTGGGCTCTCCTTTTTTTTCAACACAACCCTTTTGGTCACTTATAAAAAAGATTTTTTTTAATGTGGGGGGCTTATTTAGGGTTTTTGGGATCCCTATTCTTCGAAGGAAGTGCCCCCCGGTAGGGGGATCAGCCGCCGCCGAGTTCAATCTAGAGGGTGAGCGGATGCATCTGTCAAGAGATGGAGATGAGAGGCGATGGTGATGTTTCACCTGAAGGTGCGGAGGTGGATGCGTGATGAGGAGGCGCCGCTTGGAGGTTTCACCTGAGGAGTCCTGAAGTCACGATGAGCGAGATTCAGCCGCTGTCTAGAACCCTGTTGTGTGCGTGTTGCTGTGCAAGGCACAACTTAGAGGGCCGCCACCTTCAAAATGGAGCCATACTGCCTGGGATCTCTGGGCTCTGCTGGAATCATTAGAGGAAGCTGCGTTCGGTTCGGGCCACCGCTTGTGAGCCATCATTCGAGATGGCTGACTTGGGGGCGTCGCTGCTAATGTGGAGTTGCATGACGATCTGGAGAGGAGGGCATGCGTGGAGATCCGGGCTCCACCATAGGAGCTTCTCTTGAGGCCTGGAATTGAGAGGGCTTTGCATGGATCTCATGATCTGAAGGGGTGCGGTGTCGCTGGGCATGGCGCTCCGATGCATGCTGTCTGTTAGGAGGTCATGCAACCTCTGCCTTGGAGGTCCAATGCTGCTTCTTCTCCTCTGGTGATAGGAGGGCGGCTTCTCCATGGAGCTCCATCTGGAGGTGCTAATTAGGGTTCCCTTCGGGGGAACCCATTGCTAAGAGGGCTACGGGTATTTGTCGAAGATGGGAGCATTGCCTGGGGAGGTTCAACACCTCCTGAAAGTGTTGCTTGGATGAGATGCGATAGATTCCAGAGAGAACATGGCTCCAAAGACCTAACTTATGTGGCTAGATTTCAACGAGAACAGGGCTCCGAAGCCCTGACTTCTGTGGCTAGGATGAGCCGCATGCGTTGCTGTGGCTGTGGAGATCTGGAACCCTAGATCTTTCTTGGAACTTGAACTTGAGCAATCCTGAATATAAATCGAAGTACAAATCTTGAAGAATGAAACCATCACGAAGTGCAAATATTGAAGAATGAAACCATCAAACAAGTGGAGATGCTCTAGGACACATACAAATATGAACAGAACTTCGAGTAATCGATGAATGTCAATACTTTTCAAAATGATCTTCAAGATTTGTTTTTGAACAACATCAAAATCGAATCTCGAATAAGACATAAAAATAAATTCTCAAGAACAAATCCTCGAGAATCGAACCCGCTCTAATACCATGTTAGAAAATAGCAATGCAGACATGGAATGATAAACAGAGCATAAAGAACATAAAGATAAACTTGACACCAAGATTTTTACGTGGAACCCTACTCCCTAAGGAGCGGGATGAAACCACGGGAGAACGCCTCAAAGGGCTGATAGTTTATTGCTTTTCTCACCGGATACAATGGGTGTGAGGGTCTATATATAGCCCCCACTGAGTCTCCACATGTCATAACTGGTAGATGTGGGACTAAAGACTTGTATGGGGTAAATGGATCCTGACACATAACTCAAATACTCCAACAACTAACATATTGGTGAATTGGGGAAAACAAATATATAGGCGAGATGTTGTCGATATTTCGCTACGATTCACCCATTTCAGTTAAAATCGAGAAAATGCAAAGAAACCCATGCCGAATTTTGGTGTTGGCAATGGTATTTTGACAAATTTTGTTGAATTTTTGGCAATTATGCCGAAATTCGAGCTAATAGAAAGAAAATGACGTAGTGCTATCATGCATCATCAAAAACTAATCCAAATGTCATTGTTGAGATGATTCATTTGAACCATCACAAATTCTCAAGGCACCTCTATTTCATTTTAATAGGGTCTTTCTTGCAACTGAGCTAGCATGCAATACATCTTTTAACTTGTAGACAATGAAATGATGATGTCCTCATCGAATTTTAGAATTAGCTTGAGTGCAGGAAGTTGGTAATGTCCTGACATGCCAGCTGCATATGATAAATTGCCATTAGTGGGACAGATATTGATGCAGAATTCTATTTGAAATGGTTTACAATAGCAGACTTCCACTTGGATTCCAAACATGAAAACCATTTTTTGGATTCAAACATGATTTTTCTGGGTTTGTTTAATGGCCCTTGTTTAAATCCTTACTGTGGGGCATCTGTCATTGGACATCTTTTTAATGCTGATGTTACATAAGCTACAGTTTCCTGTATTTTCCGTCATTACATTCAGAATTCTGAATATCTCTATGCTATTCTTCAGATGTAAAAGCGGCCGTAAAAAATAAGGTTCCCCTTGTTCGGTCTTTAACTCTAAATTGGGTTACATTTTGTATTGAGACCAGCAACAAAGCCTCCGTCCTTAAGCTGCATAAAGATTATGTTCCTATTTGCATGGAGGTTTGTTTCCTCAATTGATCTGGTAGTTTCATCAGTTTATTGCTACTTTGGTATGACATGATCAATATTGACAGTGCCTCAATGACGGTACTCCGGAAGTCAGAGATGCAGCATTTGCAGCTTTAGCAGCAATAGCTAAGGTGAAAATTCAATATTTGTATTTGACTTGCTTATATTTGTTTCTTTTGTGAGCCTAAGTTCTTCAGTTGCCTGCCATAGGTGGTTGGCATGAGACCACTTGAAAGATCATTGGAGAAACTTGATGATGTGAGGAAGAAGAAACTTTCTGAAATGATTGGCAGTTCCACGGGTCAGCCTGCTGCAAATGGATCAGGTTTGACAATTAATCTTATTCAGCACATAGATCCACTGCTATCTGGCTACATTAAGTAAGATATTCCTTATTTTTTTTCCATTCCAGCTGCTGTGTCATCGAATGGAGGCATCTCTTGTCAGGAGGTTGGTTTTCCTCACACTCCTATTATACCTTTTTTTCCCATGAGAGGTCTATTTAATTATTTGCAGTATGTGTTTTTTGGGCGTTTTTTTGGAAATGGTCACGAATGCTTAAGTTTCATAGTATACGTCTGCGTACAATATGCACTATTCATGTTTTTACCTGTAATCCATTCTGTGGATCTATAGAGGCTCCATCCTTGAACTGTTTCATGGCTTTTAATTCTGATGGTACCACCTTTGGAAAGATACAGTCAACACAGTTATTTTTATTCATTTTTAGTAACCATTAGGGCTGCAACCGCATACTGATATTCGTATCCCATCGCCATGCTATCCATTTTAACCAAATACATATACATATTTTTGATTTCAGCAGGTGTGGATATATGGATATGAAATTTTATTTTTGTGGATAAGATCACAACTACCATTTCGAAGATATGGATACAAATATGATTACAAATTTTTCTGGCGGATGCAGAATCCGTATTACTAGATTTGTGAGTGCATATCATAGACATATATCGATGTGTGTGTAAACAAATATCTAAATATAATGTAAGGTTTCACGTAAAATAATGTGTTTTAGAGTCATTTTCAAATGGGGGAATACATTGTAAATTACAAATAGGACCCCAACCATATCTTGACTCCAATTAGGTCCTCATTTTTAAACGTAACAAAGAAGGAATTCGATATTTTTTCTCAAGTAGAGACTTCTGTAAGCATCAAGTCTGAATAATCAATTCACTCATTTCCCTCCACATGATATCAATCTCTAAGAGAGTCGGTCCTAGTTTGAGGCCTTGAATGTCACGTGCCCCACCCCGTATGTCCAGCCAATCGCCTCCTCCTACTCCTACCACCATTGCATGCCTATATCTACTTGGAGGCGGAGGATATGGAGAGTGATGGAATGGATGCAACGATGAACGATCTAGGCAGAGATGTATAAAAGAGGGTGATGCTAACACAAATATTTTTTGTGTTGTGGCCAACGAGAGGCGGATTCGATGCTTTATCCGTGCTGTGGTTGTGGGGAACTCTTGCGTAGAGGGAGAGAAGGAGATTCAGGGTTTTTTGGTTTGCTACTTCATTGACATTTCCAAAAGGGTGGTGTCGTGAATTTGGAGGTGGGTGAGGTTAGGTGCGTCGATTCTCTATGTTGAACAACGCCGTAGTCTGGTATGACTTTTCCTGAAGGATGAGTTGAAGTGGGTCATGTCAGCGTTGAATGCGGGGTGCTCCCCAATGGTTTCCTTGTTTTCTTCTTCGGCGAAATTTGGAAGGTGGTGGTGGATGATTTTTCTTTGTAGCATGGTGTAAGCCATATCGCGATATATCAACGATATATCGACATCGACATGTGATCAATATATCTCTGATAGGGTCGATATATGCCCTTCCAAGGCTATTACTTCACAAAATTGGATCGAAATCGACGATATGGCGTTGATATATCGTCGATATATCGATGTGATATCGTATCGACATGATGCCGATATTACCTACCTTGCTTTGTAGTACTAGAGTAGTTGGTCAAGGTAATGCTGTTTAACATAGTTAATATAGCACTCATTGTCCTTCTATTGAAAGAGGTCTCGGAGAGAGCGGGGGATTTCCATCCCATTGTTTTGTGAATGTAATCTACCTTATTAGTTTTTTTCTAAGAGACTCAGTAATGTCTTGGAGGATTTGGTTTTACCGCTACTAATCGATGTTCATGTTGGCATTTGCAACAAATTGGAGATGATTATAAGAAGGTTCTTCCGAAGGAAGATGAATCATATTGGGCATAGCTTGCATGTTGTTGATCTGGATTCTGGAGACATTCACTCTTTCCAAAGAGGAGGGGGTGTTTGGTGTTTTGAGGCTGGATGAGATGAACTACACACTAATTCCGAAGTGGGTCGTGGGAATCTTGGGTTACAAGGATGACACTTGCTGTAGTTTTATCCGCGGAATCTACGATGTCGGTTCACAAAGATCGAGGGATCTTATTTTTGAAAGAGGGATCTGAAGATCTTGGTCCACGATTTGATACTTGTAGTCCTGCCTGCCCTGTCCTTTTCGATCGATGCTGGGAGACGATTGCAATTTTTCTTTTTGGAATGATACTTGGACGAGTGGTAGGACACTTTCCTATTGATTCCCACATCTATATGCTCTGGTCACGGATTAGGAGGCGTACGTGTCAGACTTTTGCATTGAGGGGGTCTGGCTACCCTCATTCACAACGGATATCTCGGAGCAACATTAACTTCTTCTAGATTTTATTGGTCTTATGGAGATGCCCACTCCAATTGATGGTCCAAGTTCGGGGAAAGATCATTGGGTTTGGAGGGAAGGAGTTTTTCTGTGAAGAAGACATATACGACATTGATTAGAAAAACTGAATCACTTTTGGAGGCATTGATTATATATTGCAAGGCTATTTTAGGATTTAAGATTCCATGCCTCGTGAAGTTTTTCTTATGGATTTTGACTTATGGCAAAGCCCTCACTAGTAGGGATGAGTGTTGAGATGGCTTGACCCATCCTAAAGCTCGACCTACCTAGCCCGTTCCAACCCATACCCGAAACCATTTTGAGCTGAGCTCGGGCCAACAATTTGGGCCCATTTATTAATTGGACCGAGTTCGGACTTAGCTCGGCCCAACCCATCAGGCCCGAAAGCCGTCCCAAAATGGAGCCTGAATGAAGGTCTACGAGATTGACCTGATAGGGGGCTCGAAGCCTGGCCCATAATCTTGCTTGAAAGCTCAAAATACTCCCCTGACAGGCCTTAGCCTGGGGATTTGCATGTGTTTCTTTAATTTTTTCTGAAACTCTTTCTTTTAGATACCATACATATGTTGTGACAAAATTCATGGAAAACACAAGGATTAACCAACAATAAAGAGATTAAAAACTTATTAAACTAGAACTCATAATGAAATATACATTAAAAATATATACAACCGAGTGGATGTGTATGAATGGAAATTGTACAAACACATGGGTTGGCCCGACCCAGATCCATAAAAATTGGGCCAGCCCGAGCCCAACTGATATCCAACTTTTAATCGACCGACCCGGCCTAGTTCCAACCCGTAATATAATAATTGGGCTGAGCTTGGGCTCGGGCCGCCAAAAATAAAAAGAATGGGCATGATCCTGGTCGAAAGCTTGAAAAAATAATTGGGCTCGGGCCCTATAGGGCCTTGCCCAAGCCCGACCCTCATGCCTACTCTTTAGAGATAGGTGGGCTCGAATTTTCCATGGAGATGATAGCTCTGGTGTGCTATTTGGTGTGGTGGTGGAGTCGTGAAACATTTTTTCAGTACAAGAGGTCATGAAGTTTGGATGCAGTTGGGGCTTGAGGGAATGGATTGCTCTTGCTAGGCCACATTCTGGGAGTTGCTTTTCACCCGCGATTCCACCCGATTCCGAGCTATTCAATTCGTTTTCTGTAGTATGGGCACTCTGGTTAGTTCGTAATGGCATTATTTTCCATTCTGAGCGGCTTTATATTGAGAATGTGGCGCTTCATGCAAAGGCTTTCCTAGAGTCTTAACATTACTCCTTTTATATGACTTATATAGTCATCAATTAGTAAGAATCCATGATAAAAGTATCAATTAACATGTTACATATATGGAGCTTTAACATTAATGGTGATACCGGGATAAAAATGAGAACCCTTAAAAAACAACATCCTGTTGTAATAGTCTACCAAATACCCGAATATCAGTCGGATGGCATTAATCCATCTCGGTTTTTTCCTACTGCACTTTAGTTTGTCAAAGCCTCAATTTAGTTTCACTTGATTTAATTAGGTTCATTCAGTTTTTGGTTCTAATCATTCTAATTGTGCTTACGAAATTCTAATTCAAGTCAATTGAGATTGGCCAGTCATTGGCATTGTCTAATTGGATCCAGGTCTGAAGCTTGGGTTTTGAGATCTGATAATGTTAGAGATATTACAGCAATACCACTCATCAAATCTGAAGAATAATTGGCAGGTGTTTCTACCAAAGGCTTCCCACCATAACAATGTGTAAATGTGGGCAAGTTGAGCTTGGTTACTATCTATATCCAACTCGAGGACAACGTTTAAGGGTATATAACAACAACATAGCCTTCTGCCAAGGGTTGGCTAAATGTAGTTTCTGCCTCCATTTGGATCTATTTTGAGCCATTCTTGGACAGATGGGCGTAACACGAGGACTTCTCAGGTGGTCACTAACTTAGGAGTTCTGATGGGGCTGATGCAATAATGCTGCTATGCATTGTTTAAGGGTATACCCATGCTTAATGTATCTTGGGTGGATCTATTTAATCCTTTTCTCTATAGTATGTCCACCCACCCACCTTTGTTTCGTAATTGAGAAAAAGAAAACCATAGCCTTATGTGTTGTTTAGGGCATCGCCTCTCGTGGTGTTTTCTGTTGAGAAGGGTTTTCCGCGTAAGTCTTCTTTGTTCAATTGCTTATTTATGATTCTTGTTCATGTGTTACACCATAATAACATTTGGTATTACTTGGATTCTTTTCTCATTTTGATATTATTGACAAGTGATTTGTAATTCAAAGCCAAACATTCCATCCTCATTTTATTGTGATTCGTAGCCAACAATTCCATCCTCTTTTTATCTTTCTTTTTCTAGCCATTTATTTAGGATGTAATAAAATGTGCTGTCTTTGTCCTCCTTATGAATTGATTACATAATAGTATCTTAAAGTGCATCTGCATGCAATATTGTTTTCCTCTGTATGGGTTTGATTAAATTTCTTCTGGTTCGGTGACTTATGTATCATGACAACTATGGAAATAGTTCCAAATTAAAATTGCCACCGGTTATTTTTTACCCATGATTTTGAGTGGCAAGCTGTTGACTTTGCAATTAGCCAACTCTCTGATTTCTCTGCTTTGAACCTTTCCCAGAGTCTTGGTGTAAGAAGATCTGCTGCAAGCATGCTTAGTGGAAAGAAGCCTGTGCAGACTGCTGTATGATATCTTTTGTCATTCTCTGTTTGTTTGAATTAAATACGTCTTACAGGTTAAATTTCTAACTCCATCTTAGTTGCAGCTTCCAAGTAAAAAGGGTGGTGCATCTAAACCAAGTGCCTCAAAAAAACCTGATGGCACTGGTCATCAGAAGAAACCAGATTTGATCGAGACCGAGGATGTTGAGGTGTTTATCTCCTGGATTATGTTTTTCGCATTGACAAACTTTTTGCTTGATCCAGTTAAACTCAAGATTGTGCTGAAATTCTGAAATATTTTGCCTGTTTTTAGCCTGGAGATATGAGCTTGGAGGAAATCGAGAGCAGATTGAGTTCCTTAATACCGCCAGAGACAATTTCACAACTAAAGAGCGGTGTCTGGAAGGAAAGACTTGAAGGTTTTGACCACTTATAGCGGATGTTTTTCGATTTTATTATTAATTGGATATTTGTCAATCAGTGGGACAGCATTGCACCTGCTTGACTTGGTTCCATGTTGAATTTTAACATCATGTCCATTTTGTTTACCTAGCTTAATTTATTGAATATTCCAGCCATAGGTTTACTGAAAGGAGCAGTTGAAAGTGTTAGCGACCTTGATTCTTCCGCTGAAATTTTGATTCGTCTGCTCTGTGCTGTTCCTGGATGGGCTGAGAAAAATGTGCAGGCACGTACGCTTTGATTGTAGTTTGGCAAGCTGCTCCACTCAACTGATTTTATAAATGCCTTTTTTTGTCTCAGGTTCAACAGCAAGTCCTTGAAGTGATCACCCACATCTCTTCCAATGTGAAAAGGTTTCCTAAACGTTGTGTTGTGCTTTGTCTTTTAGGTGGGTAAGAAAGCTGAATTGCTCCATATGTAACATTTTGACAATTGATATTTTTCTGTCTTATTTTTACTTGCCTTCATACTGCATTTTGGAGTCATCATTTTCACTGGTTGATATTCATGAACTCATGACTTAGTTCAATCTGATGTTTAGGTGTCAGTGAGCGTGTGGCAGATATTAAAACCCGCTCTCATGCGATGAAGTGCCTTACCAGCTTCTCGGAGGCAGTTGGTCCTGGTTTTGTGTTTGAGAGGGTATACGCTTATTGTCTGATTTTTACTCTAGAATCTAGATGTTTCGAGCTTTTTTACATGTGACATGAATGTGTAAACTTATGAAGTCTTGTGATATTTTTTTCTTTCGTCTTAGTTATACAAAATCATGAAGGAGCACAAGAATCCCAAAGTCCTCAGTGAGGGAATCCTATGGATGGTTTCAGCTATTGAGGATTTTGGTATTTCCTATTTGAAACTGAAGGTATGTCAGCGTTCTATTGTTCTTATTCCCGTTTCTTTTCTTTTCTTGCATACCTTCCATGCCTTGTTATTTCTTATAGTTTTCTCTTTGTTCAGGATTTAATTGAATTCTGTAAGGAGACCGGTTTGCAGTCCAGTGCTGCTGCAACACGAAATTCTACAATAAAGCTTATTGGCATCTTACATAAATATGTTGGCCCAGGTATTTGTTCTCTCGACATACTATTATCTATCAGTTATTGAATCTATTGTAAAACACAATGATTAATATTCACGCAGATATAAAAAATTTTATGACTGATGTCAAACCTGCACTTCTTAGTGCCCTTGATGTTGAATATGAGAAGAATCCTTTTGAGGTACGCCTGTTAAAGAATAGCAAACTTTTGTAGTACAATGTTGATAGTATATTTTAAAGGTTTCCCTCTGTTGTTGAAAGGGTGTTGCCGCTGCCCCCAAAAAGACAATAAAAGCTGCGGGTGCTGATATTTCTGCATCATCTGCGGGATCTGATGGTCTTCCACGTGAAGATATTAGTGGAAAGATCACGCCTGATCTCTTGAAAAGCCTAGGAAGTCCAGACTGGAAGGTATTGCTCTCTGTACTAGCTATTAACACCGATAATCTAAATATACAGACTTTGTGCATTTGCCTTAATGATCTTCTGTTCGAATCTTTAGGTGCGTTTGGAGTCAATTGAGCTGGTAAACAAAATAGTAGAAGAAGCTGGCAGACGGATTCAACCTGCAGGGACAGGTACTGCAAGCAGCCTTTACTTTCTGTTTACTAACTGGATGTAATATTTACCGTGCTCTTCAAACAGGCGAACTCTTTGGGGCTCTTCGAGGCCGTCTTGTTGACAGCAACAAGAATCTAGTTATGGCTACATTATCAGCTATTGGTGGCATTGCCTCAGCTATGGGTCCAGCAGTTGAGAAATCAAGCAAGGTTTTATTCTATCTCCATTCTCTTATGGTTCAGTTGCTTGCTTAAACCTTTTCTTTTGTTTCCCTTCTCTTGTAGCTCAGTTCGTTGCTTATTTATGTATATTTTAAAAATTCTGAAGCTTTTTAGAACTCCAGGTCATCTTGCACTATTATTCTTTAAATAATAGATCATCGAGAAGTTAACAAAGGCATATGATATTGACGTAATAAGAATAGAACTTTGTTTATTTGTTTGCTGTGGTGCACTGACACTTTTGTTTTACAGGGAATTTTATCTGATGTTTTGAAATGCCTTGGTGATAATAAGAAGCATATGCGAGAATGCGCTTTGAATACTCTAGATTCATGGCGTTTAGCTGTTTCGATAGATAAAATGGTAAGTTTTAACACAGCCTCTAACATCTAACTGATAGGTGTTTGGTGAGGTCATACCTTACAAGTTACAACAACATGATATGATTCTATTGCCAGGTTCCCTATATCGCAGCTTCATTTTCTGACTCTAAGCTTGGTGCTGATGGAAGGAAGGAACTTTTTGAGTGGTTATCCAAGCACCTGTCTGGAATAGCTGATACTTCTGAATCGTTGCAGCTCTTGAAGCCAACTGCTGCTGCGTTAATGGTAATAATTAGCTTCCCAATAACATTTTCCACATCAGTGTTAAATCAGATTGTGATTATAGGATTACATCAATGAATATAGATGTTTCAGATGGAATGATCAGACTCGTTTACTTAATCCTTTAGAATGAAAGAACATCACACCGGAACTGAGCATTAACCTTTCCCTTGTTCTGACTGACTGGCTTCCTACATTTTATGTTCAATGAAAAAGTTTCGTAGGGACCACTCTAGGTGCATTACATTTTTCTACAAGTAAACATTCATATTATGCATGAAGCCTGGCTTCTATTACTGTAAAGTCAGCATGCTTTTTTCAATGCTAATTTTTCCAGTCTTCTTTAAGATTCTGTGTTTTTTACATCTTATTCGTTGTAAAAGTAGAATTATTGCTTTTCATAACCTTTTTTCAAATTGATCAGGGAAATTGCAGTCTCACTCTTTTAGTTGCTGTGTTTCATACCAGACGCATATTTATTACAATATGAACCAACGTTTTCTGACAATCATTGGCTTCAACTGCATGATTCATATTGATAATCGGGAAAGTTGCCTTGTCACATTTAATGACGATGTTTCATACCAGACCCATATTTAATACAATATGAACCGAACTAAACCTTTTCTCACAATCATTGGCTTCAACTACATGATTTTATTATATCTAAGATCTTAGGACTCACTAACTCATATCTAAACAAATCCATGTCATTTCTATGCAGTCTTCTTCTAGCACTTCTTTGGTCGTGGTTTTATTGTGTCAGGGATTTTGGGTCTCACCCAACTCATATAAGAGAAGCCAGGTTCTCTGTAGCATGGTTTTTAAAAACATGCGTTGAGGTGTAGGCCTTGAGGTTTTTGTCCATGAAAATTACCTTGAAGCGATAGCCTTAGTCAACCTCCCTGAGGTATAAGCCTCGATGTAATGAGGCGGTACCGAGGCGCTACCTCGATTCTGCTATTTATTTTTGGAAAACATATTTTAAGATGTATTTTTATAGTAATATTAAAGATATAATGGCTTAAATAACCATGATTGATAACCTTGGAACATTGGAATAACCAGAACACATTATTTCATCAACGCATGATTATTGCATCGATGAAATAATATGCATGTATAGTGATTGTTTTTCGTTAGTATGGATATTTTCGTATTAAATAATTATATTCTATTGTTTGTATCATACAATGAATATGATATACATTCAAGAGATTGCATGTTTTTGCAAGAATATAACATATTCATAAGTTCAGAATATGAACATTACATAATTGTAAATTCGTAAGTATGTTTTGAAGCAAAAAAGTTGTTGTGTCATAAACTAGGTTCCAGAAAGCGGTATGCGTATGCGTTCGGACAGGTCACTGAATAGCGCTTAAGCGGTATGCGGGGGCATATGCGGGGTATATGCAGTTCTACGCGGTTTCCTAATTTTTTATTTAAAAATAAATAAATATATACAAAAGTGACTACAACAGAACTAAATTTATGTATAATTGTGGTCCAACAACAGAAGATCTAAGAAAAATAACTTACATAGAGTTCAAAATAATATCTATCAATCAAATATCAATACTTCAATAGAACGGTTAGCACACAATAATTGACAACAATCAACAAAATAAAAAAGTTAGCGCACAAAATGCCTCTATTGTTGAATATAATGTCATTTATCTACGTCGTTATATTTATAATTGATCCTCCATCAAAAGTACCGAACTTTACATATAATATATTACATTCATAATAACTATTAGTTGACTAAATTAGTTTCCTAAATTATTAGTGTAGTATTCTTTTTCTTCCTTGCGTGTTTACTCCAATCTCACAGTACAACTACTTTGACGATGGATATAAATGGTCATGGAATGCTTGGTTGGCATACATGTAAAAGTAAGGAAAACATGGCACAAATAACACAACAAAACTGGCACAAATTAAAAAAATAAAAAATAAACAAAAAATGGGTATGCGGCCGCACAGACCGCATATGCGGCCGCATAGCCCGCATATGCGGCCCGCATAAGCGCACAGGGTGCATAATGCGGGGTTTCTGGAAAGCGGTGCGCTGAGGGCACCGCATACGCATATGCGGCCGCACGGGCCGCTTTCGTGAACACTGATCATAAATTTACATATACGGCTAATATGGTTTATTATGCACATATGTTCAATGCGGGAATACCCAAATATAGGATTTATGAGAATATTGTTTGTGAATATTTGAAGTTTGGGGGTTTGTGACAATGTAGTTATGTTTAATAATAGTTTTTGTATGCTATTCATCTGTAAATTGAGGCTTACGCCTTAATCCTAACTCATATCTGAACAAGCTATCATTTCTTAGTAGTCTTCTTTTAGCATATATATGTTCTTTCTTGACCGCTCTTGCACATCATAATATATTTCTAACCTTTGGACTTGAAACTTGTAATTTTCATCCTATTTTCTCTTGAATCATTCCTAGTTTTGTCTATAATTTTCTCATGCTTCCCATTCCTGTCCTTGGTTCCGTATATCCACATTGTCATATGCATTTCTATAGTAGATATCATTTGCGTTAAATTTTCACCAACAATCCATCTTCTGCAATCTCCTCTCCCAAAATCTTTTTGTTTGCTTGTTACTACAAATATCCTCTACACGTTTATATTTGATGCACCAATGCCAGTGCGAAAACAGTGCGAAAAAATACAGTACTTTCAGATTGCAATATTTTTAATCATAAGCTCGATATTCATGGGGCTCGCATAACCTCCTTTATTAATTCACAAAAACAATGTGTACATGAAAACTTAGAAAGTGAGAGGCATATATGTTTGCATCAAAAGTGGTAAAAAATATGGCCATGGAAAAATAATAAATTGTGTTGCGGCTACAAAGGCCTTGATGAATGGAAAAATTAGAAAGGCATGAAATCCATGAAAAAGAGGTGCAAAGTAGTTCATTATTGAGCATATGCATCCCTAGTCTTCATATCGCCTCTACACTTCAAGACGGTATAAGACTTAAAATCCATCTCCTATTTAACCAAGAATGCATTTGTCATCTTTCAAAAAATGAATGCATTTGTGTAACACTCATCCAAGTCTTCTCTTAAAACCCATCAATTACTCCACAATGATCGCATGATATCCTTCTCACGTTCAATACTTTGCAACCAAGAAGTCACGTCTTCCTCCTCTCTTTGTAATCCATGGTCATCAAATGACTTGTTTGCCTCTTTAGTGATCACCCTCCATGACAAGAAAATAAGTATTGTTGTTAGAAAATGACTTCTCTTCCTTATTTCTATAAAGAATTGAGAAGCCATCCTTCTCGTTATTATCCTTCTTTGACTCTTCTTTTATTTCCTTATGCAAGTCATTCCGATTAAAGAAGAGTTAAACTCTCGATGTACTTAACTAGAGGCCTATGTAACTTTTTGCTTTAATTGAGTCAAAGTCTGGGGTTAACTAGAAGTTCCTTACAATGTTCCCTCCTCTATCCGCTCTACTCTCATTCCTTCTTTTGACCTTCCTGTTGAAATAAATAAGTGGAAGCAAGCTCGATAATCAAAACAAAAACATAAAGAAATATAAAGTGGAACACTCCAATTTTACATGGAACCTTACTACGTGAGGAGACGAATGAAACTACTGGAGAGGCCTCTAAGGGCCATATATTCCATATTGAATCTCTTAGTGAACACAAGGGGTGTGGGGCTCCTTATATAACCCCATAGACATACCAGATCCCACAAATAGACGATGCTGGACTAAACATGAGATGTTGTAATTGGATCTTGGAGAGATTCAATTACCCGCCTATTACATTCTCTAACACTTCCCGTCAAGCTGGAGCTGAGAAAAATGTAGCTAGCAATAAAAGGAAATTAATAATACATCTTCACTCGGTAGATCATAGTGAGACGGGAGGAGATCCACTCAAAGTAGTCGCTACCGGGAGAAGACCTGGCATGAGGACGGGTCTGCGACGATCATGACATGCCTGTAGTACAGTCGCTTTGACTACTGTATTGTGCCTAAAGTGGTCGCTAGAAGACCATCATGAAGTAGTAGTCACACAATAGAATGCACTGAAGTCGATGCTCGATGAAGACGACTGATAGTAGTAGTAGTAGTTTGTAGTATCGATCTTCATGTTGTGGATGGGAAGTAGAAGCACGAGATGATCCCCAGTAGAGAAGTCCATCTGGAGTAGTTGACATCAAATATCAGAAGTGGAGTGGTCGTCTCCTATATAGATCTCGAGAGTTGGGACTCTCTTATATGTGAAACCTGAGAATGGCATCTCCCATTTTTCTTATGGGGACTTGTAGTCGACTCGCTTATGTAGGGGTCCTGGAGAGGAGATTGCTTTTGTTGAGAAGTCACGATTAGTTATGATGGACTTGATAGAATTCCTATAGATACATCTCAAGTAGAATAATGTGACTTGCTCTCATTCCTCCTTTCTTTCATACCTGTCAGAATAAAGAAATAACGACCACGTTGGGAGCGACAACGTAGAACGTGCAATTTTCTTTCTTTCTTTTTCTATTCTTTCTCTTCTTTTAAGTCGACACCTCTTTTTTTACATATAATGTACTTTTTATCACCTTCCTTTTTTCATTTTTTCTCTTTTTTTGCAATGGGGCTCCTTTCTTTCTTCTCTTCTTTTATTGGGAGTATAATAACGTCCTACGTATGGTTGCAAAAAGAAATCTCCTTCCCCATTTCTACTCACACGACTATGACTTGCTCGCCCTAATAAAAATGTAATACATATATGTTTTTTTTCTTTCGGTAGATCACTCTTAAGAGGAAGGAGTTTCAAAGCCTCTTCTCTTTTCAATCATCGACAATGGTTACCTTTGGGAACCCATAGTTTCCTTCTCTAGGAAGAAGCATCGTCGCTTGGGTTTTGGAGGAGGGGTTGCATGCAACACTAATGACCGATCAAGTTGCTGTTGATGGTGGCCTAGAGAGTCACCTGGATGAGATGGCATGTCTGGAGGTGCCTTCCTTTCACGTATGTTGGGGCTGGTGTTGTTGTTTGGGCGAAGTGTGGCGAAGGGGACTATGCAAGGTAAACTGGAGGGGGGGGTCTGTAGCACCATGTCCCTGGATGCGTTCATGATACTCCATCGTTTAGTTGGCGTATATGAGTATGATTTTGATCACGATTCTGATCATGATGGTGCGGAGATTTTTGATGGCCGTCAGCACCTCCTGGAAGTAATGATTATTTTGGAATAGGGATTGCCTGAAAAAAATGACACGGTGTTGTTACGGTTCAGACAATGAGTAAAACCCATCTCTTCGTTGATGCCGTCTATAGGGAGATGGATGATCATGACGTTGGCATCAATGTCACCTTTAAATGCGTGGAGAAGCAAGGATATGCTCGCTTGCTTGGACTATGTGCGTGTTGGGCACTGAAACTCTACATGTTTACGCGAATTAATGAGGGCTCAAATAATTCCTAATTGAATTGACCTTTTATATACTTGTTGGAAGGAGGGAGCTTTTAATAGATATATAAGGTTTCCTAGTTCATCGACTTTAAAAGATTTGCTCTTTCTGCCCGGGCTCAAACCTAGGGTTTAAGCCTCTCGATGTCCCACATAATCTAATGGTGAAGCACAATCCCTTAACTATAATAGTTTTCCTCCGGCGAATGCTAAACTAGTCTAGGTAGGACCCATCAATCAAGCACAAAGGAAGCCTAAAAGCGATGACAGGATTGTGCTAGATGCTTGTCCTATGGGATTGAGATGGTGCATATAACTTGGATGTTGCCCTAGGATTGCAAGCCTAAAATATGGAAGAGATGCACCGTTGCTTTGCAGAACTATGGCTCTAGGAACCATAAAATTTTCTTGATGAATATCCTTAGAACTTGATGACAAGAATATGTCGTGGAACCACAAGTTGGGATTTGAACCCTGATCTTTTAGGTGGTAGGCATGCTGCCTAACATCAGACCATTGAAGTGAGGGATAATTAGAAAAAGAACATAAAGAAATATAAGAGTCTTACACTCAGATTTTATGTGGAATCCTACTCCTTGAGGAACATGATGAAATCACAGGAGAATGATTCTAAGGGACGATTTTTCTATATTGAATCTCTTAATGAATACATGAGGGAGCTTTTAATAGATATATAAGGTTTCCTAGTTTATCAACTTTGAAAGATTTGCTCTTTCTGCCCGGGATCAAACCTAGGGCTTAAGCCTCTCGATTTGTCCCATAGAATCTAATGGTGAAGCCCAATCCCTTAACTATAATAGTTTTCCTCCGGCGAATGCTAAACTAGTCTAGGTAGGACCCATCAATCAAGCACAAAGGAAGCCTAAAGGCGACCACAGGATTGTGCTAGATGCTTGTCCTATGGGCTGGAGATGGTGCATATAACCTGGATGTTGCCCTAGGATTGCAAGCTTAAAATATGGAAGAGATGCACCGTTGCTTTGCAGAACTATGGCTCTAGGAACCATAAAATTTTCTTGATGAATATCCTTAGAACTTGATGACAAGAACATGTCGTGGAACCACAAGTTGGGATTTGAACCCTGATCTTTTAGGTGGTAGGCATGCTGCCTAACATCAAACCATTGAAGTGAGGGATAATTAGAAAAAGAACATAAAGAAATATGAAAGTGTTACACTCAGATTTTATGTGGAATCCTACTCCTTGAGGAACATGATGAAATCACGGGAGAATGACTCTAAGGGACGATTTTTCTATATTGAATCTCTTATTGAATACATGAGGTATGGGGTTCCTTATATAGCCCCACATATCACAGTCCCACATATAGACGATGTGTGACTAAATATGAGAGGGATCTTTGAGAGATCCAATACATGTCTATTCCATTCTCTAACACTCATTAACATACTAGTTCATTTATAATGTTAAAAGCATCAGTGATTGGCCAACTTAAAATTTTAGCCGCCTCCCTATTTTCCCTTATGCTTGACTTTAGGGTTCTAGAGATACAACCCATCTCTTTAAAGGAAGCGTGTCTCCTACAATCATTTTCTCACAACATCGCCTTCATCGAATGTTCTTGCCTGGGGCAACCATTGCACTCGCAAGGTTGCACCTGTCCATCATCCCATACACTCGACCCTACCTTGATCTAAAGATCTATGATGTTGTGCAACCACTGAAGCTGTTCTATGTGTGAACTGTGAACTCCGTGCTCGTCACTACACCAATGACCCTTGTGAGAACTTCTGTGACTCTTGGTCCTCCATACTCTATGATCCTCCTTTCAACAACAAAGCCTTTTCACACATTTCTATGATCCTCCATGCCATCAAAAAAAATTATTCGTCCATGCCTCATGCAAACTACTTACCGACAGTCGATCTTTGTGGCCACCGTTCAGTGCTCCTTAGAGTTTATGAACCCATCAACTGGAGTGCATGACATCATTTCCATCATGGCTATAGAATTGTGGAAATCAGCTGGAGCACCTTGGGTTGGGGCAGATCGCTTGAAGTTGGTGACGCTTGGATTGCCAAGGATGGCATGGAAAGCCGGCTGTGCACTCTCTTTAGCTAGGCTTCGTTGTTAAAAGATCTAGGGTTCTATAGAGGGAACCCGTCACTGTCATTCCTTGCATAAGCAGGCTAATATTCACCAAACAATCTTCAAAATCAACATGCTCTTATATCATATACAAAATACACAATATAATATGCAGGATCGGATAAAAAGAAACTTGTAAAACCTACTCCAAAGATGCTGAATGACACCAAACCGAAAAGCAACAAAAAACCAAGAATTACATTAAGTTTCTCAATGAGTACAAGGGCTGTGGAGATCTATATATAGCTCCATTACAATCAAGTCCCACCTCTAAAAAATGCAGGATGGAACACAACTACTATACACATGTTCAAATTCTCTTTTCTCTCAACATTTGTATGCAGCAAGCAGAAAGATACCTCCCCCTCGGTTGCATGTCTGAATTTATACATATATTAGATTGCGGGAGCTTAAGTTTTGATCTGAAAATTGACTGCAATCCTATTACGAGTTCAGTTTTTTGGGCCACTTTCTTGTTTCTTAGATGCATCTTTTTCATTTTGTTTCTATATTCAAATTCCACTTTTGATCCTAGTTCATGGTATGTTGTTCAGGATAAATCTGCAGAAATTCGTAAGGCCGCGGAATTACTTATGGGTGAAATTTTGAAGATTTGCAGTCCTGAAATGGTAATGATTGATTTACATTCTTACATCTGGTTATTGTAATTGGAATTCCTGTATTTATCCACAGTTTTCTTTGATGCAGGTTTCGAAGAACTCAAAGGATTTGCAAGGGCCGGCTTTGGCTCTTGTTTTTGAGCGACTGAGGCAGTCTGGTCTATCATCCTATGGTATATTATTACCTAAGTCTTCATTTCTTTGTCCCATTCAACTACTTATATATATGTGTGTGCGCTTTCACAATTATAGAACCGCTTGAGTCTTCAAGAACCACACCTAGTGGCCAAGTGAATAAAACTGGCCTGAAAAGTGGGAAAACAGGGACCGGTGCAAAGCTTGGAGCTAGGGCTGCATCCTCGGTTAGTTCTTGCATTTCTCCTCCATCTCTCTCTCTCTCTCCCTTTTTAGATTCGGTAGTTGACGTTTAATTTGTGGCATAGAGGAACCTTCCTCCAAAAACTTTGAAGCAAGATTGTGGCGTATCTGCTCAAGATCTTGCAGTCCAGTCAAAATCACTGTTTAATGTCAGGGATTCAAACAAGGTACTTTTAAATGAGCCAGTATTATTTTGAATATAGTGCTTTGTGCTTCTTAAAAGTACATGACCGTTTAAGACCATGTCTAATTTTCTCATCTTTTGGCAGGAGGATAGGGAGCGACTGGTAGTCCGAAGATTCAAATTTGAGGAACTAAGGCCCGAGCAGGTTCAGGACCTTGAGGTTTGTTTCAAAGAGTTTCCATATTAAATATAGTTTATTTCCTAATGATACTTTATGTTTGGAAAAAATGGGGCTGCCCCCTAGAGGGACCTAACTTGGCTCCCCCACCCACCTCATTTTTCCCATTTTTTATTTTTTTGAAAAATGATTCCGTAGAAATTCATCACTATATCCCTATATTATATCATTCAATTTTCGTGAGAAACGGAGACTCCTATGATGTCAATCTAGACAGTCATTTTTTAACGGTCGCAGAATTGTTGAAATCGACCCCATCTGGATGGAGGCTGTAGGAGTCTGTTTCGCACGAAATTCGATTGACAGTATAGGATATATTGATGAAAATCCATGGAAGCATTTTTCAAAGAAATTAAGAAAATGGGAAAAATGGGGTGGAGGGAGCCAAGTTAGCTCCCCCACGGGGCAGACCCATTTTACCCTTTATATTTTGGCATAATAATGAAACACTAGATTACAAAAACAATCTGAAATTCAACAAGATGAAACCACGGTTGTATGTTCAAGATTTTCTGTAGAAAGATATGCAGTAAATTCAACAAAAGCAAACTTCTATAACTAATATGCACTTCTGTAATTTCAGTACGACTTTACGAAGTTCTTTAGAGATGATCTTTATCGCCGCCTTTGGAGTTCAGATTTCAAAAAGCAGGTTGACGGTCTGGACCTCTTGCAGAAGGTGACATATTTGTGTGATTCATTCATGATTTTTGTCTATATCTATGATAGTAAATTACATTTTGACAATTTCTTGTAGGCATTACCTGCTAATTTGAAGGAAATGGTAGAAGTTCTTGATGTACTTTTGAGGTGGTTTGTTTTGCGACTTTGTGAGTCAAATACTACATGCCTGCTGAAGGTATTATCTTGCATTCTATTGCTAAATATCGATTGCATTCTTCTAACTTTATAAAAACATCCACTAGGTCCTTGACTTCCTTCCTGCCTTTGTTGACGCTTTAAGTGAGGAAGGTTACAATTTGACAGAAGCTGAAGCAGCAATATTTCTTCCTTGCCTGATAGAGAAGGTTTCTTCATTTCCATTTTACTATGATTAACTTGACTTAACTTGACAGTACATGCTGTTCATTTATATGTAGTTTTTTGTTCAAATAGCGGATGAATTTACTGTTCTCAAATGGTATTGGTTTGCGTTGGATTAAGATGCAACTAAATAGAATTCAATTTACGAGTTCAGACGGTATAACCACTTATTTCATAGGACTTCTACATGCATGTCCTGATGTACATATTATGTTGAAGTCATAGGTATCTCCATCAATCTCTTATTGTTTTCTTACTCGTATGTCTGATACTATGTGGCTCTGGTATTGGCTTTCAGTGATTTAAATTGTGTCCATGAATGGTCAAAGGTGAGGGGCACACAGCCTTCACGTCTAGAGCGGAGAGGCCAACATCGCCTTGGATTAATAAAATTTTAATCTGTATGTGACAGCCTTGGAAGTGGAAAAAGTTCTCAGGCCTTTAAAAAGGAGAACACTAACTTCCCTTGCAAAATGGCCAAACCATCTTAAGCGTTTCTCTTATTTATCCTTTATCATAGTTATACTAACTTTCCTTCTGACTGTATCATTCTTAATCCGATCTTTACGTCTATGATCACAAATCCACCTTAGCGTTTTCATTTATGCCACTGTCATTATCAGCATATGTCTATGTTTCACATACCAACATTCATATTTATAGAGCATAGCAGGTCTCGCAACTACTTTGTAAAACTTTCCTTTGATTTTCAAAGGAATTTTCTTATCACATGGAACATTAGAAGCTCCTCTCCACTTTTGCTAACCTTCATTTATTCTGTGAGTAACATCTCCCCATCGATTTCCCCATCATGTTGTAAAATTGATCCAAAGTATCTAAAATAATCTTCTTTAGAATGCTATCGTCATCAATCTTCACCTCGATTTCTTCACCACTGCTTGCATCAAATGTGTAAATGTTCAGTCTTAACCCTAATTATACGGAATCCTTTAGTCTCTAAGGCATGTTCCCAAACCTCAAGCTTCTCATTTACTCCATCTCGAGTCCCATCAACTAACACAATATCTTCATTGAAATTTCAGATGTTTATAAAGGTGTAGTTGTTTAGGATATACGAATCCATAAGTATCATAGAAAAAATTATCCGTAAACTTATTTTTAAGAAGTTGTCACATAATAAGCTATGCATTATACCTAGAAGGACTAACAAGATAAAATTCAAGGGGATTTTATGTACTACTCTCATTCAATGAGACCCCCGTCTTGTTGGGGCTTGGTATGATAGGGAGGGGTACATACGACAATTTTTCAATTTATGTTAGATGGTTAGAATTCAGGGAAAAAACAACAGATTCAATCTCTGATTGGATGGGAAATTAGTAAAATGTTATATACAATTATATATCTTTTCTTTCGGTGTTTCTATCTTTGTAATTTCATCATATATTATAGTGATTTATATCATATATAAGTTAGAATATATATAATTTCATTAGTATATATTTTGTTATAGTTTTTATAGGTTTTTTCCTTGTAAACTGAGGTTTACGCCTCGATCGCCTCGAGCATACACCTCGCCTCGATCGCCTCGAGCATACGCCTCGCCTCGATTCCAGGGAAACTGCCTCATTCCATTTATAATTTTTTCAAACCTTGCATATTGACACTCTTGACTACTGCTACTGTGATCAAGGTTGCAGAAAGCGGTAGTTGGTACTCGGTCGGTAGGGTCACTGACTAAGGATTAATCGGCAGTCGGGCGACTAATTGTATTTAGTCGGCTATTAATCGGTTTTGAATTTTTTAATTATTTTAGATATATAAATCAATTTTTATACACATATTATTATGTATTTGTATTTATTTGTATAATTTCTATACTATCATAATGAAATAAAAGAAGTAATTGCCTTTAAATATAACATTAAGCATATTAGAATAAGTTTGCTTTTAAAAAAATCGAAAAACTAAAAAATTTAAAAATCTCTATGTAAAAGTCGGCCTTGTAGTCGGACGATTAGTCGGACTAGTCGGCCCGATTAGTCGGGTTGACCGACTAAGGGCCGACTAGGCCTAGTCGAGTCGGCTACCTCACCTACTAGGCTAGTCGGGCCGACTAATCGGCCTAGTCGGCCGACTTTTACAACAGTGACTGTGATCAACCGTCTTCACTGAGCATCGACTTCGTCAGAGCATATATTTCTTCTTTTATGGCTCGACTACTACTCCACACTGGATTTTTTCTATTGCGACTCTTCTAGAGGCACGATAAAGATACGTTCCGGTGACCTGGTATCGTAACGATTCTATAGACATGGCAGGGATATGTTCTGATGACCTGAAAGTCGCAGACCCGTCCTCGAGTGAGGTCTTCTTCCAGCAATGGACATATATTTTTCTTGTGATGTATTCGTGTGAAGATATGTTGTATACTTTTCCTTTTTGTTACAAGCTGTAGCTTTCTAAGCTCCTGCTTGAGGGGGAGTGTTGAAGTATGTAATAGATGTGGTAATTTGATCCCTCTAGGATCCAATTACCTCCCTACTCATGTTTATTTCCACATCTACTATTATGGGCATTCGATTTGTCTGTAGTGCTATATAAGGAGCTCTACACCTCCTGTACTCAATGAGAGATTCAATAGAATATATGGCCCTTGGAGGCCTTCTCCCAAGGTTTCATCTCGATCCTTAAGGAGTAGGGTTCCACGTAAAATCCCAAGCGTTGATGTTATTCTTTCTTGATTTCTTGCTCTGCTTATCTATTCCGCTTCCGCATTTTAGATTTCAACCGGCTTCTATTGAAAATCTCTTCATGTGACGCTATGCTCCCATTTGGATGAGTATGACTCTCCCCCAATCAATAGAAAATCTATGAACGCAATTGTTTCAGCCTTGGATATGGCAATCATTACCCCTAGAAGTGATGATCACAGTGGAGACGATGGTTCCATTTTTTTGAACAATGGAGACCCAATCACTCAGGATTTCGACTATGGTAACTTTTCTCGAAATATGAACATTGCTAAGTCGTGTTGGAGGAGAGGGACTTTAGCTCAGGATTTTGTATCATTTTTATCGGTACTCTTTCCTTTTCTTTTTAAGCCCCATTGCCAAAGACATATGGTTAGTATTATATATTTTGATGATATATATTGGGTTGGCGACTTCGAATCCTCTTTATTTTTGCCTATGCTTTTTTAAATAATAGTACATTGATGCTGTGCTCCCATTGGGATGAGTGTGACTCCATCAGTTAGTTGAAAATCTATGAAAGTAGTTGTTCCAGCATAGAAAGGTCTATGATTTCTTAATGGGTTTATTATATTAGTTATATGGCATAATATATGGATGCTTAGTATGCCTGCCGTCTCTGAGGTTTAGAGTTGAGTAATTAACTTGGGAAGATCTTTTATTTGCAAAAAAAAACATGCATTCAGTGTAGTCCTTATAAAGTAGACCATTTATCTTTGTTAATATCTGTTGAGGGAAAATAATAGAATGGCATTATGAAAGGCCTTAGGGTTCTCTTATATAGGACATGAACCTATTGGGAAAATTACAGAAAGAAGAAAAAGGAAATATAAAATGAGAAAACAATAATAAAGATAACTTATATCTCAACACCCCCCTCAAGCTGGAGCGTAGATATCAATCAGACTTAGCTTGGAACAATATCTCTGATAAGGTCCTCTCGCTAGGGCCTTTGTAAGATAGATGATCCTCTGCTAAAGAGAAGGCCAGTACCAGGTGAAGTCTTCAGGTATCTTAAAATCATATGGACTGCATCCATATGTGCCTGTCGGAGCTGCTTTATAAACTGTCTCACTTTGCTCACGACAAATGATATGTCGGGCCTGGTAATAGTTACATATACTAGCTTGCCAACAAGTTCTATGTACCTCCTCTTGCCGACCTCCTCAGTATCATCATCATAGAACTTCATGCTTGGGTCAAGAGGAGTTGTGGCAGGTCTGCAATCTGTCATACTTGTCTGTGAAAGAAGATCTATGACGTACTTCCTCTAGGTCATCACAAGACCTTGTTGGTTCCCTGCAAACCCTAGTCCAAGGAAGTAACGTAAATGTCCAAGGTTCTTTGTCACAAACCATTGACATAGGAAGTCCTTGGCACCCTGATTACCCTGCTCGTCATCCCCTGTAACCATGATGCCATCTACACAAACAAGAATGGCAGTTGTACTTCTCTGCGTCTTCTGTACGAACATGGAGTGATCGGTAGTGGATTTCACAAATCCCTATTACTCTATCAAGTCCGAGAGCTTCTGGAACCATGCTCTTGGACTCTGTTTAAGGCCATATGTAGCCTTGTGTAGCCTGCAAACCTTCTCACACTCCCCCTCAACAGCAAACCGCATACTTGTACTCGGAGGCCTTGCCGCTCCGAGTATGATGAAACGGCCATGTATGTGGGTTGACCCGCATACTCGGCCGAGTATACCCCCTATGCGTCCGCATATTCGGCCGCTTTTTTGATAGAATTTTTTTATTTAATCTAAAATCAAATAACCCTACCCGCATAATAACATAAAACCGCATACTCCCCGCATAAAACCGCATACTCTCCGCATAAAACCGCATACTCTTATGCATAAAATCGCATACTCTCCCGACTGAGAATATTAACATATTACTAAATTTTAATTTATATTTTTAATGATAAAAAAACCAAACCGCATACTCCCCGCATACTCTCCCGCATACCACATACTCTCTATGCAGTGACCCCTCCGGTTGAATACCGCATAGCGCCTTCTTGAACATTGATGTATACCTCCTCCTGTAGATCACCATAGAAGAAGGCATTCTTCACATCAAGCTGATACATGGGCCAATCTCATGTCACATCAACAGGAAGTAGAATACGTAGAGTAGAATATCTGGCAATTAGAGAGAAAGTATTCTGATAGTCCACCCCATGTCTGGGTGAGCCCTCGTGCAACAAGTCTCTCTTTATAGCGATCCAGGCTGCCATCCGCACGGTGTTTCAAAGTGAACACCCATTTGCATCCCATAACAGATGCATCAACTGGAGCAGAAACAAGACTCCACACGTGCCGCGTGACTGTAGCGCAATTATCTCCTCCTCCATGGCTAACCTCCACTGCCTATCCTTGAGAGCATCCAGATATGTCCGTGGCATCTGCACAACTGACAATGCCAAAGTAAACCTCCTGAAATCCTCTTACAACCTGCTCAAAGAAACCTGTGTTGCAAGTGGATAAGTAGCATACACACGTTTCTACTTTCGCAGAGCAATTGGCACGTCAAGATCATCTGCCAAGTCTGGAGCCTGTAGGCTTCCCTCTGGAGAGGGCACCTGCTCATCTTGTCTAGATTCCTGTTGCACAGACAACTTAATAGTGCCATCAGTTGAAACAATATGTTCATTACATACCTGAGGCGTGCTGGATGATGGGCAAGGCATGCGAGCAGGGGGAACAGAGCGAGATCTGCGAGTAAAAACATGTGTCAAAAACTGAACCCAAGAAGCAGGTGGTGGAGGTGGAGGTGGAGGTGGTGGTGAGGGACTGACAGTAGGATGTGGAGGCATGTATATCTCATCACCAGAGTCAGATGGAGCAAATCTCTCACATAGGAGAAAAATACATGACAGACTCAAAGAAAGTAACGTCAACACTAACAAAGTACTTCCGCCTTAGAGGATCAAAGCAGCGATACCCCTTTTGGTGGTGGAGGACCGACTGTAGGATGTGAAGGCATGCATATCTCATCGCCAGAGTCAGATGGAGCAAGTCTCTCACCTAGGAGAAAAATACATGACATACTCAAAGAAAGTAACGTCAACACTAACAAAGTACTTCCACCTTAGAGGATCAAAGCAACGATACCCATTTTGGCTACGAGAGTAGCCGACAAATATGCACTTGACAACTTTAGGAGAGAGCTTGTTACGACTTGGAGAGACATCATGAAGAAAGGCACGAGATCCGAACACACGAGATGTAAGGGAGAAAAGATCATTCTCGGGAAACACAATTGAGAAAGGAATCTTTTCTCCTAACACGGACAAGTGTGTATACGGTTCACCAAATAGCAAGCAATAAGGACAATATCAACCCAATAAGCATGAGGAGCACAATTTTGCATCAACAAGGTCCTGGTCACGTTGAGTAAGTGACGGTATTTGCGCTCGGCAACATCGTTCTGTTGTAAAGTTGAGGCACATGAGGTCTGGTGAACAATGCCATGAGATCTAAGGAACTCAGAAAGCTGTAAGGTGCAGAATTCCAAGGCATTATCAGAACTGAGATATTTGACATTGGTAAAAAATATTCTTTATCTCATTAATAAAATACTTGATAGCATATCCAACTTCAGACTTATTCTTTAATAAAAAGATCCAGGAAAGTCTAGAAAAATCATCGACAACAAGATAAAACGATGCCTCTGGTGATCAGGAACACGACTCGAACCCCAAATTTCTAAATGAATGAGCTCAAATAACTGAAAATTGCTTTGACTCTGACGGGATGGAAAAGAATGGTGATGCATCACCAAAAGGGCATGCCTCACACTGAAAGGAGGATCTTGTAGAAATCTGAGGGAGGACATGACATAGCTTTTGCAGAGGAAGGTTTCCAAACCTAAGGTGGCACAGATATGGAGAAACATGTCTAGTAGGTATAGTAGAAACACTAGCATAAGGAGATTGGACCAGTCTGTAGAGTCCCCGCTGCTTACAACCACTTCCAATCTCCCTGCCAGTGAGTATGTCCTGAAATACAAGAGACGAAGGGTCAAAGATGACACGACAATGCAGATCCTTAGTGATCTGACTAATAGAAAGTAAATTCATCTGAATGGAAAGAGCATATAAAACATTCTTAAGATGCTTGGACGATGTTAAATGAACCTCTCTCTGTCCTGTCACGGGTAAGTGGTCACCATTAGCAATGACAACCCATCTGCCAGGTGGTATAGTCTTGTAGGATCTCAACTGCGCTCGTCTCCACACAAGTGGTGAGAAGCACCAGAATCCATGATCCACTCTGTCATGTTTGTATCTGTACTACCAGTAAAAGCATATGTGATACCTGAGGAGCTCGAAGAGGCTCTGGCTGTTGCTGCAGTATCTGTAGTTGTGGTGTCAGTTGTAGGAGTCATGATCTCTTGAATACGAGAGAATATCATCTGGGCGAGGATCGGCCTGGGGAGCTGAAGACTCTGAAGACATAGTCTGCTCTGCTACTCGACCAGAAATAGGATATCCATGCTTCTGATAACATGTATCCTCTGCATGTTCAGGCTTGCAATAATAGGTGCAAGGACCACACTGACGTCCACCTCCTCTGTCACGAGGGGTGCGCCCTCTAAACTGGATAGCCCCCTCGGCCTCGAGAAGCGACCATTGCAGAAGAGGGCAAAGAGGTGGCTTTCGAAAGGATGACGTTCCGGCTGAGACAACTATAGGCCCCCAAATGGGAGGTATAATCGCTCCAGTAAGAAGCTGAGTACGTGCAACATCATACTCTGTATCAAGTCCAACCATGAAAACTCCAACCATCGTGGAGTTCCCAACGTCTTCTGCTGCTCAGTAGATGTGGTAATGGGCATGTAGCTTTGAAGCTTGTCAAACATGTCACGAAGAGAAGAGTATTAAACATGCAGAGGGCGACCATTCTGCTTGGTATTGTAGATATCAAGCTGTAGCTGAAGGATCTTGGCATCATTCTTCGTCTGAGCATAGGTGGATGCCAAAGTACCACACATTGCTTTGGCGGTGGGCTGAGTCAGAATATCGTTGTCTATTTCTGTTGTGAGAGTCCCACACAACCAAACACGCACATATGCGTCATCTTACTTCCAAGAAGCATTTTCCCCAGTCTTATCCATTGGCTCTAAATCTTTCAGGAGTGCTCCTTATTTTGCACTGCACGAGGGTGAGAAACTGCATGGACCACAGCTCATAGTTGGTCCCATCTATCTTAACGATGGAAGTTGGACCCTTGACGGCTCCGGACGAGAAAATGTCACCCTTGTTCTCTAACATGCTGAGAAGACAACCAACCGACGGAACTCAACTGGGGATTAGACCGATGCAAACGAGTCTACACGATCATACAAAGGATTGGTTGTACGTGTAGACACATACGACCATCCTTACCTATCCTCGTTGCTTGCTAGGTTCGGAAAACATGAATAATGGGTCTGAAATCGCACTTTCCGGTCAAAATCAGACCGCCGAATGAATCACGGATATGTTCGGAGACGCAAGGAAGGGCTGACGGTGATCTGGACAGTCAAGGTGAGCCTAAGAGAGACGGAACGATGCCTGAGGTCCAGCCCAGGGGTCTGGGACCTTTTACGGCGGCCCCGTGGGGGGCCTAGACGGGGACCCTTGGAGCTGGGGGGGTCGCGATGGGGCCCTGGACAACAACCCAGAGTTCGCACGGTGGGTAGATTGGGCGCTGGGTGCCTAGGCGACGGGAGGGCCTGCGTGTTGGGGGCCTAGACGACGGGAGCTCCTGTGCACTGGGGGCCTAGATGACGTTGGGAGGGGTGCGGGGATGGCTGGATGACGGTGGGGAAGGGCGGCGGCGGCAACTTGGTGTGTGCTGGAAGGTGGGGGGTGGGGCAGGCAGGTAGAGCTAGGGTTAGGGTGGGATACAGGAAATTCGGTCTAGGACCGTCGCTCCGATACCATGTTGAGGGAAAAGAATAGAATTGCATTATGAAAGGCCCTTATATAGGGAGGAACCTATTGGGCAAATTGCAGAAAGAAAAAAATGAAATAGAAAATGAGAAAACAATAATAAAGATAACTTATATCTCAACAATATCCATTGTCCTTCGGAAGATAATTAGTAAGTGAAGTATTTTTAATAGAAAACTTATTTCATAAGAGATCTTAAAACTACCGTGATTTAGTATGGAAAGTAGCGAAGGATGTGTTATTTTCCCATGCACTACTTGTGATCTATGAGCCTTTTGTCATTCTAACTATCTCAATACTTTGGATTTCAAATTAATTGCAGTCTGGGCACAACATAGAGAAGCTACGAGAAAAAATGCGTGAACTCATGAAAAGGATTGTTCGCATCTATCCACTTTCGAAGTTCTTTCCATATATTCTGGAAGGATTACGATCAAAAAACAACCGGACCCGTATAGAATGTGTGGATCTTGTTGGTTTTTTCATCGATAACTTTACAACTGAGGTATTGTGTTTGGACTTATCGTAACAAGCTTTTTTTTAAGATGCTTTTTGAATTCTATCGATTATGCTGTATTCAGGTAGGTGGGCAATTAAAATCTCTGCAATTGGTTGCTGCCTTGACCGCTGAACGTGATGGAGAAATCAGAAAAGCTGCCTTGAACACCTTGGCAACTGCATATAAGAATCTTGGTGCTTATACCTACCTTCCTGGAATGTCATATCACAATTTTATTCCATATGATCATTTTATCACAATTCCTTTGTCTTCTCATTTTTGAATGTCATATGATTGATGTTTCTATGTTTGTTAACTTGCTTTTATCACTGTCGTCATTCTGCGACAGGGGATGAAGTATGGAGGTATGTTGGAAAGATATCAGATGCACAACAGAGTATGCTGGATGATCGTTTCAAGTGGAAGGTAAAAATTGCTTTCTGCTTCTGTCTCCTTGCTCAGCTTTTTAAATTTGATTCTTCTTTCAGGCAAGGGATATGGACAAAAGGAAGGAAGGCAGACCTGGAGAAGCTCGTGCAGCTTTGAGACGCTCTGTGAGAGACAATGGGTAAAATCCATACCTAAGATTTACTTCAACAATTAGACCTGGGTTTTTTTGTTCATTTTTTCGTTTTATATTTGTCTGTTAGATTTTTGTTTATTTAACCTGTATCATTATTTCTGGTTGCTATGGTATGGTCTCACACTGGTCTGATTTATATCCACTTAAGAGCTATTATTAATTTTAAAAGGATGTTCTCAGTCTAGTTTGTTTTGTGCTTGTCCCTAGTTGACCTATAAATGCTTTTATCCGTCAAGAATAGTTCTGAATAAATTTAGGTGATATATTGATCCTTCAGCATGATATGTCAATTTCGTAAACATATTTTGTTTATCTTGAATATGCAGTATGGATGTTGCAGAGCAGAGCGGAGAATCATTTTCGCGTTTACCTGCTCCGACATTCCCAAGGTAGTTACAAATACCTTGCAATTTAAATTGCACATTTGTACTTATCTGAATATTTTATTTGTTTATCAGCAGCAGGGAAAACTTCAATCCATTAGATACGAATTTCGATAGAAATATTGCGCCACGATCTGTAGCTGCGCTCAGTGGTCCAATTGGCTGGCGTGATGCATTGGTGATGATTTCCCCTAATTCACCTGAGCAGGTTTGTTCATGTTGTTGATATGCCATGCTTCATTAGTTTTAGAAGTTCAGAAGGCAGAACTTCAATATATGAGATGCAAATGTCTAGTTTGATATCATTATTACCCTTGATGATGCTGTAACTTGTTTCTGCATTTGCATTTCCATCTCAAGCAGTCTGTTGAAGGCATGAAAATTATATGCCATGAGCTGGCGCAGGCAATAGCAGATCCTGAGAACAGTCTACTGGACGATCTTGTTAAGGATGCAGATAGGCTTGTTTCTTGTCTTGCAGACATGGTACGTTGTGTCCCTGGTACGCTAAAAGTCGATTATATCTTGTCTGTTATTAAAAGCTATAATTTTTTAGGTACCAAAAAGCTTCAATTTCAGCCTTGATGGAGCATCTTCAAGATCTTGTAAATATGTCCTTAATACACTTATGCAGGTAATTTTGGATTTTTCTTTAGGTTCCATGCTGTAGATTCCTAATTTTCATTTATGTTTGTTGGAACATCCACTTTTTAATGCTGTCATATTTTGACTTTTCCAGACATTTCAGACAAAGAGACTTGCTCATGCCGTGAAGGAGAACACCCTTGACATCCTTATTACTGAACTTCTGTTGTGGCTTTTAGATGAAAGAGTTCCTCAGATGGATGAGGGAAGTTCGTTGTTGAAAGCATTAAATGTGTTGATGCTTAAGATTCTGGTTGGTTTATTTAACTTCGCAACAAAATAGCTATCTTTTAATAGTATTTTAAATTGTATTTAGTGTTTATTTTGATGAGCAGGACAATGCAGAACGCACTTCGTCTTTTGTTGTGTTGATTAATCTGTTGAGGCCATTGGACCCAGCTAGATGGCCTTCTCCTGCTTCAAATGAAGTTTCGTTAGTCAGAAACCAGAAGCTCCCGGAATTAGTTGTCAAATGTCTCATCAAGTTGACTAAGGTTTATTATTGTGATTTGAATCTGTTTTGCAATTTTTTGTTGATCACACAGAAGTTACACTTTATTCAGGTTCTTCAAAGCACGATATTTGATGTTGATCTTGACCGTATACTTCAGAGTATTCATGTCTATTTGCAAGAATTAGGGATGGAAGAGATTAGGAGAAGGTATGCTTCCTAAATCAACCTTAACTACTGTTGGCGTGATACTTAAGGTCCAGTAACTCCAACCTAACGTTTCTTACTAGGCTATTGATGCCTAGAATGAATATTATTGGATTATTCAACACAATGAATATTTGGATCACTGCATATGCTTGTATTTGCTACTTTAGCAGTCCGCACGTTTTTTAGATGATTAATCATGTATTTCCCCAGGGAGACAACACCGCCATCTTGCTTGCAGTTGGTGATAGTGCTTCTGTTAATTCCTCTGTATCATGAATCCCTTGCTCATCACCTCTGTACGGTATCATTGACACTTGCAATCCTACTTAAAGACTAATCACAAGAATTAATGACAATTAGAAGACATTTATCAATTTTCTAAGGATAGTATACTTAACGGACAAGGATTTATTCGGGAGTGCTGAAGAATACACTGCCGAAGGCATTGGAAGAAACTTTGCATCATGCTTCTTTCGGGAGGAGAATCTGATCTAGAATCTACTTGGTGATAGAGGATAGTACTCTGTTGATATGATATATGAGGACCACATTGTCCCTAAATTATAAGAGTAGACTGAAGCTTATCACAAAAGCTTTTAGTAGCATCGAAATAATAGTAATTTTACTGGGAAGTTTAATTGCAGCTGGTTCAATGAAGAATTGTTTTAAAAAGGTAAGATGTTGCGTGCCTCTCTTGCGCAAACCTTAAGGTATATAAACTTTTGGAGGGGCTTTTTTTGTATTTGAACTTGTGAAACTTTACATGGTTAGGAAGTGCAAAAAAAAAAGAATTCAGTCATTAGAACAATTCTAGGCATTTCACATGAATCATTGATAAGTTTAGAGGGTGTAATCACGGTAAGAAGTCGTGATCTGAAGTAACAATTGTCAGGACCTTTGTCCTGAAAAGAAATATGTGACTCAAGGTTGGTGGAAATATGTCTCCGAATTGTGCAGTATTGTTGGCAGACTATTTGAGAGGAAGGAGATGAAAGAAAATGGTTTTTGTTTTAAGCTGAAGAATCCTACTCCGTGAAGGTTATTGTTATTGAAATCGTTGGACTTTCTGATTCCTTGTAATTTCTTAAAGAATTATGGGTTATAGATATTGTAGCTGCATACATGAAATTGGTAAGCCCAAGCTCTTCATATATTTTATCGATCCCTGAGGAAGAAGTGTTGGAGTGGGAATTGTTGGAGTTGTGCTACTCCTAATTGAACCATAGACATATTTGTAAACATCCCCAATGCTCTGCTCTTATTGTCTGTAAGTAACATCACAATGATATTGAATTGAAGTGCAGAGCTATTTTCAATGAAGTTACGCTTCTTTTAGGTGTCATGGACAATGTGAATTGTGAATGAGTGGTCATATTGAATGAGGCCAACTATTCATACATGGAGATGCCAACCTTCATGTAGCTCCCAAACATAGTTTTACATGTAGTAATCACAAAGTCTGGTGGTAGCTTATAAGTAGTTGGGGGCTATTACTAGAAAACTTGGGCTTAAGCATTTTGGGTTGTGGTCAAGAGCTCCAGTTGAGCCCAAGCCCAACAAGTTGTCTGGACCAATAATCCACGATAATGGACCAAGTTTTGGATGCTCGGTATGTTATAGATCGTATCAGAGCAAATTCCCTCTAATAGTGGAAAGGGATGCCTAAAGGTGGAACCACCACTGCCGTAGAGTTAGGAGGAATGGGCTACTTATGAGGAGAAGCCGCCAATGTTACTGGCAGTAGGTGATGTGCCATTACGCAACAAGGACGTTGCGGATATAAGTTGGGGTGATTGTAGCGCTCCATAACATAGTACCCCATCTAGTAATCAAAAAGTGTAGTAGTAGCTTATAAGTAGCATGGTCTATAACTAGAGAACGTGGGCTTAAACAGTTTGGGCTGTGGTCAAGGGTTGTAGTTGTATCCAAGCCCAACAGGTTGTCTATGCCAATAATATCTGATAACGAACCAGGCCTTGGGACCAGGACGATACACTTCAAATTGATGATGTTTAGTAAATTCGTTATTCTGTGGTATATGCATTTTAAATTTAAAGATATGATCAAGATATTCTCACAGGACGATACACTTCAAATTGATGATGTTTAGTAAATTCGTTATTCTGTGGTATATGCATTTTAAATTTAAAGATATGATCAAGATATTCTCAAAGACTCCTGTTGATTTTTGTTTGGTTAGTAAGATAAACACAATCACATTTTTGTTAAAATTAAAGCGGCAATCAGAGAAGTATAAAACAATAAGTTTTCTGAAGATAAAAAAAACAAAACTGGGAATTATCAGTTTACATTTCAGCACTTTTTTTAAGATCTCTCTTTTATATTTTGTTTCTCAAAGACTTCATATTTCTTATCACAGGGCCGGTGCAGATGACAAACCTTTACGAATGGTTAAAACTGTGTTACATGAGCTTGTAAAGCTCCGTGGAACTGCAATTAAAGGCCACCTATCAATGGTGCCTATTGATACAGAACCCCAACCAATCATTCTTGCTTACATAGATCTTAATCTTCAGGTATACGTCAATTGCAACTTCTTTAGTGTCAAAGCCAATTAACTCTGAATTCTGAATATCAACACACAAGTCTTGACAAAAACATGAGGTGCGTCGAGGCGGTTTTCTTGTAGTCGAGGTGAGGCTCACACCTCACTTTCTTGTAAAAGCAGTCAAAATCGAGAAAACTATGTCAATTATTGAGTTACATGATAGAAAGCACCTAAAGCACCCTAGAAATGAAAACGAACTAAAATTAAATCGACCAAGATGCCTTATAACACTATATACTACACAACTATAATCAGTGCAAATGATGCTAATTTTGCATTAATAAACTCAGTCATATGCTTCAAAAGTGCCAACTGAAGTTCTGAATTGAGACTTAATCCACAACACTGTCTCGACACCGTCTGGCTAGCTCGAGGCATGTGCCTTGAGGCATGGAGTTCACACCTTGCCTTGAGACATACATCTCACTTTAACATGCATGTTAACAAGTTCTTGTTTTATGCAGACATTAGCAGCTGCTAGGATGTTAACTCCTGCTGGACACATTGCCCAGACTCACTGGGGTGATTCTGCCTCTAATGGTCCAGCATCTGCAACAAATTCTGCTGATGCACAGTTGAAGGTAGAGTGCAATTATAGTTATCTGGTCCTAAACTTGTTCTTATTGTTTTTTCCGTCTATTTCTTTAAATTGCATCCCTGATGGGATGGTCTTTACTCACTGAATTAATATTGTAACACTTGTGAGGTAACAGCAAGAACTTGCCGCGGTCTTCAAGAAAATAGGTGACAAGCAAACTTGCACCATCGGTCTTTATGAGCTTTATCGTATCACTCAACTTTATCCCAAGGTTAAGTTTACTCTTGTGGTTGTGCTATATTATTTTTTCTGTTCCACTCCTGCAAGTGAGGGTGTCGCTGGATTGTCGAGTCGAACTGTTGACTTTGATCTACGTAACTTTTATTTTTGCCTCCAGGTTGATATATTTTCTCAGCTTCAGAATGCTAGTGAAGCTTTTCGTACATATATAAGAGATGGATTAGCACAGGTTGGTTAAACTGGGGAGTATGTACAGAAAACATGCTGATTATTTGCTGATCTCTCATATTTTACATGTGGTCATAGATGGAGAAAAATGCAGCTGCAGGAAGGACTCCATCAAGTCTGCCACTATCAACACCGCCTCCTTTAGCTATGAATGCTTCTTCTCCTAAATTCGGCACTCTATCCCCTGTACATACAAAATCTCTAGGAAATAATGAGGTACCCTTATCGCATCCCGAAGATGATGTTTCAAGAGTACCTGCATCCTTGGGTCAACAAATCGTTGAGAGGATGGACAGATACCCATCTTCGGGTGTCACAGGTCTGAAAAATTGGAAGATCGTTACGCCAGCCTAGTCGGTATGTTTAGAAATTTAACTTGCTTCATGATCTTGACTGCAGTGCCCTCTGGGACTCTCGACGCGATACGGGAGCGGATGAAAAGCATTCAAGCTGCTGCAGCTGCCGGAAGCATTGACGGGAGCAACCGATTGTTGGCACCTTCCAATGGCAATTTTGTCGTACAGGAGCAATTCCATCGGACAGATAATGGGGAGACGGAACGGCAAGTGCAGCCTAACGTTTTGCCAATGGATGAGAAGGCGTTGTCTGGGTTGCAAGCAAGGATGGAGAGGCTCAAAAGTGGTACCCTTGAGCCCTTGTGATTTTTGTTTTGCAAATAATATTTTTTTCCTATTATTTCAAAATCTAATAGTGGTGGCTAGATGAAGAAGGTGTTGATGTTTGTTACTTCATTATAAGAGTGCCAAATTCATCCTTGGGTGTGAGCTGCATGTATTGAAAGTTTTTAGCAGCTTTTCTAAGCATCCCTCTTGTATTCTCGTATTATACATTCCTGTTCCAATTGTATTCTCTTTGCATATTGAAATATATTAGTGTGTGTGTGTGTTCAATTACGCATGCTGCTAATGGGTGCCTCGTAGTCGAAAGACCATAGCGTATAGGAAGGCAAACACTCCGGGGCATATCTTTCTGCGTGTAACCCTTTCTGGGAGTCGACGACTCCGCGCTGATCTCATAGGAGACAGTAAACCTTGCAACTATCCTGGATTCATGCAGTGGGGTTGGACTACTACCATGACCTCTGCCTTCTCGATCCAGCGCTACTACCATTAAATGGGATTGGATGTTGCAATGTTATCTACCTTCTATGTCTTCGCCATCATTGATGAACGATCTAAACCTCGCCCAACTGAATGTCGCCACCTTGTGATAGACCTCGTCCATTTTTGATAATTCCGTTCCATTGGCTTATCAAATGTTGGACTGTAAACAATGAATTCCATCCTAGTCTTTCTTCTACTAACAAACCCGAAAACCATTCCCTTGTATATATGATTTTATTCCACTTTATTTGCGGTACTTCATACTTGATGGTTATGTCTAATCTTAATGGCTTACGAGTTTATATATCGTGTAATTTACATGTATGCACATGTGTGCATTGTGAAGTGGTTGTGGTGTATTCTGAATAGAAAACTGGTTTTTTGTGTGTCTATCTCACACAAAATAATCTGTAACACACACGCGCACGCGCACGCGCACGCGCACGCGCACGCGCATGCGCACGCGCACGCACAGACACACACAGACACACACACACACACACACACACACACACACACAATTTTTCTGTTTTCTGGACCACATGATTCTGTTTTCTCTCTTCTGGTCTTCTCTCTCCTGAGTGAATCATGTGGTCCAGAATCATCCCTCTCATGCTCACACAATTTTTTACTCTCATAGGATCACTCATATATATATATATATATATATATATATATATATATATATATATATATATATATATATGAGGAAAGGGAGCCTACTTTGTGAAGTAGGTAACTTACCTACTTCACATTTCACTTTTTGCAAAATTTTTTTATTTTTTTTTCAAAAATACCATCGTGGATTTTCATAATTATATCCCTCTAATATGTCATTCAAATTTCATTAGAAACGGAGACTCCTACGGCCTTCATCCAGAACATGGAAAATACAGTAAATCTGTGACCGTTAAAAAATGACTGTCTGGATGGAGGCCGTAGGAGTCTCTGTTTCTGATGAAATTTGAATGACATATTAGAGGGATATAATTATGAAAACTCATGGTGGCATTTTTGAAAAAAAATGAAAAATTTTGCAAAAAATGAAATGTGAAGTAGGTAAGTTACCTACTTCACAAAGTAGGCTCCCTTTCCTCTCTCTCTCTCTCTCTCTCTCTCTCTCTATATATATATATATATATATATATATATATATATATATATATATATATATATATATATGGAAAAGGGAAGCTACACCGGGTGATGCAACCAACTAGCTACACCTGCCTATTTTTCTTATTGGTTTTTGATTTTTTGGGAGGATATATATATTGATTTACTTAATTTATTGTGTGGAATATGTGTTTCAAATTTCATGCAAAACAAACATTACTAGCATACCCATTTAGTTAGGGTCAATTTCAATAATCCTGAGATCGTTAAAATGTGGTAGTCTTGATGGAGATACTAGAAGTGTCGAATTTAGTTGAAATTTGTATGATATCATGGTGATATATGGTGATATAAATACCCCTAGGTTTCATTTCAAAAACAAAAAAAATCAATGAAAAAAATGATCGGGTGCAGCTAGTTTGCTACACCCTCCGTGCGCGGTCAGACGCTACTTCATTCTTTTTTTGAGAAATGGGAATTTGATGAGGGTGATGCCTTTTTTTCTCATATGGGCTGATATAGAACGGAGACCTTAGTAATATATTAGATCAGCCTCCAGCAAGCAGATACTACTATACACTCCATCGCATCAATGCGTGACCAACTAGACTTGCTATGTTATTAAGCCCGGTCTAATTCCTGCTTCTCTGACTATCTCCTACCCCTCCTTTTTCAAAGAGCAAGCAAGCCAACCCTCGAAGTGGGGAGTTAATTGGGGTCAAGCAAGCCTCACCACTCCTGCACCTAATTTTCACTCTATCAATTCTAGCCTAAATTATGCCATATAAGCATTACATCAATTCCAATCATTTCTTCTAAGTCATTCACTATTTCTTCTTTTACGTTGTATAACTTCCTTAATTCTTCAAAATTTCTCTGGTATCTTAAGGTGTTGTTTTCACCCATCATGTTTCAAAATTATTCTTTAGAATACACACACACGCGCGCGTACACACACATACACACGCCTGCGCACACACTCGCGCACACACGCACGCGCACACATGCACACGCACAAGCACGCGCCTGCATACCATGTTTATTCATCTATATATCCCTCCAATATGTCATTCAAGTTTCGTTAGAAACAGAGACTCATTTGGATTGATGCACTTTTTGATGATCTGTGCAGGTTAACCTTCGTCCAATTTAGCAAAGGAAGCTTTTTCTACTTCGTTTTCGGGTATTGATGTCCACTCTATTTTGTGCGAGGAATGACACTTACTCCTTAAATGCTTGAGATATAAATAAGAAAGGTTTACATCGAAGTAGAAGGCAAGCGGGCAACAAGCTGCGCCGCTAACTCTTTTTGTATTGCAAAGCCAATCATCCTAAACACTACATCCATAGATATGGGGTCCATTACATTACTGTTCATCACTTTTTGGATCCTCTTTAAAAGATCAATAGCTTCCGTTGTTAGGAAGCCAAAGGTGTCGAAACCAAAGGGGATGAAGGCATGTTAACTCTCCGTGCAGGCTTTCTCGTGTTTCACCACTTTTGCTAAAGAAGCTTTAAGGGCAGCCTTCCCTGTTGTGAAGGTCCCACTCTTCAACCTCACCATCGGGGAAACTCCTGTCAAATCTACACAAGCATGTTTTCCTCCTATCCACCCAAAAATCAAAATATCAGCAGGTCTAAGTGTGGATCTGTTAAAAAGTTCACTGGCGCCTCTTTCTTAGCAGCAATACCCGCACGTTTGAGGACATCGAATAAAACGTCTCTAACGAGATCGTGTCTGTACTTAAACTTGGGAGCTCCCTACAATGAATGGCATGATCACCAAAATTGTCGAAGCATGCCTTGCGACAGACTGGACAAATCTCATCAGCAGGAAATAACAGAATCATGAGACGATATTTGAGGATACTGTGGTACTCCACCGGTGACATGTGAAGTCCAAGTCCGTCTATAGGAAGGGTAAGGAGAAAATTTGGGGTATGAACAACTTGAAGACACTGAAAAACTGCCTTTTGTCTAACGGACATGTCTAACCCTGTGACACTTACCAAACTTTAAAACATTTTATCTCGTGTTAGATGATTACCGATTTTGAGTTGTATAACTCAATTTTGTTATTTCTTATAAAATTAAAGTGTCAAATACGATAATATTTTCCTCCCGTGCATGCATGTAAGCAATTGTTTCATGCTGCAATTTGATTGGATACACCATATATCTCATATCAAATGTCCACAAGAGTCATATATGATGATATACATGTAATGTATGTAGAGATGAACATTGGATCGAGCCGACTCGACCCGACCATTTCCTTGTGTTTAACCCTTGTCATGAGGTATTGGCGTGATCTAGCTATTCATATCAGCAGTATAATTATTGTGAATCTTCCATGTGGTACCTGTAGTAGAATGCAAATAGGCAGAGACGAAAGCCCTAACAGGTGAGTGGAGAAAGATCCCATAGCTGGCACCAATGGAACGAATCTCCATTGTCACCCTTCGATTTGGATTTGGCACTAATGGAGAGAATCTTCAGCTTTGGAGATCCTTTGTATTCGGCTGGAGCACTGTTGGAATCCACCCACCTTTGAAGGGTATCTTCATCTGCATCGTCATCATGCATTTTTATATGTATGCAAGAACGAGTGTACGTAGTCCTCTTTGTCATGTCCTTCCCTTGCATGCTTCATCTTTAGCCTTACATTGTACTGCATATAGATAAGATCACAGAGCTTATGTTCCCCCCCAGCATATGCGGTTTGAGACAGTATTTTAATTGCCACCTTTTGCATGTTGGGAGCTTCATTCCCGTACAGTAACCACCATACAGGTACGGAAAATCTAAAGGAGATAAATCAATAATAAATACTAAATAGTAATAATACATCACAATGAATGGACTTTTTCATCCTTATTAGGAAGAGTATTGCCCGTCCATTGGCCACAATAATTCTACGAAGGGATCCTAAAGCATCACTAAAGAACTAAACCTGCATGTTGTTTGAACTCATAAAATGTCACATAATATTTCCATAGAATATTTTGTTAGACTACTTGATAACATATAAGCCCTCACTCCAGACTCAAAATTACTGCATTCATGCACATTGTTTACATTTTCTAATCTTTCATGAGCTTCTCCACCAAAATTTGGACAACGGCTAGAAGTCCACCATTTGTACAAAGATTGTGGTTGTAATGGTACTTGGGACTGAAGTAATATACTGGACATAAGCATGCATAATTCTCATATTTTAATCAAGCAAAAATGTTATCGTAAAAATAAAGAATAGATTTACTACATACCCACATTTTGAAGAGGATGCGAGGACATCTTGGGCCAATGTTCGTCTTCGTCAATGATGTCCAACCATGCCTTATGTCCTTTCACAACTGCTTCACTCACCTTTTCTCTCATGCAACACATTTCCGCATAGATCACTTCCATAGTTGACTTTTTGTCTCCATCCACGATATGTAATGCAGACACAACCGGATCCAATATTTTCATGACTCGTCACATCATCCCATGATTATTGAGGTTTGGGTATCTCGAACCATTCACCTTAGCAACACATGGTTTTCAATCTCTTTTTATATTGTTTAAGACATGTAAGCACTACAAAATTGGTTGTAAAGCGTGCAATGTCAAACGTCACTAATTCACCGTTGCACATCCGCCTCATCATAGCCAACACTTTGGAATGGTTATAAATAAGGGTGGTGGTCGTCCAAGCTTGCTCCACCACCTTTGAGACCAGCTTCATCTTGCAGAAGTCCTTTATGACCAAATCTATACAACATGTAGCACATAGTTTCCAAAAAAAGGACTTTGAACTTTTTTGGAATATGAACTCCTTGAATGTTCATCCCTTATTGCCCTCTATGTATCCTTGTTCTTATTCCCGTCCAAGCTAGTATTTACCATGTCCCTTACATCTTTGGGACAATGTGCACTTGGCAATATTCTTGCTGTTGCCAAAAAGATGTTGCATCAGCCTCGTAGTCCCTCTCCTCCCAACCTCGTGTGGGAAGTTGTAACATGCTTTAGTTTTGTTGCCATATGTAGTGGTGGCATACCACAAACCAATGTTCCCATTAAATTCCATATGATCCCCAAAATCATCAGACCCCGACTCGAACGGTGTGCTCACGATGATGATTCCGCAACTTGCGATGAAATCACAAAACAATCATTTATGAGGAAGACAATGTGAACAATTAATTATTTGCTACTTATTTTTAGCTTTGATTTTTGGATTTAATATGTTTATAACTTTTCTAATGCTTAATATGCATAAAGTCGTGTATACTTGATATTTAAAATAGTATATATATTTCAATTTTTTGATTTGCAAGTAAAAACATCTTTGATCTAGAGTTGAGGAGGAGAATTTAAAAAAATCACGTAAGAGACACACAATATGAAAAAAATATAGATATATGGTTTGATTTTTGAAATTAATTATACATTAAATTTTAATTAACAATTTCTTTTCGAAATCTTATTTTCTAAACGTTAAATATGAGATCCGTATCTCCTTGTTGAAAATTCATCTTGATTCCACAATAAGACACAAAAGTCCAAAATTTCTCTCCATATATCTCACAAAATATTCAAAATCTAGCCAAAAAAACTCCACAATAAACAATGCCAACACGAGAGGAACAAAAACCCTCAAAACTTTCACTCATATATCAATAAATTTGGCAAGAATTGAGTACCATAAAAATACCTCAAGTACAAGGAAGAAAGATGGCTTGGAAAGATAGCAACATCGTAAAAACAGAAGATTGATTTCAGGGGAAAGATCTTGGTAGGGATACACAATGAATAATTTTGATATCTTCACGGAATTTCCTTTTCAGTAGGATTTTATATGAATACTTTGTCGATGTGAAAGTTTTGATGTTTTAAAGTTATTCTTACATCTTGAACTTCACAAAACTCAAGCTAGAAGCTCAAATGTATTAACAACTGTCAAAGTAATCGCAAGAAATTAAAATTTGTCTCCACGTATAATCTTTCGTTGATATGCCTTGAATTATAATCATATGGTACAGGATGAAGAACCGTCTGATGCCACCCCAGTTCCCCAGTACGGGAGTCCCGCTCTTCTTAAGATTAGGGCTCTCTGTATCGTATGTATTCTTATTTCTTCACATAATGAAAATCGATCGTCGATATCCAAGGACATAGCTCAGTTACAGGTGAACCTTATAAATTCACATGTTTTCATGCTTGTGTGATTGACAATGTTCAGATGGTTCTATAATAGATCGATTTGTTTGCATGTGTCTCTCTTTGGATAGGGAATGTTGGAGAGCATGTCGTCTACGACCATCGATTTTTTTTGTATGTGATTGTGCCGGATATACTGGGCGTTCTATTCAAGTAGTCGAGAAGGCACTCTCAAACTCTCCTCATCTCCATAGCTATGAATCAATCTTAAGTTGTTCTCTCTGATTGCAAGATAAGTGGCAATAACCTCATGAAATTAGGTTAGTGTGTGAAAGCTTATATTGGTATTAGAATGGGTACTATTAATTATTCCTCCTCTTTCAAGCAATGATTAGCTCTTGTTTCATAATTACATTACCAATCATATACCACGTAATCATGGAAGGCCGTATAGATATCGTATCGATACAATATATCGACGAGCTTTTGTGAAGAAAATGCCTGAAAATCGGGATATATCACCATATCGGTACCCATATCGGTCTCATATCGATATCGATATATCGGCGATATATCGCCGATATATCCCTATATTTCCTTCCATGCACGTAACCTATGATAGCTGTTACTTATCCTACGTTATTAGGATTAATAACTAAACATCTGTTGGATCTTTAATTGATTAACATTCATCAGTTGGATCTTTAATTAGTTGGATCTTTAATCAACAAGCGAACTTGAATGAATTCACCTTATTCCAACTTTGGGAGTTGGGAAAAACTCACCTTATTACCTTACTGACTTATCTTTCATTCCTCGTCCCACAATCATTCTATTTTGATGTCTCTATGTTTTCCTCCCTGCTCCCTGTTAGACCTGGCCAGTGAGCCGGAAGCTCGCCCGCCCGTCCAACCCCCTTATGGGCAGGGCTTGGACCCAGAGAGCATGAATGAGCCAGTCCGACTCAGCACGCTGACAGGCGAGCCATGGACATATGCCACAAAACTCAACCCGATGCGTGAATATAAAAATATATTTAAAATTTATATTTTACATACATTTAATTTAATATACTTCAAGTTTTTATTTTACCTTATCAATATTATATCTAATTTTATATTTTAAATGTCAAGTAACAAATATTATGGTTAGTTAGATTTGGAAAGATCATATTACAACTGACAACCGACTTAACTTTTGTGACATGTGATGAAAGTTTTAGCTTCAACTTAACTTTTTGATTCCAATGATCAATTTCATAAATGATCAACCGACTGAGTTTTCACCTAACTTTGCATCGAACCATTCAATCAACTAATTAATTCTATTTTTAATTGATAAATTAGGTAAAGACTCTCTTAACCCTTGAAGGTAGGGATGCAAACTGACGGATACTGATACGGATATAGGTACTAGCATATCCTTATCCGTTTCAAAATATGGATACGGATACGGATACCATACGGATATCAAAAATTGAATATCGTATCCTTAAATACGGATACAGATTCAGAATCGGATAATCATGACTCGGATACGGATATTTAAGAAACGGATACGGATTATCCTATAAATATTAAGTGCCTCCTCATACTTTTAATTTGAAATGATGTCTTTATGAACTTGTAATTGATGGACGACTAACCCTAAATTCAATAAACTTACAATGTTACATAATAAATACGAAAATAAATTAAAATATTGAATGAAATAAATTGAAGAGTATATAATAAAATTCTATGATGACGTACCTGTCTTCCTTCATTTGAATTATTTTCAAAATGTAGGTAATAATATAACATTGTAACCGACTAATAAGATAAAGGTGATATGGTATATTTCATGAAATGACATTATGATAAATTATAAAAGTTTATTACTTTTTTTGACATTTCATGATGAGATACAATTTCGTGTAAGAGCTACATTAAGGCATGCAAAACATTTGTTAAGTTGAAATATTACTGAAAATATGGATAATACGGATATCCGTATCCGTATCCGCGAAAAATATATACATCCGTATCCGTATCTGTATCCGGAAAATTTTATAATGGTATCCGTATCCGAATCCGTATCCGCAAAAAAATTAAAACTAATATCCATTTCCGTATCCGCTAAAATCCGAAAATGTATATCCGTATCCGCTTAAAAGCGGATACGGTAGCGGACGGATAGGGATATATCCCGGTTGCATCCCTACTTCAAGGGCTAGGTCCTATTTCACATAAACCATGAAAGCAATAAACACCAAGAAATCCTTTAATATTCTTTATTCCAATTAATTACACAGAGAAAAAAAGTTCTGGAGTCGATTTCAGTTGAGATCTCATCTTCGAAATTCTCACTTCATCACCCTCTATAAGATCATTTCGATCGAAACCTGGTTTGCATCATATATAAATATATTCATTTGAGTGGTCGTGCATTAAATTTGGTATAAAAAACTGGATCACACCATGAACGAATGAAGAAGAAGAAGAAGGCGGGGAATGGAGCAAGGGACGAGGAGCGAATGGCGGGAGAGGAAGCCAACGGTCGCCACGGCAGTTGCTATGTTTAGGGTGCCCCCGTCCCCTACAAAGGGCCTCCTCCTCCGCCCTCCACCATCGGACGAGAGCACCTGTTCCACCACCGCAGCTCCCCTCCCCTTCAACACGCGACCTCTATATCCTCCCCCTCTCTCTCCATAATGGCGGGCCCTGCGCGGGTGGCGCCGCCCCTTCTCCTCCTCATCCTCCTCGGCCTCGCCTCCGCCGAGGACCCCTACCTCTTCTTCACGTGGAACGTCACCTACGGCACTATCGCCCCCCTTGGCGTCCCCGTGCAGGGCATCCTCATCAACGGCCAGTACCCCGGCCCCAACATCAACTCCACCACCAACAACAACATCGTCATCAACGTCTTCAACAACCTCGACGAGCCCTTCCTCCTCTCCTGGAACGGCATCCAGCAGCGCAAGAACTCCTGGCAGGACGGCATGCCCGCCACCCAATGCCCCATCCTCCCCGGCACCAATTACACCTACCACTTCCAGGTTCTCATCTCCTTCTCCACTCATCTCTATCTATATCCATGTCCATATCTGTATCCATATCTATTTGCGTGTCCAGGTCAAGGACCAGATCGGCTCCTACTTCTACTTCCCCTCCATCGGCATGCACAAAGCCGTGGGCGGCTTCGGCGGCCTCCGCGTGAACAGCCGCCTCCTCATCCCCGTCCCCTTCGACGACCCGGCTGACGACTTCACCGTACTGATAGGCGACTTTTACGGCAAGTCCCACCAGGCCCTAAAGAGATATCTCGACGGCGGACGGTCCCTCGGCCGCCCTGCCGGCATCGTCATCAACGGGGCGGACGGTGTCACACCCCGACCACCCCTCTTCACCATGGAGGCCAACAAGACCTACAGGTACCGCATCTGCAACATCGGCTTGAAGACCTCCCTCAACTTCCGCTTCCAGAACCACGTCATGACGCTCGTGGAGATGGATGGCTCCCACACCGTCCAGAACGATTACGACTCCCTCGACGTCCACGTCGGGCAGTGCTACTCTGTGCTGGTGACCGCCGACCAGGTCCCCGCCGACTACTACATGGTGGCCTCCACTCGCTTCACCAAGTACGACCTCAAGGCCACGGCCGTCGTGCGCTACGTGGGCTCCGAGCTCCCTCCCTCCGCAGTCCTCCCGGAGGGCCCCAAGGGCTGGTACTGGTCCATGAACCAGTTCCGCTCCTTCCGGTGGAATCTCACCGCCAGCGCCGCCCGCCCCAACCCCCAGGGCTCCTTCCACTACGGCAGCATCGACATCACCCGCACCATCAAGCTCCGCAACACCGTCAGCCTCGTCGACGGCAGGCTCCGATACGCGATCAACGGCAAGTCCTACGTCGAGACCGCGACGCCTCTCAAGCTCCTCGAGTACTTCGGCGTGGCCGACAAGGAGTTCGCGTATGACACCATCCCCGACATGCCGCCACCCCGCAAGACGCCTGTCACCATCGAGCCCATCGTCGTGAACGCGACGTTCCGCAACTACGTGGAGATCATTCTGGAGAACGGCGAGAAGAGCCTGCAGTCCTACCATCTGAACGGGTACTCCTTCTTCCCCGTGGGGATGGGCACCGGCGAGTGGACGCCGGAGAGCAGGGAGAGGTACAACCTTCTCGACGCGGTGAGCCGGCACACCATCCAGGTGTACCCCAACTCATGGACGGCGATCATGCTCACTTTCGACAATGCCGGGATGTGGAACCTCAGGTCGGAGATCTGGGACCGGAGCTACCTCGGCCAGCAGCTCTACTTCAGCGTCGTGTCGCCGGCGAGGTCGCTGCGCGATGAGTACTCGCTGCCGGACACCTCCTTGATCTGCGGCGCCGTCACCGACCTCCCCAAGCCCCCTCCATACACCTGAGGAGCTGCACAGGAAAGCGAGATCGACGATGGGGAGTAGTAATTTGAGCGGAACCACATGGTTTTGCTCTTTGGTTTGATTGAGTTGTTTTTGCTTCACTGTTGTTGTTGGATGGCGTTGTAATATTTGTGTGGGGGAGAGCTCTAATATGATTCCCGACGTTTCCACCCATAGTTCTTGGCCTTTATTTTTATACTATAAAATTAACTAGATATTGCAACGGATAATAGATTAGTATTTATTTATTGGGTTAAATGGGGCTGCCTAAGGGAGTAACCAACTTGGCTATTTCCACATCTATTTTTCTCTCATTTTTTTATTTCTTTGGAAAATAATAATTTGTAAATTCATCATTATATCCCTCTAACATTCTATTAAAATTTCGTTAGAAACAAAGTCATCTACGGCTTCCATCCAAACATGGTCGATTTAAAAAATCCTGCGACTGTTAAAAAAATAACGTCTGGATGGAGGGCCTAGGAGTCTCTGTTTCTGACGAAATTTTAATAGAATGTTAGAGGGATATAGTGATGAATATACAAATTTTTATTTTCCAAAGAAATAAAAAAATGAGGGAAAAATAGTGGTAGGAGTAGCCAAGTTGGCTACTCCCAGGGGGCAGCCCCATTTTACTCTTATTTATTATATATATATATAATAACATTTCTTAACGAAATATTGTGGCGTTTTGAATTGGTTAGTTGGATCGGTTAGGTTTTCTGATAACATCATTGTCGAGCACTAGCAACAAATAATTTGAATACTCGCTCTAATATCTTTCAATGTTAAATATATAACAACTAATATTCGTTGCAAAATTAACTTTTATTCTTAAAATTAGCTGTGATGTTATATTCATATTGCTAAATGATCGTATAATGATGATTTTATCGGTTGACTTATTCATTAAATTTTACATTAATCATTGTTAAATTTAGTAATGATTAGAACTAAAAGTTAACGAGTAACCCCTATTATGTGGATTGTTTATAGGAATATGGCAATGAATGGAAAAGTTGTTGAAAATTTAAAGAATAAAATAATGTATTATTCGTGATTATACATTTAACTGCTGAAGATATATCAATCGATGCGAAAATTACTTGTTGTCTTAGATCAATTTTGTTGTAGTGTATACGATTAATGTTACATTAATTTTTCTCCTGGTGCATGATAACGAACAACTTTTTACCGATGGACATGGGAAGTTAAAGTTAGGGTGATTCTTATGTGTGCGTGTGTGTGTGCGTGCATGTATGTGTGTCTGTCTCTGTGTGTGTGTGCGTGTGTGTATATGGGAAAAGGGAGCCTAAATCCATGTGTAGGTAACTTTCCTACGCCCACTCAATTTTTGCTCTATTTTTTTATTTTTTTTGGATTGAATCTTTGAAGAATTTAGATCACAATATACCAACGCGACGTCATTCAAATATCAACTTATTTGACACTTCTAACTTATCCATCGGGACAATCAAAATTTAACAGTCTCATATTTGCTGAAAATCGACCTCTTCTGATGGACATGTTAGAAATGTCCATTTTAATCGAAATTTGAAATATATATTCCACTTAATATTCTAAGTAAATCCCCTAAGAACTCATTTCAAAAAAAATCAAAAAATAGAAGAAAAAATGGGTGGGTGTAGGAAAGTTGCCTACACATGGGTGTAGGCTCATCCATACACACACACACAGGGAATTTATCCAATGAGCCCTAGTCATGATGAGCACCCTATCGCAGCCGTCCATCCACAAGATTCAATCCCAAAAAAATAGGAACCGATTGTAATGGAAACAAAATAAATTCGAAATTTAAAGTATTTTTAAAAATAGATCTATATTTCTTGAAGTGGAAGGTTGTATTCAATTGGAAAACCCTACAGTTTCATTCCAACGGAAGACAATTCTTTCGTTCCAATGCAAGGTAGAGGTATGTTATTTGTTTTCATGACTTAATCGTTTATTTCTATCATAATTTTGTTGTTTTAATAATTTTTCCATGCCTATCAATAGTGTTTAGGGATAAAAAGTTTGTGACGATGAGTTTAATAATATTTATTTCATGAATACAACATATTTTCAATCATAAGCATTTTTTATTCGAGAAATTTTACAAAAATATGATAACGTTGTGTTCATGATATCAATTTTTTTATCTATGATCTCCAGATCTAATTACTTTTTTTATCAAATATATTTTCATTTCATATAATAGAAAGTTACAGTAAATGTAGTTGTTACTTTTCATGCATTACTTTCAAAATATACTAAGTTACTAATGTATTTACTTATTTTACTTATAAGATATTTTATATTGTTAACACATATACTAATTTCTATGTGTTACTTTGAAAATATAATAATTTACTAATATATTTACTTATAAGATATTTTATGTCACTATCGCTAATACAATTATTATTTTTCATGCATTACTTTGGAAATATGCCGAGTTACTAACGACGTGAAAATCTGATCGACTAAGATGGAAAAATAAGCATGTATCGTTGTTCCTAGCCAATCAATCCGGTCAATAAAGAAAATAGAAACCACTCAGATAAATCAATCAAAACACGGGAATGTCAGCAGTCTCCGCTCTTTATTTAACCTGGTATAGCGACCAGGGTCGAACACAAGGAGCGTGGAAATGTACGAAGTAGTCCTAATCAGAGATAAAAAGTCATATTTTTGTGGTTTTCAATTTTGCAAATTTTTATATTTTCAACTTCAAGAAGGCAAGCAAGAAAATAAGAGCAATAAACACATAAGCAAGCCTTTTCAATTTTTATTAATGTAAAATTCTCTAAATCAGGAAAACCAAAAATTTTTTATGTTTTTCAAATACTCAGATGTTTTTGGTAATTTTACAGTTTCCAATTTTTATATGATTATATAAAAATCAAACAAGAGCTAAACAATGGAACGGTGCACAGCCAGAATAAAACTACAAATTAAAAATATTTGAAGTGTCCTAATGTCCTGGGTAGTAATTTTATGAGAAAGTAAATAAAATTATCTAACGACAAAACTGAAATCATTTTTTTAGAATTTTAATGATTTTTATGAGTTTTAAGTCTTTTGTAATTTTTTGGTTTTTTATGAGGAATTTTCAAGCAAAAATGCTACTAAGGACAAAACGTATAAAAACACACACAAATTTTTATGGAATTTTTCAGATAATTTTTATGTATTTCATAAAATAGACAGAACATTTTTTAGGTGTTTTGTATTTTTAGAAAATATCAAGTGAAACAAATTAATTCACAAAAATTACCAAAAATATTATATGTTAACAGGAGCTAATTGTAATTTTTATGAATTTTTTGGAGTTGATTTAGTAATTATTTGATTAAAGATCAAACATAAAGAACACATGGACCTACTTGCAATTATTTGGAAGTTTCATGACCAAATGATAGCAGACGTAAAAAGCTTTGGTCTAAATTTGCAATTTATCCAATAGATTCACACACATGCTTAAAAATACACACATGGTTATATATGCAATAATCAGAAAGTTTCTACTCAAAGCATAACATCGATAAAGCTCAGGGATAAGTCATGCAAATAACCCACAACTCACGTGTACATGCACATGTCTAAGGTTCGGAAGGGCTAAATTGCAAATAATGAAAACATAGGGTCCAAACTACAAAATTTCTACGCTACAACTTTTATTTACTAGCCTAACTAGAAAAGCTTGTAAATACGGGATAAAATATGCAATATAGCCTTGCAGGGCGCGTGCACATGGGGACGCATGGCGAGCTCTGGTGAAAGTGCATGCGTACTGCCTGATCTCCTGGCACTGCAACTCTAGAAGTGCAGATGGTGCATGTAATGTGCGGGAAGATGCGTCAAGGGATGTCCGATCTAACGACCTAAAAGCTGATCTAGTCGGCTGCTCTGATGGAATCTGGAAGAAGTGGGGCTCATCTAACGGTAGACGAGGGTGCTGGAAGAACAGCTCTTAGCGAGCTTCAATCGGCTGCTGGAGGCGATCCACCAGTATGATGAGCCCACCAAAGGGGTCTGCAGCATCGTGGAGGTGCATCGCGTCTCATGGAGTGCTCAGAAGTGAAAGGGGACGGTCGGATGGCCGCTGCGGTGGAGGTGTGCCTGGAGCTGCTCCACCTGAGCAGTAGGGGGCCAAATGGGGGTCTTCTACACGTGAAATGACCTGCAAGGGGAAGAGCGACTCGGGGGCATTGCCATGATCGTGTTATTGCTTGATAAGGAGGAGAGAAGCATGGAGGAAAGGAGGTCGATCTCTAGTGAAGATGGTAGGAGGAGATCTGGGCCTTAATCTCGACCTGATGGTCGAGCTTAAGGATGATCAGGCTAGGGTACGAGATGGAGGGCGACGAGTAGGTTCGATCGGAATGGGTGGGTGCGAATAATGAGGCTCCAACCAACTGGTCGGAGCAAGTGAACGTGCATCGGAGCTAAATGGATAGATTGAATAAAAAGCGATAAGATGGATATCTGAAGATCTGGATGAACTCCTGAGCTCTAGGCGATGATGGTTGTCGGGGTTGTGGCCTCGACCTTGTTGTTGAAGGTAGGGAGGCGAGACGCGGCGGTGCTCGCCGACCACGTAGCTAAGCTACTGCTTCGGACCAACAACACTCGATCTAAAGGGCTCCTCCGGTTGTTGTCACTCCACTGAAGATTCCTAGGGATGAGAGAAGGGACGAGGCACGAGCTGCGGCGCTGAGAAGGCGGAGGAGATCATGTATTGCTGACTCAAGGAGTCTCCAAAGATTAATCGTTAGCACGCAACCTAGGAAGATCCACGCCTTCCTAGGGATCCGTGGGGATCATGGATTCTAAGAGAAGCAACGAGTGAGAAATCAGGGCAAGAGGTGGTTGGAATCGGGCTGGAAAAAGGGGAGAAATAAGTCCGACAAAACGATTCAGATCGGATCAAGCCTGGAAGAGAGCGTTGACCCGTGGTCAACATCCGTTCCTGACCAATCATAAAAAAGGAATTTACAAAATATTTACAAAACCAATAAAAAATAGTAACTGAATTCAAAATAAGAAGTGTATAAAATGAAAAACGTTATTAATTTTCAGACTATTTTTTGTATTTTTTAATTATTTTTATGAAAAATAAATTAGTGTATATACAGTATATGTTGTTATGTACAGGTATAATATACCTATGTATAATGTACAATTATTTTTATTTTGTTATTTTTGAACAAATACCCTAATTTTGTATTTTATTTATTTTCAACATATTTTAGGAGTACAAAATAATTTTTATTTTATTTTTATGATTTATTTACAAGTATATAATAAATAGGAAGTGAGACATATATACATGCATTTTGTACAGTAAGAAGATTTTATTTTTATTTTATTTAATTTTCTGTTTTTAAAAATTTTTATTTATTTTTAGGAATACATACAAGGAGGTATAAATAATATTTTATTTATATTTTATTAAAAATAATTATTTATAAATATAGGTGATATGTACAACTTATAGTAAGCCCTATCTCTCTCTACTTATTTTCTTTCGCGATCAGGTCAAGGCTTGACCTTCTCTTGGGTTCGGGTCACTCTGTATTTATTCTAACTACCTCCTTCCTTTTTCTTTTCCTTTATTCTTTTATTTTTGCACAAGTACATGCTAATTATACAATGTCAACACATGCATGCTGAATGCTAACTTATTTTATTTACACCTATTTACATAATGCTTTGCTAAGGTAAATAGCTAAAATAAAAGAATAAAGAGTGAGAATCTGGGATTCATCAGTTACTAATGTATTTACATTGTTTACTAAGACAATATTTTTATTTTACTATTTTCTACATAATTATCACTACTTCCTCTTTAGTTCTTACAACTCGCAACGGCTGATTACTAATTCATTTTTGTTTCAGGTATGGCAGATGTCTGAACACTTTGATGTGCTACAACTTGCAACATCATTCATGGATGAAAATTTTTAAAAATGAAATATTGATGATTGTTATATACTTCCTAATTAAAGAGGCGAGCATAACATTTTTGACATTATTAAGAACCAATCATTTTGTAATTAATACAAGAGGTAATAACAAATACAGTTATCAAATGAATATATTGATCTGTAATCATAATTTGAGTAACTAATCATAATGACTTAGTAATATGGACATGAATAATCAGTAAATTTTTGTATAACATCAGTAGTATGAAATAATTATAAAAAAGTTACGTGACCAATAACTTGTGTATTGCTATCAGTAATACTCGATATATTATAAGTAGTTAAAAAGGTTGTATAAGGAAATAAGAGGCGCGTTAGTAACACTCAAAGTATTAAGTAACTATAACATTAGTAATAATCAAAATAAATTTAGTAAAATGGACATTTGTAATCAGTACTTATTATATGAACATTAATAATTTACATACTTAATTATTGATTTCACAATAATAATTACTTGAGAACTGAATATGTATTACTTAAGTAACATGAATAAATTACTTATCTCTGTATAATGTAATATTACATATGTAAATTACTGACAACTGTTTCAATATTAATGATTTCGCAACACATAATTACTTAAGTACAATATGTATATTATTGATCAGATGTACCATGATTATTTCTTCGGCATGAACATAAGGATTTAAATTTATCTTTCCAAAACCGTATTCCTTTTTTAAGGACTCGGTATAATTGGAAATATAAAAGGCGTAAACATATTAATATACTTCTGAAATTATGCTCCTTCGAAATAGGAAACTTTTCAAATGGAAATACACGCAATAGCAGAAATAGCAACCTGATCTTTTGGGTGGTAGGCACACTGCACTACCGCCAGACCATTTAAGTGAGTAAAAAATATTAATGACTCAAATACACGTAATAGCAGAAATACTTATGAAATAACTTATATATTATTGAATCTTATATCATACAAATATAATAAATATATTTATTTTGTAGAAATTATATCAAATATAATGAAAGTGGTATTAACTTTGAAACATAAAATAAAAAGTATATCTCCAATAATATATTAAAATAAGGATACAAATAATGGCATATATATTCACAGATATTAAATTGATGTCTCTATCCTTACTCATTTTAAAATATATATAGATACAAACGTCGCAATACTGCTGATAGGGACGAGGACCATACTGTTGGTGCTGGGATGGCTGCAGCCGCTGGTGTACTGGGGGCTGGTGCTGCTCACGCTGCTGGTCGTACTGGCCACCCTGAACTGGAGGCTGCTGCTGGGAACTGGTGCCTCCGTCCGACCAGCGGAATCCGAGATGGTCTCGTCGGATACCGGGCTGGGGTCGGTCATACCAAATCTCGTTGACATTCATCAACGGCTTCGGCTCGTAAGTGGGTAGGGGAAGTACCGCCAGGGGCTGATCCAGCTGGTAGACCACCATCTGAGTGTCCTAGGATGGTGGTGGCTGGTAAAACTGCAGTGGCTGCTGGTACGACTCCGCCTGTACAAGGTAAACTTGTCTAGGCTGACTGGAGTGCTGGGACGAGCTACCACTGCTGCTCGGATCTCCTCATGGCCTGAGATGGGGCTGAGAAGCCGTTTGTGCCTCCTGGAGACACATGAGCTGTGTCTTCAGGTCACTCAGCGCCTGTGCCATCTGATCCATCTGTGATATGCCCTGGCACTGCTTCTTCTCGATCAACTCGATCCGGTCCAGCTTCTCGTTGATGATGCCCATGTCTGCGGCTGTAGACTCAGCCTGTGCGGCTGCCACAGACAAAGTGGAAGGATCGGCATCGACCCGTGCTATCCTCTGAAACTGCACGGCCTGTGGCTGGGGACGTCCCTGAGTGTAGAGGCGGGTTTGGGACATCACTGTATAGTTCTCGGCCATCTCCTCATAGATGGACCAGACCTGATCCTCATCCTTGGCAAAGTAAGATCCGCTACAAGAAGCATTCATCATGCCCTGCAGCTCAGGTGTCAGTCCAAAAAGAAGCTCTGAACTAGGTTCGGCTTGGTGATGTCATGGTGCGGGCATCTAGCGGTAAGCTCTCTGAACCTCTCTCATGCCTTGTGAAACTGCTCGTTGGAGAGCGTGGAGAAGTTGCTGATCAGGGCCCTCGCTGCATTGGTCCACCCGAGTGGATAGTACTTGTTCAAGTACTCGGTGTGGATCTCCTCCCAAGTATACACGAATCTCCCCAAATGCTTCAGCTAGTTGGCTGCTCTGTCAACGAGGGAAAAAGGGAAAGCAATCATCCGGATAGTGTCCTCGTCCACCTGCCGATCGTGGACGGTGCTGCAGATCATCTCAAACTCCTAGAGATGTAGATGGGACTCCTCAGTGGAGAGCTCGTGGAAGCGGGGAAGAAGTTGAGGTGTATATGGGGGGAACTTGAAGTACCCCACGATCGCCAGAAGTACCACCCTTTTTCCTTCTCGCGAACCACACCCAGCGCCCAAAGGAGCAAAGCTCATTTTCGGATCTTGCGACGCATCAAAAAGCCTGTACCTTCGCGAACAAAATGAAAAATCAACAAGAGTTCTACGATCGAAGGGAGTGTACAACTGGGGCGCTTAACCACTTTTTGGTTGAAGATACCGAATGGTCACGAAGTTCGAGAAAAAGGAAGAATCAATTCTTTCTCTATGGCCTCTACATCCCACTGGTGTGTAAGTATGGATTCGGGGTTGTACAACTCCCGCATCAGTCTCGGCTGCTCTGCCGGCTGGACTGGCTCCTCTGGCTGATCTGGATCCCTCTCTTCTGTGGCTCTCGGTTGCTCTCTCACTGTCCTCAGCCTCTCCATCTCTCTCCTCATCTCTACCATGAAGGCTCCCTGATCCCATATCTGATGCTGCATCGTCTCAAGGGAAGCCAATAGGGTGTTGTTGATCGCACCCTGGTCCAATACGTACGTATTCGTCTCTGGCCTCTGACCCTCGCTGTGCTCTTCACTGCTGGACATGATCTATGCAAAGGCAAAAGACCCAAACTCAGGTGCCGATAAATCATCTGTCTGCTGTCTCTCATCTGGCACTGGTATCTCTGGACTGGTAGAAGGGTGGTCAAGGGAGAACAAGGTGGAATCGAACTCGGTTTCAGAGAGAAGGTCTTAGCTCTCACGAACCAACCTAGATGAACGGACTGGAGTGCTAAAAAGCGGTGCAGCCAGAGGATGCCTGAGAGACCTCCTTCCCATCATCTTGATCTGGCGAGTCGGACGGATGAGATCTGGAAACACACTAGATGAGCAAACAAACCCCAGGTTCACCTACTCAACACAGAGCTGAAGACCGTAAGAGATCCGTCGATTATCTTATCAATTTTATTTAGGTGATAATGTCAGTCTATCAGAGCAGTTACGCGAGATGATGAGAATCCAATCCTCCTACAAGTCCGTCCCATATAAAAGGCCGGTAGTCTGATCGGAATTCGAATATTGCTCTAGCCTAGTGTGCAGGTCGCTCTCTCGCTCATCCAAACCAGACAATGAGGGGGTTGCTCTCCCCAAGATAGGTTTTTATATGAGGTGTATTTTAGGGTCAAATGTATTTAGCAGTCCCAATTTTATAGTTTTTCTTTGTAGGTGTTTTTCAATACTAGCAACGCCTAATGAATTTTTCGGTTATCCTGATTATTTAAGTCCGAAAACAGGGGGAGCAGACGAAAAAACTGATGCGCGATGAAACACGATGATGCATGCAGAGTAAGAGATGCATACCTGACTCCATCAGTCTACATGCGGGGTGATCCGCGCATAAAAATAAAGACAGTAATAAAACTACCTATATGATGCACGAGGAAAACGACCTTAGACAGAGCAATTCTACACGTGAAGAACAGTAGCAGGGTACTCAAACCTAAGTCCAGAGTCCTATCTTGGGAGCCACTCGGTGTCCGTCACAACGGATCCTCACGCGTTGTATGTGACTCCTCGAGGCACATGGACTAGAGTCTAAGTAATCCGACTTTTTCTTGTGATTTAATTAATTAGGTCCAGTTAACGATCTATAGGTGCAGGCAGATAATTAGGGATTGGGCCTTAATTAATTACGTCACAATCAATATAAAATCCTAAGCTAAGGCTAAATCCGTGCAAATCAAATAAGCAGTAAGAAAAATGCGAAAAATCAAAAGCCGGTGAAAAATCGCGGTGAGGTCCCCCGAGCACACCGGCGCTCAACGAAACAGACCCCGATAATTCACCAATAGAATCCAAGTCTCTGAGTCTTGTATTATTACAATAATATGTTTGTTAAAAATAAACTAATCTAAACTACGGCTATCTATGTGGCTATTCTGCGGTTCCTGTACTTCCGTTCTCTTCCTCGCGCTCTCCTACGACTCTATGCAGAAAAGAGCCGCCTCTGACTCCCACGGTTGCTCCGGCTTCCGAAAAAACCGCCTCGGTTCTCGGGCCCTCGTTAGAAAACAAGACAGAAATGTGTCAAACCAGATTATTATAAAAATAAGCAAATAATATCAGACCAACAATATCACAAGTATCTACAGAAAAGCCGCGAAAATGAAAACCGCGAAAAATCTAAAATGACTACTAAGCCGTACTCCCCGGCAACAGCGCCATTCTAATGGCCGAGAAATGTAGCTCTCACTATCAGGTCAAGGTATAAAAACACGGGTCATTGCGACCCGAATAGAGAGACTCGGTCAACAAGAAGATAAGACCACCAAATAAAATTAATCAGAAATGAAATCCGAATAGCGGTCTCGTTATTTATTTAACCTGGTATAGCGACCAGGGTCAAACTCAAGGAGCACAGATTGGCTCGAGAAAGCCTACGAAGTAGTCAAAAAAGAATAAAAAGATAAAATGTATTTTTGGTGGATTTTAGGTATTTTTAATGTTTTTTGAGTTTTTAATTATAAAAGAAATATAAAAATGGGATAACAAGCACACAAGCAATCAATTTATTAAACACTCAAAGTAACTCAGAAAACTCAAATAAAATTATTTTTTGTGTTTTTTATATTTTTAGTGTTTTTGGTGATTTTTTCATAATTTTATAATTTTTGGTTGATTTTATAAAAATAGAAAAAAAGGAAAAAATAGTGAAGTAATGTGCAGTTAGATTTGAAAGGCTAATTAAAAATTGATAATTAGCCTATAAAAATCTAAAGGCAATTTTTATGAAAAGGAGGAATAAAATCTAAGCTACATAAACCAAAATTGCATTTTTTTATTATAGAATTTTTTAACAAATTTTATAAGGTTTTTAGGGTTTTGTATTTTTTTGGGTTTTATAAATCCAAATAATACAAATATTGGATAGAAGCTCAAAAACAACAAAACAAACAAGTCTTAATTTTTTTAATTTTTTGATGAATATTTATATTTTTAGTTGATATTCTATTTCAAACTATAGAAAAAATGAAGGTTTTGATTTTTTAATATATCAAAAAAGCAACAAAAATGCCCCAAAAAAATTGTAAAATTTTTACGCAGTGGCAGGAGCCACGTGTCCAAATTTCACACGATTTGGATTTTATTTGATATTTTATTCAACCAATCTAAGAGCTACAGCACATAGGGACCAAAGTGCAAAGAAACAAAGTTTCAAGGCTAAATAAAAACATGCATAGAAACTATAAGGGCATCACTGTAAAATGTACGACAATTCAGCACATGTCCTAAACAACCACGTACAGGGGCATTTCTGTAATATTTAAAATATAAATTTCATTCCATAACAAGCAGAAAACCCAAGCCCTGAGACTGCAAATAACCTAAACCTCACGTGACGAAGCACATGAGTCCACACGGGAAGGACTAAAGTGCAATATCTGAAAACTATAGATGCTACTATGCAATTTGTCCAAGTGTACTAATTTATTCAATAGACTAAACAAAAACTAGAAGAAAATGCAGGGGGTCAAACACAAATTACCCAGCCACAGCGCGCAGAGCGCGTGAGGGTGACGTGTCGAGCGGTGAGTGGCTGGCGTGTGCACGGTCCTGATGACGCCTCCTGGAAGATCCAACGGTCCTAGCGCGAGGGAGAACGTGGGGCGTACGTGGCCGTGAGATCATGGATCTAACGGCCTGACAGGAGCAAAGCACGGACGGCTGAGATGAGAACGAGCGGAGAGGGTTGATCCAACGGTGGAGAAGTAGACTGGAAGAATTCCTCCCGGGCGAGCTTCTTCGACGATCTGGAGGCGATCCAAACGACCGATGAAGGATCGGAAAGGGGGGTTCTACTCTCGATGACGATCTACATTGGTTGGTGGCGTCTGATGGAGCTACCAACGGCCAGATCCTCCGGCGAGGGAGGATGGACCTGGGCTGCTCCGACGAAGGGTGGAAGACGCAGCAAAGGGGGGTCTCCTGTGCTTATTCACCTGCAAGAAGAGGCTCATGCTCGGAGGAACTCTCTGGCATGGGTTATTAGCGAAATGATAATGAGAAGCGGCGTGGATGGGCGAAGGGGAGTCCCGACGGAGGTGGCGGATGGAACCCGACTCGATCGAGGCTCAGATAGCCCAGCACGAGATTATCAGATCGTGAAAGGAGGGTGATCATGGGTCGATGAGTCGATCAGTACGGATGGGATGACGTGATGGGGCTCCGGCCACTGAGGCAGAGCTGGCGGGGCTAAGTGGCAAAGATCGGATGTAAATGATGAAATGGAACCTAAGGGATGTACCTGATGGTCGAAGTCGATTGTGGAGGAGATGCTGGATCTCCGGTGGTCTTCGCCTCGATGGAGCGTCGCCTCCAGAGGCTCGGGCTACGCCGGCGGCGGAGCTCGACGACAAGGGTCGCCGGACCTGGAGTACTGATGAATATGCGATTTGTCATCTTTATTCATTTATTTTAGCTTAAAATCCCTTACAAAAAACCTGCATATAACACTAACTCCATATTTTTACTGACTTGCATTTGTGTGTAAATATTGAATACTTCTTACTAATTTTAACCTAAAATAAATAAAGAAAGAAAGAAAGGAAAAATAAAGAAAAGAAAAGAAAATAAAAAAGGAAGACTGTATACAGGCTGACCCGAACCCCGAGAGAAGGTCAAGACTTGACCTGATTGACCAGGAATAAAGTAGGGGAAGATAGGGTCCTTAAGTAAAAAATCCAAAAAAATTGTGTATGTTGTTGTAAATATTTCTCACTTATTCTATGTATATCTATATAAAAGTGACATTAATTTATTTGCGCCTTAATTGACCCCAAATCGAATAACTTTCAAAACAAAAGTTGTAAATAAAAATGTGTCCTAATTAATAAAAATGATTGCATAATTATATCATGTACATAATAAAAGTAGCCGCACTTGGAAAAGCCACTAAGCACTAATTGAAAGATCAATTCCGGCTCCATATGATCTCAAATTGAACCAATATCACTTCCATTGAATTCTAAATTAAATTATCTTCAAAATGGCTATGATTTCATAATTTTTGGAGTTACGGTTGAAAAGTCGATTTTTGGGGTGGTTTGTGCAATTTTCCCTTTTATTTGTGCATATTGTATTTGTATATATATTTGTAAATATTTTTACTAATTACTTAAAATAAAAATAAAAATATACAAATAATAAAATTCTTAAAACAAAAAGGCTAATTTCCCCATTTATCCTTGTATATAATGTCATATTTGTATATAATACATGTATATAGTGGCTGTTTTTAACTAACCATCATAAAAAATAAAAAAATAACATTTTTTAATTCAAATAAATAAAGTGACGAAAATTCAAAAAAAATATATAATTTTGTAAATAGTTTTATCTCTTTTACTTTATCTCATGTCATCTCTTCCACCAAAAAATTCAAAAATTCATTTCAATTTTCTTCTCTCTTATCTTTTTATCCAAAACATTCAAAATTCAAATTTCATCTCTTTTCTATTTATATGGCACCTTATCCCTCATTTCAACTTGATCAATCTTTAGAGAGAGGAGCCCGATCTCTGATAAAACAATTTCGTCGAGAAAGTTGCCTAGCCTCCGAGCCGCCCGGTGACAACGAGTCGGCCTTGTCGAGGCGATCACGGTCCATTTTCCGCTCCTAAGGTGAGATCCACATGTTTTCTCGCATTTTATCTAGGTTAATCGTTTTTCAATTCGTCGCATTTTTTATTCATCGTAATTTTGTTTTTCTAGATCATTAAACAAATCCATCACGTTTTTGATCCGCCACCGACACGATTTTTCATCTCATCTTCTCAATCTCTACGCGTTCTACTTCTATCTCCCACGATCTATCAACTCCGACCACGCACGGTGGTCGGAGAATCGGATTCAATCTTCCACATTCGACGAATCCCCGTTCATTTTCCTATTTGTAAATAAACAAAAAATACAAGAAACCCTTTGTTTCTATTTTATTTCCTATTTTCGGATTTACAAAAAAAATAAAAATATAAAAATAAAGTTTTTTTACTGTTTACATTGCAATAAAAAAATTACAAAAAAATAAAAGAAAAGAAAAACAAAAAAAGGGACAGGTCACGACCATCCGCAGGCCGCGCCGCCGCTCCAACCGTACGGTGCCCTCCGGCCGCGCCAGCGCGGTCCGCCCTTCCAGCCGATCGCCTCCGTGCGAGGAGCCACGCGCCGCCGTGTCCCGCACCCTCCTCTCTACGATCCAGCCCTCATCCGCCTCGACCAGTGCGGCTTCCCTCCGCCCATCCACACAGCGCGGCTTCCCTCCGCCCACGCCGAGCAGTGGCGCAGCCGCCTTCCCCCTCCTCGACCAGCACCTCCTTCTCGCCGTGCCGCCATCTTGGAAGATAGAGAGGTGGCGGCGGTGGCCCTCATGCTCTCTTTGGATTGGAGAACAAGAGAAACGAAGGAATCCCTAGAGGGAGTTAATAAAAAAAGGGACAATTGCGGGCATCCCCTTAACAGTTTCAGATATTACAAAGACGTCCCTGCCAACTCCAAAGCATGTGCGTTGCACAGGCTTACTGGGTAAATTGCGATATTCTCCCCTGCATTTAAATCTGTTATATTGTCAAGCCATAACTTTTTGACAATTGCCATTCAGTCCCTGTGTTTCAGACTATAAACTTGCTCGCTATCTTTTGAATGAAATAAATGTTATTCATGATCCAAAAATTCTGAAAAAATTATGCTATGCTCTTGAAGTGACTGTGTCTTCTTAGCATAAATTTTTCATTACATTTTGCCCTCATTTATTATTATTAAAAAATAAAAAATATGTCATTTTTCCCTGTTTGAAATTCCAAAATTCATAAAAATTCAAATATTGTTCCAAAAATTCTAAAAATATTAGAGTAGTTGTATTTCATTGTTTTTTAAATTCTGACCAATTTTCACGTATTAATTATTTATGAAACCCAAAAAAATTGAAAAATATCAAAAATCTTCTAAAAATCATAAAGAATTCCACAAAAATCCAAAAATTGTGATTTCAGTTCTTAGTTGTAGATAATTGCTTGTAGTTTCTCTTAACAATAATTGAAAGGAGTTTTGGCCAATTAAAAGATTTTTAAATTGTAAATTACTCTAAGATGTGCACATTTTCTTATTTTCTCATTGTTTGATTTTAGAAAAATACAAAAACATCTGAAAATTCCACAAAAATTCTCAAAAATATTTCAAAACTTTTAAAACCCAAAAAATATTTTCTTTGGATTTTTCTGAGTATTTTTTGACTAATTGAAAAATTTCCTTGGGAGATCTAACCAGTGTAGCTGAGTCTCCCGCTGCAAGTTTCATGAGATGGAACATGTATACCATACGCTTTTGCTTTGTTTGACTATATACACTCCGGTGGGATTATTAAATTTTCAATCCGACCCACCACCTTTTTTTTGGAGTTCTTTTCTTTTTGCACATTTTTTTCATGTGCATCTGTACAACATATCTACATGGTGCAGCATGTATACAAGGAGTTTTTCCTCTTGAGCCAGTAGACTATCCCTCTTTTGAAGCTTTATTGCAACCCACAGCTTCTGTCTTTAGACTTCATAACCACCAGACCAAGTTGAGGTGCACTTCCTTCACTAGAAGAAGAAGAGAGGTTCTGCCTAGAAGTACTACCCTCATATGCTAGCCCAAGCCAAAGGAAACGGCCTCCTCACCACCTCATCCATGGAGAGCTATGTGTAAAGTGCTGGTGCAAGTAAAGCCATTGTCTCTGAGAGTCATGCGTATGTTGTTAAGTGCTCTACTTAGGCTCATCAAGATGACATATGCTCATAGCCTAGTGGACTCAAAGAATTAAGTCCAATGGACCTGAAAAGCCTTAACCTTAAGCCCTATAAGGTTCCTCTTATAATTAGGTGGATTAAGATCTTAATCAAGCTCCATTGTCCAATTTAATTCCAGGCTAGTTTAAATGTCAACTATAATCCAGGAAAAACTATACAAATATTTACAAAGATGCTATTTACAAATATGCAATTTACAACTATCTGCAATCGTGCAAAATTTTTGAAAAATGTTTGAAAACATGGATGTATGCATGAATGCGAAGTTTTGCAAAATATTTACAAACATTTACACAAGGTTTTTGCAAACTTTTTGTTTTCAAAACATTTTACAAAAATTTTGTACTATATACATAGATTTTGATATAAAAATATTTACAAATCCTTTACACAAATCACTTTACAATCATTTGTACAAAAATAATTTGTATAAATAAATAGCTACGTGCAAGATGAATTTTATATACAAGGGAATTTTTTGTTTTAAATTTTATGAGTTTTTGGGTTTTTAGCCATTTTTATTTATTTACACACTCACACAAAGTATGAGTTATGGCTAAAGTATATATGAAATAGATACACACCCCCCTATACTTAGCTCGAACGATGTCCTCAGAGTGATCAAGAGCGATGAAGAAGACATAACTCATGCTTAGTATAGGGAAGTGAAAAGGAATGGCTATATACAGTGATAAATGAAAGAATGAAGAGAACTCGGTGTTTCCCCCTATACTTAGGATCAAGTAATCCTAAGTATAGCAAGTTGTACATGAAGGGAAATCCGAGTTACGGATGTACAGAGTCTACCCCCCCCCCCCTATAAAAGGGTGAAATATCCCTAAGTATAGGCAACAAAATAGGGGTAGAAAGAATCAAAAGAATACCCGAGAGTCCTACATCCCCCCTATACTTAGGGTAAAGTACACCCTAAGTATAGCATAATCATAAGATGAGAAAAGGGATGTGGGACTAAAGAATAGAGTGGTATGGACAATTGGATCTATACAGGTCGGAAGAACAATGATAATCAGGCGTGAGATGCAATAGATGCGAGTCAAGAGACCACATCTCATGCAAAGTTTGGACTTAGTCAAATTAACTTGTTCTTGCCCATTAATAGAAGTTATCATCGAGGACGGTTCACTTGCATTTGCATATAGGTTAGTTTATTTTCTTTATTTAAATTCTGCGCGTATCACTTGCATGTAGAGTGCTGGCGACAAGGTATGCATCTCTAACCCCTGCATGCATCATCATTTTTAATTGTGCATTGGCATTTCCAATCTCCTTCCCCGTTTTTACTCACATAAGTTAAAAAACAAATTGGACACTCGGTAGGCGATTCTTTGAAAATTTGTTACCAAGTGACAACTGCCTAAAATTTGGGTCTGCTAAAGAAAACTCGACCATAAAAAAACAAGGAAAAATCATTGTTTTGGGGAGAGTAACCCCCTCATTGTATTCGTTTTAACTTGCTCGCGTACACACTAAGGTTAGTTCCCAAATCCCATAATTCATCCTAAGTGTTTGTACAACTTTGTGATTATCACCTAACTCTAAAACAGACAAGATTAAGAGACCGAACCTTCACGGTCTTCAGATTGCGTTGAGTTGGTGAATTGGGGGTTTGTATTGTGTTTCACTGCTTGTATGCGTACCAGATCCTTCTGTGCATTTGCGCCTTTTTCTCCATATCTTTTGACTTGACCCTCGTGCTCTCCCATCTTTTGTTTTGAAGATGGCCGATTGGAGTTATTTTAATCTGATTTCACAGATACCTCGTACTCTCCAGACGATCCACCTTCCCTTTTCCAGGAGGATCTTCCTCCTAATGTTTGTGCATATCACCCATTATTTCAGGAGACGAAGGACTTTGATTTTCACCCACCCTCATTTAACCCACCCAATCCTGGGATTTTGGAGTCACCTTTCATGATTTCCACGCTTAATACATTGAATCAAATGGTTGAACATTTGAATTTGAGGATTTCCAATCTATTTAACATAAATGAGAGCCAGAATGCTGCTCCAATATTTGAGGATATCGATTCACTTGAGGATAATCATGAGAGCTTGGAAATCATCCAAAATACAAAAAAATAAGAAAGTTTTGAAAATACAAAAAGATTTCGGGAGACATATTATTGATTCATTTAGTGAGGAGAGGACCCAAAAGCCCGATCATTTACCCACACAGCCATGTCCCAACCTTGACCCCGAGGATTCCACTGTACAAATTGCTCTTGACAATCCTCATGTAAATGTTGATTCCGACCTCCTCCCTTGTATGAATGAGGTCAAAAAATTCAAAAAAATATTGACCAAACCCGAAGTGGTGGCCACCCTTCATGATATTATTAAAGCCCCACTTCAACAGGCCATGACAGATTTATCTACTCCTCAACACAAAAAGAGAAAGCGAAGGAGAAGATCTGAGTGTCACATCTTGACCATGGCCACTGCCTACGCCATCTCTCACCGTCCATATTTTAAGAAAGGGAACACGACCACACCTCTTGTGAGATGCTCCATATCTGACTATTCTTGTGATAACGCTCTCCTTGACGGTGGTTCGTCAATTAATATAATACCCTTCTCTATGGTACAATCTCTTCATCTTGGGCCTCTTAAGAAAACCAGCATGATAGTTCAATTTGCTGATGGATCTATCAAGAGGCCGAAGGGTATTTTAGAAAATGTTGTCATTCTCATTCAGGGCATGAATTTTACTTCGGATTTTTGTTGTAATGCCCATGGAAACCTCCACCCCTGTGGAGCACCCTCCAATCATCCTGGGACGGCCTTTCCTCGCCTCTGCAGGAGCCGTTATTGATTATGGTTCAGGAGAGATTCGCTTCCGTTCTAATGTAGGAAGCGATGTGTTAATCACTACACCCACTACCGTCCAAAAACCCACATCCCATGAGAGCCCATCCGTGTAAGACAACCCCAAGGACTTTGATCATGATGATACTACTAGAGATTTTTGCTATATAGTGGATGATATTGAGACCCGAGAATTCCTCTTCAAGGAGAAGGACTTGGAAAGCATAGACCTTGGAGTTCCCTCTTCTGGTACGTGGCGATGCATTGATGACATCCGCGGGATTTACACGATAGACATCCTAGAGCGGAAGGCAGACTATGAGACTATAGAGGACGGACATGATTTGATTACTTTCACTGATGAGTCCATTCTTATTCACCTTGATTCAGATGAGACCGATTAGGCCAAATTTGATTAGATTGCTTTTATAAAAGGAATTTGGGCCTTTTGATAAAGATGATGATCCGGTAGAGGCTCACCAGGCTGAAATTGATCCTACTTTTTCTGATAATGATTTCGAGCCATTTTACTTTGATGTTTGCGAGACTTTCAAGGCAGGACATGATCACACTATTTCCAATAACTGGTTTATGCCTGCACAATCTGAAACCGCTGAGGATACATTCTTGGTCGATCCTACTCAGTTTATGTCTAATGATGATCCCAATATCGACCTACACCTTGTCAAATCCATACCTCAACGGTCCCGCAAGAAGGTTCGTTTTCGACCTTCTTAACCTTTGTACATCAACTCCTCTTGTATATCCTTTCGTTTCACTCTATCTTCTCCCGTTTTATCATTCACCCTTTTCCATGTGTGTATATATATGCTATACTTAGGATGTGCTTTATCCTAAGTATAGGGGGGAGAAGGATTTGTGTTGTTCATATTCGTCCTGTTTATCACCCTTGTTGTTGTTGCCTATACTTAGGGATACTCTACCTTAAGTATAGGGGGTGGTGTTGTTCATATCGTGTTTTTGTGAGTATGTACATTCTCTTCATTGATTTTCCCCTTTGTACATTCTACTATACTTAGGATTACTTGATCCTAAGTATAGGGGGGATCACCAACTTCTCGTCTTTTTATATTTTCTTTGAGTCGTTGTAATATAGGAGTCTTTTCACCTTTCTATGCTTAGCACGAGTTATGTCTTCCTTTGTCGCTCTCTGATCACTATGAGGACATAGTTCGAGCTAAGTATAGGGGGTGTCGTATATATTGTATATATACTTTAGACATAACTCGTACTTTTAAATATGTTTATTTGGGAGGTTATGTGTATAATTTTGTAAAATCCACGTGTTTAAAAAAACACAAAAAAACACAAAAAAATAACAAAACAAAACAAAACAAAACAAAAACACACCAAAAAATCTCTCTAGTATATACTTGTATATATTACTAAGCCTTTCTCCTTTAAAAAACTACAACACCAAAAATCTATAAAAATTTGCATAATTAAAAAAAACCTTTCTTTCACATATGCATTTTCCCTTCAAAAATTCATAAAAAGTTCAAAATTAGAAAATTGTTAAAACAATGGTTATTTTCACATGTGCATCATTCCTTTTCAAAAAAACTCTTTGCATTGTTCATATTCTGCATTTGCAAGTGTATTTTTCAGCATAGTATTGATATTTAAACTATGTCTGGAATGAAATTGAAGAATGGAGCTTAGTTGGACCTTAATCCACTTAACTCCTAGAGGAACTTCACCGAGAAATAGGATTTTAGAAGCTTCAAGTCTTTGACTTAATTTTTTGAGTCCCACATGACAATGTGCATTATTCAACTCTTAGTGTCTAACCTGGTCTCTTCATTCTGGGTACAACTCTGGAATAGCGAATTAATTTGTACTCCTGCACTATACACTAAGCTCAACTCAGACGGGATGTTGGAAGACTGTGTGAGTTTCTTTTCTGGTAGCGTGGAAATCTAAAGAGCAGAGTACCAGTTGAAATAAAGCTTCGGAAAAGAGATGGACGGCTGGGCACAATTTTTTCTAAGACCCCAAAACATGTACGGAAAAAAAGATTTTATATCCATAGAGGCATAACAAGATCCAAGCAGAGCCACCAAAAATCCAAATACAAAGAAGCTACTATCAAATAAATATCTGACCAAAAAGGTCCAAGCTTCAAGAAAACCTGCAGATCTTGGTGGAGACTCGGCTACACTGGCCAGCTTCACAAGGAGAGGTGACTACACTGACTACCCTCCAGTTCTTTTCTCATTCTTCTAACTTCTCCCCCAATTCGATTGTGAACACAACACGACAGATCTTAGAAGGAAATACCTGACTCACCAAGGACGAGTTATTAGAGAGGAGATTTGCATGGTAATCCGGCATTCTGGAGGGGAAGAGCTAAAATTTTTTACACACATGAGTCGATTGTTCAATATTCATAGCGTATGCTTTGGGAAGAGGATCAATCTAAGATGACTTCTGGGCCAAAACTGTGACAATGATGTGTAGAATTTGAAGGCTGTTGGTTTTAAAATTCTAAGTCTCACAGAAGTTCCGACACACTAATAATACAAAGGTCCGACAGAGCTCCAAACTACAATTTTATGAAGATAAAATTAATACTCAATATTGTCCAACTTTCTTTATTTTCCCTTTCTTTTTCTTCTTCGCTTATTCTTTCAAATAAGTGTTTGCTAAGGGACTAGCAAAGGTAAGGCATAGGGGGATGATGAATCTGCGATTCGTCATCTTTATTCATTTATTTTAGCTTAAAATCCCTTACAAAACACCTGCATATAACACTAACTCCATATTTTTACTAACTTGCATTTGCGTGTAAATGTTGAACACTTCTTACTAATTTTAACCTAAAATAAAGAAAGAAAGAAAGAAAGGAAACATAAATAAAAGAAAAGAAAATAAAAAAAGAAAGACTGTATACAGGCTGAACCGAACCCCGAGAGAAGGTCAAGAGTTGACCTGATCGACTAGGAATAAAGTAGGGGGAGATAGGGTCCTTAAGTAAACAAATCCAAAAAAATTGTGTATGTTGTAGTAAATATTTCTCACTTATTCTGTGTATATTTGTATAAAACTGACATTAATTTATTTACGCCTTAATTGACCCCAAATCAAATAACTTTCAAAACAAAAGTTGTAAATAAAAATGTGTCCTAATTAATAAAAATGATTGCACAGTTAAATCATATACTTAATAAAAGTAGCCACAATTGGAAAAAGCTACTAAGCACTAATTGAAAGATCAATTTCGGCTCCATATGATCTCAATTGAACCAATATCACTTCCATTGAATTCTAAATCCAATTATCTTCAAAATAGCTGTGATTTCATAATTTTTAGAGTTACGGTTGAAAAGTCGGTTTTTTGGGGTGGTTTGTGCAAATTTCCCTTGTATTTTGTGCATATTGTATTTGTATATATTTTTAAATATTTTTACTAATTACTTAAAATAAAATAAAAATAAAAATAAACAAATAATAAAATTTTTAAAATAAAAAAGGCTAATTTCCCCATTTATCCTTGTATATAATGTCATATATGTATATAGTACACGTATATAGTTGCTATTTTTAACTAACCATCATAAAAAATAAAAAAATAACATTTTTTTAATTCAAATAAATAAAGTGACGTTTTATCTCATGTCATCTCTTCCACCAAAAAATTCAAAAATTCATTTCAATTTTCCTCTCTTATCTTTTTATCCAAAAAATTCAAAATTTAATTTTCATCTCTTTTCTATTTATATGGCTCATTCTCCCTCATTCCAACTTGATCAATCTTTAGAGAGAGGACCCGATCTCCGATAAAACAATTTCGTCAAGAAAGTTGCCTAGCCTCCGAGCCGCCTGGTGACAACGAGTCAGCCTTGTCGAGGTGATCGCGATCCATTTTCCGCTCCTAAGGTGAGATCCACATTTTTTCTCGCATTTCATCTAGGTTAATCGTTGTTTAATTCGTCGCATTTTTTATTCATCGTAATTTTATTTTTCTAGATCATTAAACAAATCCGTCATGTTTTTTATCCGCCCCCGACTCGATTTTTCTTCTCATCTTCTCGATCTCTACGCGTTCTATTTCTATCTCCCACGATCTATCAACTCCAACTACGCATGGTGGTCAGAGAATCAGATTCAATCTTCTACATTCATCGAATTCCCGTTCATTTTCCTATTTGTAAATAAATAAAAAAACACAAAAAACCCTTTGTTCCTTTTCCTCTAACATTTGTTTTGCAGGAAAACAAAAAAATAATAATAAGAACAAACATTTCTCACTTCCTATTTTATTTCCTATTTTTGGAGTTACAAGAAATTAAAAATATAAAAATAAGGTTTTTTACTATTTACATTGTAATAGAAAAAATTACAAAAAAAATTAAAAAAAAAAAAAAGGGGCAGGTCACGGCCATCCGCAGGCCGCGCCGCCGCTCCAACCGCATGGTGCCCTCCGGCCCTCCGCGTGCCACCGGCCGCGCCAGCGCGGTCCGTCCTTCCTGCCGATCGCCTCCGCGTGAGGCGTTGCACGCCGAAGTGCCCCGCACCCTCCTTTCTACGATCCAGCCCTCATCCGCCTCGGCCGGCGCGACTTCCCTCTGCGCATCCACATAGCGCGGCTTCCCTTCGCCCACGTCGAGCAGCGGCACAGCTGCCTTCCGCCTCCTCGACCAGCACCTCCTTCTCGCCGTGCCACCATCTTGGAAGATAGAGAGGTGGCGGCGGCAACCCTCATCCTCTGTTTGGATTGGAGAACAAGAGAAACGAAGGAAGCCCTAGAGGGAGTTAATAAAAAAAGGGTCAATTGCGGACATCCCCTTAACAGTTTTAGATATTACAAAGGCGTCCCTGCCAACTCCAAAGCATATGCATTGCACATGCTTACTGGGTAAATTGCAATATTCCCCCTGCATTTAATTCTGTTATATTGTCAAGCCACAACTTTTAGACAATTGCCATTCAGTCCCTGTTTTCAGACTATAAAATTACTCGCTATCTTTTGAATGAAATAAATGTTATTCATGATCCAAAAATTCTGAGAAAATTGTGCTATGCTCTTGATGTGTCTATCTTCTTAGCATAAATTTTTCATTACATTTTGCCCGCATTTATTATTATTAAAAAATCAAAAACATGTCATTTTCCCCTGTTTAAAATTCCAAATTTCATAAAAATTCAAATATTGTTCTAAAAATTCTAAAAAAATTAGAGTAGTTGTATTTCATTATCTTTTAAGTTCTGACCAATTTTCATGCATTAATTATTTATAAAACGCAAAAAATTGAAACATATCAAAAATCTTCTAAAAATCATAAAGAATTCCACTAAAATCCAAAAATTGTGATTTCAGTTCCTATTTGTAGATAATTACGTGTAGTTTCTCTTAAAAATAATTTCCAGGAGTTTTGGGTATTTAAAATATTTTTAAATTGCAAATTACTCCAGACTATGCATATTTTCTTATTTTCTCATTGTTTGATATTTAGAAAAATACAAAAACATCTGAAAATTCCACAAAAATTCTCAAAAATATTTCAAAACTTTTAAAACCTAAAATATATTTTCTTTGGATTTTTCTGAGTATTTTTGACTAATTGAAAAATTACAAAAAGAGTTGGTGTGCATATTCTTGATCTTGTTTATATTGCTTCATATTATTTTCGAAAATAAAAAAATTGCAAAATCAAAATTACTATACATTTAAAAATCAGAAAATACAAAAAAACTAGAAATAAAAAACAAAAAAAATTAAAAATATTCAAAAAAAAATCACAAAAACCAGGGATAGTTGTCCTTTGAGATTCTTGTTTTCTCTTGATTGATTTTTGATTGATTGAATAACCCTCGGGAATTGTAGCCTCCTTGAGTTCGACCATGTCTGCTATACAGGTTAATAGGTAGCAAGAAAATAAAAAAAATAATTTTTTGTTGACGCGGGATTTTGGGGATAAAAGCAACGACCGATCAACTTATTTATCATTAATAATTTCCGTCCTCGAATTTTCAAGCTCAACAGGTACACACCTCCAATCTCTCTCTCAGACACCCTCAGCACTTGCTGTCACTCGAGGAAGACGATGGAGGTTACAAGGATTGAAGGTGGTGGCCGAAGGTGCGTGAAATGGTGGAAGGAGGCGAGACTATACAGTGACAGGGTCCAGCAAGAATGGAGTCGGGCGCGCAATCCAATGCTCGGACCCCTAAAAAGATGATCGGGCGTGGATTAGGGATGTCTCAAGGATAATCGGGGCCCGAGGTTTGGGTGGATGGCGGTCGGATCACGTCTGGAAAAGTCGGGAAAGATCGGGTTGTCACGCGGATCCGGGCGAAGTGGTCCGGGGGGGGGGTGACCGGGGGTCAACAATCCCCCGTGGACCAACGGGAAAAATCCATTCCAAAATTATTTAGAAATTCACAATAAAATAGAAAATGATTTCATTTAAAAATAGTTACAACATAAAAAATATTATTTATTTTCAAAGTATTTTTTTGTGATATTTATTTATTTATTTTTGAAAAATAAATTATGTATTTACATTATATTATTATTATGTACATGTATAAATACTTATGTTTTTTTGAATTTTATTTTTATTATTTTATTTATGTACACTTATTCCCATTTTATATTTTATTTATTTACATCATAAGATATGGAATATAAAGTGATTTTTATCTGATTTTTGTTAAGTATTTACAGGAGTGAAATAAATACATCTTTTATTTTATATACATGCTATATATACACTGATGAGAGAAAATTTATTTCTTTTTCTTTTTATTTTTCCCATTTTTATTTTATTTTCATAAATATATACAAAATAAAGGGAACATACAAATATTTTTAGAAAATAAAATATTTACACAAAGAAGGGTATTCACAATGTTGAGTTACCCTATCTCTCTCTACTTAATTTATTTTGCGGTCAGGCCCCTGTGGAGCCTTCCCTTGGGTTCAGGTCACTCAATATTTATTCGAAATATTTTCCTCTTTTTCTTTATTTCTTTATTCTTTTATTTTTGCACAAAAACATGCTAATTATTAATACTTACACAATGCATGCTTTTTGATAAATTATTTTATTTACACACATATACATGGTGTTTTGCAAAGGTTTTTAGCTAAAATAAAAGAATAAAGAGTGATGAATGAGGATTCATCACCCCCTATCTTTACTTTTGCTAGTCCCTTAGCAAACACTTATTTGAAAAAGAAGTGCAAAAGAGAAAGAAAAAGAAAAGGAGAGGAAATCAAGGCTGATTAAAACTTTCCTTCATTAAATTGAAATATGGAGCTCAGTTATTCATTTGTCGGAACCTTATTTGGACCTAAGCTTAAAACTTAACAGCCTCTAAGTTCCACCAATCTATAGTCAAGGCTCCTCAATAAACCAGATCAGAACAAGTCTACATACACAAACTCTAATGACCATGAATCTTTGCTTGTACTGTGTAAGTGAAATTTAGCTCCCCACATCAGAAATGATATAGAAACAACCTCCCTCAACCTGGTAACTCTAATACCTTGGTCTAGCAACTCTTTCCTCGAGGAGCGGGGTATTTCCTTCTAAGTTCAAGTACAACCGGCTCAAGAAGAGGGAAAAGAAGAGAATAGACCATGACCAGTGTAGCCATGTATCCTTGGGAGTTCTAACCAGTGTAGCTGAGTCTCCGACTGCAAGCTTCATGAGATGTTCATGTGTAACATAAGCTTTGCTTCATTTGAGTATATACACTCCGGTGGGATTATCATTTCTCTCAGACCCACCACTTTTTTGGAGTTTTTCTTTTTGCACATTTTTTTGATGTGCACATGTACAATATATCTACATGGTGCAACATATATACATAAGGAGTTTTTCCTCTTGAGCCAGTAGACTATCCCTCTTTTGAAGCTTTATTGCGACCCACAACTCCTGTCTTTAGACTTCATAACCACCAGACCAAGTTGAGACGCACTTCCTTCACTATAAGAAGAAGAGAGGTTCCGCCTAGAAGTACTACCCTCATATGCTACCCCAAGCCAAAGGAAAGTGCCTCATCACCACTTCATCCGTCGAGAGCTATGTGTAACGTGCTGGTGCAAGTAAAGCCATTGTCTCTGAGAGTCATGTGTATGTTGTTAAGTGCTCTACTTAGGCTCATCAAGACGACATATGCTCATAGCCTAGTGGACTCAAAGAATTAAGTCCCAATGGACCTGAAAAATCTCAACCCTAAGCCATATAAGGTTCCTCTTATAATTAGGTGGATTAAGGTCTTAGCCAAGCTCTATTTTTCAATTTAATTCCAGGCTAGTTTAAATGTCAACTATGATCCAGGAAAAACTATACAAGTATTTACAAAGATGTAATTTTCATAATATTTACACATATCCAAAATTTTTGAAAAATGTTTTGAAAACATGGATGTATGCATGAATGCAAGTTTTGCAAAATATTTACACAAATTTACACAAGGTTTTTGCAAACTTTTGATTTTCAAAACATTTTACAAAAAATTTGTACTATATACATAATTTTGATATGAAAATATTTACAAGCTATTTACACAAAAAGATTTTTACGAACATTTGTACAAAAATAATTTTTATAAATAGACAGGTATGTGCAAGAAGAGTTTTATGTACAAAGAAAATTTTTAAATTTTTATGGATTTTTAGCCATTTTATTTATTAACATACTCACACAGAATAGCAGAAACGGTAACCTAATCTTTTGGGTGGTAGGCACACTGTGCTACCGCCAGACCATTTAAGTGAGTAAAAAATAATAATGACTCAAATACACGTAATAACAGAAATACTTATGAAATAACTTATATATTATTGAATCTTATATCATACAAATATAGTAAATATATTTATTTTGTAGAAACTATATCAAATACAATGAAAGTGGTATTAACTTTGAAACATAAAATAAAAAGTATATCTCCAATAATATATTAAAATAAGGATACAAATAAGGGCATAGATATTCACAGATATTAAATTGATGTCTCTATCCTTACTCGTTTTAAAATATATATAGATACAAACGTCATAATATATATAAATTAGTAAGAAATCAAATAGAGACATATTTACACTTGCTTGTATCTCTAGACATAAAGTATTGTATAGTACTTCCTATTTTGAAATATTAAATTTGAAAGATTACTTAACATTATGCTAATCGAAGTCTATTTCTTTAATGTGAAGAATTTTGTAGGAATCTATTGATTAATTATATTAATATTTTTAGGAGTATTATTTAAAGTCGTCAGTCAAAGTAATATTCTTACAAGAGTTCTTGTAAATACTAGTGACAAATATTTTAGAATTATTTCACCCAAATTATGAAAAATAATATTAAATGATAAATAATGGTGAAATAGATTAGTAAAATGATACATCAATAGGCACATGCCTTTGTCTCTGGTTGGATCGATTGAGACATGGAGACAGTGAATCCTGGAGACAGATAGATCGAGGCCGCCAAGTTGCTGTGTCCAGCACACTTAGACATAGAGGGTTCTCGTCGGGGAAGCAGACTGAAGGTGGGTGATGACCGCAACATCGAGGCAGCGGCCGTGGACCTCGCATGCCTAGTTTGTGAGAATCAAAGAGGGCTTTGGAGAGGAGAGAGGTTGCATACAAGAGAGGAAAGTGTCCCTGAAATGCTAATCTAATCTCAGCCTTAGTTGCACTTAAAATCCAATGGTTGTTGGTACTTGCTCTCATCCTCTCATACACCCCTCTCATAGGATCAACCTCTCTCTCTCTCTCTCTCCCTATATGTGTGTGCGTGCGTGCGTGTGTATGTGTGTTTGTGTGTGTGTGGTTGAACTTATCTGTTGCTTTGTTTATTGGTAATTAGTCTTCTATTGTTTAGCTTCCACATGTGTGAAGCGTTTCAGTGTACTTGAGCGCTATAAGTCTTCTCCTTTTCAATCATTGTGATTGTTGAAAGCTTACATGTGGCAATTGGGTAAATTTCAATTTCTCTTACAAGTGTCAACGATGGAGGTTGTACTAATTCAAATATGGTCTAACAACATGAGTTGTTAAGTGGCAGTTCGCATTGAATTCAATGGATATGTCTAATGTGATTGAATACCTCACTTAAGCTAGTTGACCTAGCCCAAGGGGCTAACAATATCTAAGGCCTATATGTTATCTTCTTTGGTTGGCGTCATAGTTTAGAGACAAGCGCATCAGGCAGCGTGGCTTGACTTTGCCTATAGTTTTTTCTACTTTCTCTTGAATCTTTGAAGGCATGATCATCGTAGCGTATTTGGGTGGTTGTTTGAGTCTTACCTTCTGTTTTGTGATTAAGGGTGTGCACGGTTAAAAAGTTGAAGGATACCCTCTCTGATCCAGGATAAATGACCCTAGACTTTTGAATACCCATTCAAAATATACAAGTCGAATATCAATTCAAGCCCACCCATAACTCGTAAGTGATTCGAATAGGTTTCTACAGATGTCCATGGCTCGTATGTGCCAATATAAGCAAAAGCCTGACCTGGCTCAACTTCCAAATGGATGAGTGAGGTTGACCACTTCGAGCCAATAACTACAACAAATTCCATTGACGAGTTTGCACTTGACATTGGATCTTCTCCGAAGCGCATGTCGAACCTTTGCTAATTCATGGGTGCGATTTAAGTGATGGGAACAAAATCGAGGTGTGATGGATGTCTCAATGTTATTCATTGACTCGAGTCTACTGCCACCACCAATCAACAGTCTTTTCCACCTTCTATCTCACTTGTCCCTCTCCATCATTTTTCGTGTCCCCCTCGCCTATCTCAGAGGTCGAAAAGGCTTCCCCAAAGAGTGTTAGAAATCAAAGTCACCGTGGGAGCTTCTAAAAAAACCAAGCGCCTCTTAGAGGCATTCATGTTCAGCTTGTAAAGCCTCAAACCTGTTTATAGTTCCTTTAATTATCGATATGTATTTATTGGGGCCGCGATGAAAGAAAAGCATACCATCCACACATATCATGTGGATTGGATCCATGGAGTCCCCCCTTCCACTGGGGGTCAACTCACCCGTGGCAACCACTTGCTCCATCAAGCAAGAGAGGGATTCCCCAACAATTGTGAAGAGTAGAACAATTGTGAAGAGTAGAAGATCGAGATTGTTCCCTCGAGCCAACCCATGGGATCTCTTGAACATTATTCCAAAAGGGTAACTATTCACAAGTACTGTGAAAAAGGTTGTCGTGATGAAATTATGAAGCCACTTAAGCCAAATATCTCCCAACCTATAGCCTTCAAGTTAGACAAAATGAAATGATACTCTACATGATCAAACACCTTTACAATTGGCAAAGTTCTCTACAATTTTAGGGATGATATTTTTAGGATTATCCAATAAATTTCCTTCTTCTAGACCAATTAGGCAGGGGTGTTATTCCTTGGCTATCTTCTATTGGAGGAAGAATGGTTTGGAATAGAAAGCCAATTCACGTGGCTTTCTCGCCTCCTAAATGATTACTCATCATCCTCAAGAGTGAGAAATTAGTCCTTAACATTAGCCCCTGCGACCAATTTCTGTCTTAAGATTTACAAATTGGCCCCAATGACTATCCAAGCCTTAAAATGCACTAAAAAGGAGAGGGTTTTATAAAATTTGAATTCTAACCATCTATTCTGTTGAACTTTCTACGCCTATCCCCCTCCCCATCATACTTATCTTTCCAAACATGGTTATCTCGCTATGAGGAATCCAGGAAAGGAGCATTGGTAGGTAGTCAAGTTAATTTTCTCTATCTGAAAAGAACATCTGACATTGGTCATTTATAGAAGTACTTCAGAATGTTTGATTTTAGATATTCAGATTCAAACTATATTTCATTTGTTGATGAGAGGAGATCAATAGCATGCTGCATCTTTACTTTGGGGAGTTCTATTATTAGTTGAAAGCGTACTTTACAACCACTATTTACCTTGCCCAACACATAGGAAGAATGCATGGATTTGATAAAAGCCATAAAGGGAAGGCATCTGGCTGAAAGGCTTACTTGAAGATCACGTTCTACGACATGATCATGCTATCATATATTGTGACAGTTCCAATATAACATGCCTAGCCAAAGATCAGGTGCATCATAAGAGGATCAATCGCATAGGTGCCATATATCACTTCATTCATTTTGAGGAGAGGATTGAGATGAAGAAGTTTTGCACAACATATAGTCTAACCGATATATTCACAAAAGCACTTCCTAGGAGAAAATTCAATTATTGTTTGGATATGCTCAACATCGACGTTGGAAATTGCCCAAGGAAGGGCTGGCAATGACAAAGATTGGCAATGCTTCTCAGAGGGTTCAATTCAAGGTTGATATTATTGATATACCTTGAATCATAACCATATGTATTGTTGAACCCAGTTGAAGTACCGTCTTCTGCACCCCCTCCCGTCACACCATATCCTACTAGTACGTGAGTCTCATTTTTCTCTAGGATACATTTGTACTGAGAGTAGTATATAAAAACCCAAGGGCTATCATTCTCAGTATCCTTTGTAAGTTTTCTTCTTCTACATATATGATGAAAGATCACCGCTACTCGAGGGAGAAGCTCAATTAAGGGTGAACCTCGTAAATCCATGTGTTTGCTTGATTGTTTTGATTTGTCTGTGTTTGCTCCCGCTACTCGCAATAGAGGGCTACCTCTTTAGGAGATATCAAACCAAAATGGCAGTGTTGAGATAGCCATCATTACGGCTTTAAATATCAAGAATAGGGGGAGTATATGACATTGCCATAATGCGAAAGTTCCATCCATCTTGAGGTACACAATGCTCGATACATTAGGCCACGATCCTTGTGATGCCAAAATCAAGGAATTTGATTAAGCATTTCCCCAAGAATCCATGTCCGGAAGCCCTGCAGAGCCAATACAATTATTGATGTCACCAATTGAAAGAGGTCATGGGGGCAATCACCTTTTTTTTTCCTCAGCAAAGTAAACCATGTTGAAGCCCCCCCAAGATAAGCTGTGAAAGAGTGATGGCTTGGTCGACATCGAGTAAACTCAGCCCACAAAAGAGCACCTTTCATCGGGAATCGGAGACGTACACCACAGTAAGACCAAAGTCCAGACCTCCTTTGTTGGAGAAAAAGAGGGTAATGGATTGCGGGGTAGACTCAAAGGAGTACATACCCACTCCTCTTCATTCGGAAGAAACTAGATTCGCGCAAGGAGGAGGGGAAGGAAGCGATCTTATCTAGCTTAATCGTTATGTTATTTAAGCAAATAAATCTCATGTCTAGCATAATGAATTTATGAAGTATGGTGAAAGCTTACTGGGCTTATTTGGCCCCCTGATGTTGCAAATAGGGCATGTTAAAGATGGGGGTGTGGGATGCTCACTTTAGGTCACGGTGCTTTGGAGTAGCCAATGGTCTGTAGACTGGGGTAATGGGCTAGGGCTAGAAGAGTTGAGCATGGACCAGCTCGACCGATTCTGCCCTGTTATAAAATAATATATATATAGAGAGAGAGAGAGAGAGAGAGAGAAATTATATAAGACATGTATTGATATGATATACTTCAAATTTTCACATGCGATGCTAGTTTTACATTTAATTTAATAGGTTACATGTCAATTAACATGTAAACTACTAATATTAATTATAGAGTAAATTACACAAAAGTCCCTGAACTATACACACAATTTCAATGTCGTCCCTCAACTTTCAAAAGTAACAATGTGGTACCTGATGTATTGTTTCGGTCACAATGTGATCTTTTACTAACGGGAACACGAGACGTTCGTTAAGTGATGTGGTGTGAGAATAAAATTACCCCCAAATAAAATCCCTCATCTCAAAATCCCTAAATCTCAAACTTGTCCATACTTGTATCCCCACAACTACTGCCGCCTTCCCAAGCTAGGGTTTCAAGGCCATATGGGTTCAGCCGCCATGAGTACTATGAGTTACGTGACCAACAATAGAGGTGCATGACGGCTCGATGGAGAGGGTGTGCAGTCGGAGGCAGAGGTGTGAAATCGACAATGAAGGTGCGCAAAGGCTTGGTGGAGGGGTGAGCAAGAGCAGATGTACGGTTTATTGTTGACACCTATCAAATTTAAAATGATTAACGTACTAACCAATAGTCAAAATCCCATAACATTATGACATTATGCCATGATTAATATCCATAACGTCATGACATTATGCTTTTTAATGATACAGATAATCTCTGTAACATATCACGGCAATATGCAATCAGATTCAATGTTATATTCTGTCTCAAATGGTTTCTTGGAATCTTTTAGACAAATTCTTCCCCAACAATTCACGGAATCTCTCAGAGGAAAACCCATCGCCTCTTGATGATGAAGCCCCTTCCTTCTCATGGTCGAAACACATCCCTTCTGCCAGCCGAAGCCCCTCTGCAGGTCGAATCTTCTCCGCAAGTTGAAGCTCCTCCTCCGATCGAAGTCCCCTCCTTCAGTCGAAGCCCCACCGTTGATCGAAGACCTTCCGCCTGTCGAGCTCTCACGCATGCCCAGGATTTCTAGAACCTTATTTCAGTTGAGAGGGAACTAGTGGGGGGGGGGGGGATACGAGAGATGGATTGGGAATTTTTGGGTTGAGTTAAGGATTTCAGATTTGGTTCACCAAGGGTATTTTCGTCCGACCATTGTTAGAATTGACGGTCGCCACCTATTCCCGTTAGTAAAAGATCATATTGTGACCGAAACAATACATAAGATACCACATTGTTACTTTTGAAAGTAGAGAGACAACAATGAAATTGTGTGTATAGTTCAGGAACTTTCGTGTATTTTACTCTTAATTATATAAAGTATAAATTACGATAATAAACTCATTTATACTTATTAAATAACATCAAAAAATCAATGGCCCTCACCACTTCCTCCGGGAAGGTAAGTTGGTAGATTTGTTGGCTTCTGGCTCCCCTTAGTATGAGACTGCGTTATGGTCGAAGTGACAATTAGTCACAAATAGAGATGCAAATGGATATGGAAATCCATATCCGATTCATCAACATATTTATTTTATATAGATTTTGACATCCGTATCCATCTTTAAATGGATACATATATGTATATCACTTTGATATCCTCAAATATCTGTATTCATGTCCATATATATATATATATATATATATATATATATATATGTATGTATGTATGTATGTATAGGGTAAAATGGGGCTGCCCCCAGGGAGTAGCCAACTTGGCTACTCCCACCCATATTTTTCCATCATTTTTTATTTTTTGGGAAAATAAAAATTTGTATATTCATCATTATATCCCTCTCACATTCTATTAAAATTTCGTCAGAAACAGAGACTCCTATGCCCTCCATCCAGACGTCATTTTTTAACGGTCGCAGGATTTTTTAAATCGACCATGTTTGGATGGAGGCCGTAGGAGTCTCTGTTTCTGACGAAATTTTAATAGAATGTGAGAGAGATATAATGATGAATATACAAATTTTTATTTTCCAAAAAATAAAAAACTACGGAAAAATAAGGGTGGGAGTAGCCAAGTTGGCTACTCCCTAGGGGCAGCCCCATTTACCTCATATATATATATATATATCCATTTTCATATAAAAATATAGTTTAGATTTATATTTAACCATATTTAACATAATTTCACACATTTTTTCACCATTTTTGATATAATTATTATAACATAAATATATTTACTGTATTTATATCATGTATATTCATTTAATACATGTATATTTAAGCTAATATATAAAATATTTCTATTATTATTCTTATACGATCATTATCCGTTTAACATCTACATTCATTTTTAAGGATATATTAGCATAATTTTTATATCCATCAATATTCATATCAATACATGTATTGGTATATGTATCTAAAAATAGGTAAAAGTACGATAACACATATATTCGTATTCGAATCGTTTGCATTCCTAAGATTCCAAAAAGGTAATGCAACGGGACATGCTGGGCTATTTTCTCCTGGTCGAGCAGGAGGGAGAAGCTATCTTCGGGGACATCCTCTCTACTACTCCAAAGCCCACAAGAAGAGCAGGGTCCACCAGTTTGCCTTCCCAAAAAATCATATAGAAACATTGAAAAACTAGGGCAAATGGCAGTAACTCTATGTAATAAAAATCAAATCAAAATATATGCCTCCCGATTATGAATTGTGAGAAGGGAGGCTGTCACATGTAGCAGTCAAGTTTCCCTCATTTTTTATTTTTTTCTCAAAATTAAAATATGTATATTCATCTATATATCTCTCTTACATTTTATTAAAATTTCGTCAGAAACATAGACTCATATACCCTTCATATAGAACATATAATTTTAACGGTCTGAAATTTGTTGTATTCGACCTGTTCTAGATAAAGGGTATATGAGTCTTTGTTTCTGATGAAATTTTAATAGAATGTAGGGGGAATATATAAATGAATATACATGCTTTAATTTTGAAAAGAAAATTAAAAAATAGGAGAAACTGCTACATGTAGCAGCCACGTTGATTGCTACATGTAGCAACCTTCCCGACCTCTTATGAATTTGATTTATATATGTTTAAATGTGACTGGTGAAACTCAATTCAACGACTGCACCACATTTATGTGGGGTAGGAGAACCGGAAGGGATGCGGGCTAGGGGAAGAAAGGGGTTGTCAGGTCGAAGGAGCTCCACGAGCCCTCAAGCATGACGTTCTAGATATCAAGGGACTTTTCCGTTTTGTGGAGGTGTCTTTCATCAAGGCTACGCAACGCATCGTTCCTTGGGGTGATTTCCGTGAAATTCCATATGGTGGTGCGGATTTTTAGCTTTATGCTCTCACTCGGATCGCTTTTAATTTGTTAAGGATTATTTTGAACCATTCGATAGCTAATTGAGATCCGATTATAAATGCAGGGTATACAATAGGGTGCATGATCCGGATTCCGAAGTACTGCATAAAGTGAGTTATTTCTCATATGAGAGCCAAATCAGTAGAATCAGAGAGAGCATCTGATGACAAGCCCGATTTTCATCAGGACTGTGACTTTGTAGAGACAAACGATGAGGCAGTATGTGCCGAACTAAGTACATGATCTTTCATCATACCTTCAGGAGAGTCTGAACTTCAGATACTAAATGATTGGAGATTGGATAGCGTAGTCTTGGAGCCGATTAATGATCAGGTTGATAGAGACAATTCTTGTACTTTTATAGTTGGTGATGAGATTTTTAATCCCTCCGAGTAAGAAGTGGGTGTCAATTGGCAGTGTCATGGTGAGATAAATATGACTTCTGTTCAGTGATATAGAGGATGCCGAATTGGCAATGCATTGCCAAATTCCTTTCACTTTAGACCTTCTACCGCAAAACCTCCAACCAACCTGTAGATCGAGCTAGTCCAGCAGAGTCAGCTATTAGATGAGCTGTCTCTAGATCAATCATAGTCAGAGCATGATGAGCTTACACACACCGACTTAGTAGCTTATACCCAACCCTCACTAGACCAGTTGTCGATGTCCCTTCTCCCCATGAACTTAAACCTTTACCTCAAAGTATGAAATACCGATTCCTTGCTAGAGAGCGTAAATTTTTTTTGATCATTATTGCGTCTGATATGACCGAAGATCAAGAATCTCGTTTGATGGAGATTCTTGAAAATAATTTTAAGTCAACCGAGTGGTCAGTAGCAGATCTTCATGGGATTAGTTCGGTCCTGTGCTCCGGCCATATTTTTCTCAAGGATGATGCCAAACCATCTCGTGAGTTTCAGCGCAGGTTGCACCTGAATCTTCGAGAGATGGTTATGAAGGAAATATCCAAGTCGTGTAGCGTCGATTTTATCTATCCCATCTCCAACTCTAAGTATGTCAGTCCATTACCTGTGCTACTCAAGAAGATGAGTATCACTACAGTGATTAATGAGGATGGAGAAGAGATTGCTACCTGAGTACCGACTTCTTAGTGAATATGTGTAGACTACATACTATTGAATCAAGCAACCAAGAAGGATCACTTCCTGCTATTGCACATGAAGACTAGAAAAAGACAATGTTCACATATCCATTCGGAACGTATGATTTCAAATGAATGTCCTTTGGATTATGTAATGTTTCACCTACATTTCAGAGGTGCATGCTTTTGATCTTTGCAGACATGGTGGGTGACTTTTGGAGGCCTGCATGGACGATTTTTTGGTCTACGTTAATGATTTCGATTTGTGTCTTTCTAGCTTAGACCATGTGCTTCAGAGGTGCACTGAGGTCAATCTCATTCTTTCTTGGGAGAGGAGTCAATTTATGGTGACTTAGGGGACAGTCCTTGGTCCAACTGGGCATGGAGGTCGATCTGGCTAAGATGGATATCATAAAGAAGCTCAATATACCGTCCAATCTGAAGTAGTTACGGTCTTTTCTTGAGCATGTCGATTTCTACCGATGTTTCATTCGAGACTCCAGTAAAATTTCCCGACCGTTATCTGACCTTCTAGCGAAAGACACTGAGTTTATTGTTGATGATAAGTGTCTTTCAGCTTTTAAAACTCTCAAGACCATGGTTTAGAGTCTCATGTCATTCAGCCACCCGATTGGTCTCTCCCATTTGAGATCATGACATATGCCTTCGATTTTGTTGTTGAGGCTATTTTAGGACAGAGGATGGATGGACTTCCATATGACATACACTACGCTGACAAGGCTTTAGATCCCACCCAGCAAAATTATACTATTAAAGAGAAAGAAATGCTAGCTTCATTATTTGCCTTAGATAAATTTAGGTCCAAAATCTTAAGATCTAAGCTTACCATTTTTACTGACCATACCGCCATCAAGTACCTATGGATAAGAAGGATTGTAAGCCATGTCTTACCAGATGGATACTTCTACTCCAGGAGTTTGATATTGAGATTAAGGATAAGCCTGAAGTCAAGAATGTGGTGGCGTACCACCTCTCTCGACTAGAATTACCTGAGACTATGAGCTTGATACATCTATCACTAAGACCTTTCTATACGAGGCGATTCTCTTTGTCACCTCACTTCCATCGTAAGCCGACATTGTAAACTTTCTTGTTGCCAAGAAGGTCCCACAAGGTTGGTCCAAGCAGAGACTTGAGACTTTTCTTGCGAAAACCAAGGCTTACCATTAGGAGGAACTAATCCTTTACCACGAAGGAGCGGATTCAATCTGACATTGGTGTATTCCTCAGGAGGAATGCGTGTTGCCATAAATTAGAAGATGGAGAACACCATTCAAGGAAGAGGACATCACAGAAGGTGCTTTGATCTGGTCTTTGGTGTCCTACTCTCATTGTAGATGCTCATGCATTCCTAAAGAGATGTACCGACTGTTAGAAGATGTGGACTTGTGGACATAGAGATATGATGTTGATGCAACCGATTTACTTCTGTGAAGTTTTTGATGCATGAGGTATCGATTTTATGGGCATGTTCCCTAAGAGTCAGGGATTCTAGTACATTCTGTTGTCTGTAGATTATATGAATCGTTGGGTTAAGACTATTCCTTCCCGAGCTGCTGATGCGAACACAATTTGCAAGTTCCTAAGAAAGCATATCAATTCTGGTTCGAGGTCCCTTGAGTTCTAATTTCAGACGAGAGTAGACACTTCATAAATGACAAGGTAATGGCACTTGCTAACGAGTTTGATATAGACCATCGAGTTGCTACTCCGTATCATCTTCAGACGAATGGTCTTAGCCAAAGTTTTAAATAGGAAGGTTAACAGACCGAAATGATTAGACATAACTTTTGGACTCAATTCTTTGGGCCTATAGAACATCCTTCAAGATACCATTGGGTACATCTCCCTTTCGGCTCGTTTATGGTAAGCCATGCCACTTACCTGTTGAAATCAAGCACAATTTGTGGTGGACAGTAAGTAATCTTTGGTCTAGACGATGCGGGAGATTGGAGATAGACAGAATTGGCAGTCCTTGAGGGATTGAGAGATGAAGTCTTCACGAGTAGCCTTCATTACAAGAAACATATGAAATAATGGCATGATGCACATATTAGCAATAAGCAGTTTGAGCACGATCATAAAGTTTAGCTATTCAATGCGAGACTCAAGCTATTTTCAGGGAAACTTCAGAGCAAGTGGAAAGGCTCGTTACAGTGAGAAATGTATACGACAATGGTAGAATTGATATATTTGAGTTGTCTTCTGAGTCCACCTTCCGAGTCAATGGTCAGTTTTTGAAATCGTTTCTTGATCATGAATCGTTGACCATTGAGGTTGCCTCCATTCATTTTTGTATGAGATGTGTTCTTCACTTTTCACATTCTGTATCTCATAACCAAGTTTCACGTTCTGATTTGTACTTAAGTGTTGTCGATTCTATTCATTCTTTCTTTCGTTTGTCTTACTCCCCTAGGTTTCTCTTAGGATTTTTTCTATACTTAGGATGTACTGCATCCTAAGTATAGGGGGTGGGGTGTAGACGTTGTGTTGTTCATATCATTCTGTTCTTATAGGGGGTAGTATCACTCATTTATGACTTTTGATTGTTTTCGATTTTTGTATTGCCTGCTCTCTCGCTTGTCCCTCGACTGTTAATATTCTTCTCTTTACTTAGCGATGTTTTACCCTAAGTATAGGGATGAGAAGATGAGTTGTTGATGTGTACATTCTCTTGACCTCGATCATCTTCGTTTTTGAGTCTGATATCCTTAGGATTATTTGATTTTAAGCATAGAGGGGATGATTGACTTCTGTTCTTTTATTCATTATTCTTTGAGTCGTTGTATTATAGAATTCTTTTCACCAATATATACTAACCTGAGTTATGTTTCCCTTTATCGCTTCTTTGATCACAATGAGGACATAGTTCACACTAAGTATACGGGAGTGTCGTGTGTAAATGTATTCTATATATACTTTAGAAGCCATAACTTGTATTATATTGTATTTTTAATAATATGTCTCTTAAAGTATGGGTATATTTTGGATTTCTAAAAGTCGATAGATAACTGTAAATATGACTTATAAAAAGGGTTGTCTTAAAAGTTGTACATAAAATATGTTGTAAAATATTTGGATAACAGTCTTAATTATATAAACGTTGTAAATAAAATCCTTTTGTAAATCTTCTACAAAATTCGTATAATCTTGTAATACATAAAATATGTATAAAATTCTTTGTAAAATGTACATAATTCTTATTAATTCGTGTAAATTGATTCAATCCACTAACTCCTTAAAAAATTATTAAAAGAAATAGAAGTTTTAAAATTCAATAAAAATTTGTAAAATTCTCTAAAAATTTATATAAAAAGTTAATCCGAAAAATTCACTTCATAAAAAATTGTTACATTCATTCATATTTTTCAGAACACGTTTGATTCTTGACTTGAATGGATCTAAATCTGAGAGATTGAGCTTGATTTATGCCTTAATCCACTTAATTCTGAAGGAACTTTATTAGGAACTCTACTTAAGATTCTTCCGATCTTTTGACTTAATTCTTTCGGTTCCATAATGCTGTGTTCGGAATTCAACTTAAACTTGTCTAGGTAGGACACCTGCTGTCATCCATTTAACTCTTCTCCATTTTAATCAAATTTGAACTCATACACTCTAAACTTAGCTCAACTTGCATGGGGTTGCGAATGGCAGTCCATTTTGGTGGTGCGTTTCCATCCTTGTCTAATGGCACAGACATCTAAAGACGAGAGTGTGGGGGTTGAAATAAAGCTCCGGATGAGGAAAGGATCTGCCGGCACAATTTTTTTCAAGACCTCAAAAATCAGACGGAAATAAAAGATTCTATAACCATCATGGCACAAAAGATCAATGCAGTGCAATAATTACTTTCTACCAAAAAGAAGCCAAATACACCAAATACAAATATAACCACAATGGTCCAAGCTTCAGAAAGCCTGCATATCATAGTGCAGACTTAGCTAAACTGGTTAGGTTTCACAAGGAGATGTGACTACAGTGGTCAAACTCCAGTTCTCTTCCTATTCTTCTTTTTCTTTCTCTACTCGATTGTGGACACAACACGACCCGACCTGAGAAGGAAATACCCCCCTCCTCAAGGATCGAGTAGCTGGATGAGGGTCCAATGGGAGTGTATTACTAGGATGGGCAGTTTCTTTGGTTATTTAAGTAGGAAGAGACAACACCTTTCACACACAGTACAAATTGACTTCAAAGCCGAATAGTTTGCATGGTGAATGGGTGAATTTGAGTTGGCTGTTGAGATGAACTTAGATAGGATTTGTGGAAACTGAGGGTTGCTGAGACTTAAATCCTAATTCTAATAAGGTCTCGACAAACTGTTAATCCAAAGGCCCACTCCAAGTTCTAGATTTTGGGTGAAGTGAGATTCAGTTTAAAGAAAAAAGCATGTTCTAATCTTTTTTTTCTTTTCTCTTTTCTTTTTTCTTGCACTTATTTATAGATCAGTGTTTGCTAAGGGACTAGATACCTTTACCCATTGTATTGTATTAGTTTGATATTTTCCTTGATTTTATAGCCTTTTCAACTTATCTTAGTAATATACTTTCAAAATTAGAATTATGCAATAAAATATTTATATTGTATTATTCTTCATAAAGTATTATTTATATAAGCTCGAATTGAATTTTAATATTCGAAACTTAAAATGAATTGAATATGAATTTAAGTTAGTAAATTCATTTGAAATTCGATTCGAGTTTGGATTAAAAATTTTTGGGATTTTTACCCGGCAGACCCTGAAATCTTTTCCAATTACCGCTACGACCTTCGAAACATCCTAATTCCTCCCTCGACCTCGTAAACTTGTTAACCCTTACCCTACAAACCCTGTGGTTAACTCCCATCCATTTGCCCGTTAAAACTGACCGGATTCCGTTATATTCGTTTACATTATACCCATTTTGTTTGTCAAATTTACATTCAATGCCATTCCCCCTCTTCTTCCTTCACATATCCTTCCCACCCCTACAGCCTCGGCCTTTACCCCTCCCTGCCGTCTTCCTCGAAGCCCCGCCGCCACCGCTTCGCCCCCCCCCCCCCCCCCGCCGTTGTTGCTTCGCCCCCCTCGGCCGCCGCTTCTGCTTCGCCCCCTGCTGCCGCCGCCGCCAAGGGGGGCCTCGGTGCCGTAGACGCTGGCGGTGTCGAAGTGGCGGTAGCCGAGGTCGACGGCGTGGGCGACGGCGGACTCGACGAGGTCGGGAGGAGGGGTGGAGCGGTACGCGGCGGTGCCCATGCCCAGCACGGGCATGCACCTCCCGCTGTTGAGCACGACGACCGGCGAAGACATACCTATGAGCGTTCCAACACGAATGCAGAGTCGCCGCATTGGCAGAACCACTAAATATCGCCCGAGGATCATTATTATTACCCACCACCGCCAAATCTGCAAGAACCCGAAAAAACAGAGAAGAAATTCGGGTAAAAAGAGAGATACCCACGAATCAGAACACCCGAAATCCGCGTAAAAATCCCACCTTGATGACTCCTGACCACCTTCACACCGGCGTCCCCTCGCAAGAACTCCTCCTTATCTGTATCCTCCTCTGCCGCTGCTGTTGCTTCGCCCCCCTCGGCCGCCGCTTCTGCTTCGCCCCCCGCTGCCGCCGCCAGCTCCCCCTCCCCGCGTGCCTCCGCAGTGGTGATCTTCTGCTGGCGCTCATCCTGCAAGCTCTCCTTGGCGGGATTAGACGGGTTGGGGATGGTTAGGGCGCGCTCACACTCCTCCCACCGTCGACGATGGAGGACCCCCGCCCCCCGGCCGTGGCTGCTGCTTCGCCTCCCAGCCACCGCCACCGGCTGCCGTCACTGCTTCGCCTCCCAACCACCGCTGCTGCTTCCCCCCCCCCCCCCCCCCCCACCCCCCCACCCTCCCGCACGGTGGAGCCGCCTCTCCTTGGCATGATTTTTTTCTTATTCTTTTTTTTTATTTTGACTAATCCCAGCCGTTGGATGGTAAACTGGTTAGATTAACTCAAGACTAACCTAAGTATTTGACTCAAATATAGTTAAAATTGACGGCAGGGTTTGTTGGGTAAGACGGAGCAAGTTTACGAGGTTGGGGGAGGAATTAGGATGTTTCGAAGGTCCTACCGGTAATTGGAAAAGATTTCAGAGTCTGCCGGGTAAAAATCCCAAAAATTTTATAATGAATTGAATCAGAATCCTTGTGGATTCGAAGGTATTCAATTTGATTAGCACCCTAGTTTTGGCTCTTTTATTATTTTACTCTGCTAATCAATTATTCTCTTGAGTTAATATTACCAAATTTAGTCCACCGATCAATATTTGTTTTGGTTAAATCAAATCCCACTCTCTTTGTCCCCTTCCATCCCCAAAACCTCCTCCGACCCTGACTCCATTGTCGCCGAGCCCAACACCCGTCATCACCTTTCTCGATCTCCCTTCTCCCATCCTTCCCCCAATGTCTGCCCTCACCCAACCTCCATTGTTGTCGCCCTCCACACCCCCCAAATTTGCACGCAAGGCGACACGACCTCCTAGATCCTCCTCCCCTTACGTCACTGAGTTGAAGCAATGCCTTAAAGGTTTTGACAACGAAAAGACTGGCAAAAGGGAGGTTGGGGTTCTACAGTAACTCTGCAATCAACGACAACGATCAAGTGAGATCGAGGGATGGTTGGTTGCTAAGGCACCCTGGAGAGAGGTTGTTGCGTACTCCACTTCTGGCAACTCTATCGCCGTTGATCTTACAATGGTTCCCTCTCCAGGTCGAGCCACCGTGCTCATGCATGCACTCCCAGCTTTTGTAGATTTCCACCTCTACAGTAGTGCTTGCCACCACTATTCACATGGAGCAAGGGTCATGTTGTGGCGTCGGAGCTATTTGGTGAGGCGGAAAGGAATGGTGAGGGGCATGTAATGCGATGCAAAGGAGGGATGAAGATGTTGATCGGGGTCAACATTCCTTTGAAGACTAATGAGGAGGCTTTGTTGGCTCTAAGTGGTTGAAGCAATGTTCAGTGTGGGGAAGGCCAAGTAGCGTAGTTGACTGGTATGCCCCTTGGTAGGCGAAGGAAAATCAAAACAAGGAAAAAAATAAAGATTATTAAATAAAATAGAAAAATGTCAAATCTCAAAATTTGTTCAACACAAAAATTGTATCTATCAATAAGATCTACAACTTTCGTGAAGGACACAAGTGCTAAAAATGTAATTTACATAAATATAATAGGTTTTTAAGAATTTTATAGGTATAAAATAAGAATTTTTACTTATCTTGTATATTTCTATTGATTTTCCCTTAATATTATATACATATTGTATTATATTAAATACATTATAATATTTGAAAATTATCCACGGGAAAGAACGAAAAATCCAAAAAGAGAGTAAGATTGCCGTATACAAAATAAGTATTCATCCGTCTATCCGTCTTGCAATCAACTACCAACAACCAAAGCGATCTTGATTCCTAAAAGTTGCCCAAAAAAATCATATCCCTTCGTTTCATGCAACCAACACTAGTAGAAAAACAAGAACAGGGCACCACCTTAACCATGCACGATCTATTATCTTCTATCGTATGGTATGAGCAAGATCAGCACTTGCCCGGAGATCTAACAGCTCCGGTGGTGCAACCCGACGGCCGGGAACGAATCCCTCCTTTCGGCAGCACCTCCAACCTCAGCTGCTTATTGACCGCATCTGCATCCTCCGTCGTGCCCCTCCACACCTCCAGAACTACGAGAGACCTCGCTGCCGCAGCCGCATGCAGCTGTGAGCAGAACACCGCCATCACCATCATCACCACCGCCGCGAACGACATCACTGAAGATCTTCCTCTCGCACAAGAACCCATTTGGTCGCTCGTTCAGTTTTACGCAAAATAACGGGGAATTTGAAGGATATATGACAAATTGGTGGGCATTTATAGAGTGAAGGGCTTCGAGCGAAATGTTTAGGGTTCCATGGGAAAGCCCCTTGCAGAGGTTTGAATCTTCGTGTATGTCAATGCTGCTGGTCTGAATTTGACATGGAGGAGTTTGATCTCGTCCTTTAATTTGCTGGACTTGAGAAGGGATCCGCAGCCATGGAAAAGCTGTCTGACCAATACGTGTCAACTCATCTTCATTGTTACGGTTCCTATAGCAGTCAGGACTGCTGTAAAACCAACTCCCTCCTAGCCGTTCGATTTTGATCTAGCGTTTCGCATGGTAAGAATGCACAAAAACATGATTTCGTGCAAACCGCTTGATTAAGATCGAGCAGCTCGGAGGGGACTGGATTTACAGTAGTCCTATGCTGTACAACATAGGATCTGCTCGCTCCTAATCACACTACAACATAAGTGGTTTACGACAATAACTGTGTGTTGTTGTATCAATTGATGTTAAATATAATACCAATGAATTTTATTTGCTGCGAAGTCATCTTTTGTTCTTCTATTCACAATGACTATCATATCCGTTGCTAAAGTTTAATATATCGATGATGATTCGTCGACTTTTTGTCAGAAAAATTGTACTCGCCATTGCTAACTTAGCTATAATAAGTGGAAAGACAATAAATAACCATTGTATTCTTCAATTCCAGTAATACAATAACAAATATGATATTCATTTCCGATTTAAAAATCAAGTAATAAATAATATTCGTTGTTATGCACTTAACTACGGAAGACACGACGACTAGTAAGAATTTATACGATACTTAGACTAATATAACCAGCTTTGTTAGCTACTCTCATAGGGGTTTCACGTTGTTATCAGCATTAGGTGTGGTTAGGGTATAATAAGTTTCATTTTTCCTTTGATGAATAATGGAACATTCAACCGCGAGTCTCTTGGAATTGAATTCAGACGTGGAAGGGAGAAAATAAGCAGAGAAGTTGGTGGAAAAGATCGACCTTTCATTAGGGATGAACATTGGGTTAGATCCTTACGGGCAGTGTAAGGCCATGCTGAAGCCCATTTAATCGGGGCGAAGGTCGAAGATCCATCAAAGCTTAGCTCAAGCTCAATCCGTTTCAATTTTGGACTTCATCCGGATGGTGGTAACCTGATTGCCGAATCTGAACCCTACCTTTCATGGTAGGTAAAGGTAGTTGAGCGTGACCTTTAGTTTGCATGGTTGTCCTAATAAAGAATGTTTTAATTTGGTGGAGAAAGAACAAGTGAAATATTCTCTTGATTTTTGGAGCTGGTAAACGCATATATGCTTTTGACTTTTGCAGGCATACTTTTCCATAAGTATTTGGTAAGGGGGGTTGAAAGTACGATTTGACTTTTTTATTTTTTAACTATAAATATGAGGTGCAATGGGAATGCTTAGATACTTGTCAATGGTGGATATAGAGTTTAGCATGTTGATGGATCTACGGTCAAACTAGTAGTTGAGTAAACTATTTTCTTATGTTTTGCTATTTGCATAGTTTGGTTTGTTGTTGCATGTTGGAGGGCGTGCATACAACAATGTTGGGGAATGATTGCTATGTGACTGTCTTATAGTCATGTTAGATCTAGAGGGAGGCATGGAGGGGCACATGCTCCCTCTAGATTTTAGGATACCACCTTTGTATTGTTGATATAATATTATAATTATAATATTATTTTGATTTCCCTACACTAAATGTGCTTATAAACTACAAAATATGCGACTCCCTCTTCAAATTTAGATTTGCGTTATCATCCTTCTATCTTTCCAAAATTCTCTTTTATATCCCATCTGGTGAAATCTCTTTCCATGCATATCTTCTTCTCTCTTTTATTGTAGAATATCTCTCACATTGTCATTTGTGATTTAAAAAAGTAGACTGGGTGGTTTTTCAAATTTGTTGGATTAGATACTAACCTTGATCGGATCATCAGTTCGATCGGTTCTATGTAAGTATAATTAGAGATTTTAAAAAAAGATTTGAATATTCATCATGTCCGATCGAAATGGACCAATTTGATTCGGATCTAACTAGTACAAAGAAGGTGGATATTATTAATTATCGATAATGATTCAACATGCACCCATACTAAATACTGTATGTTTAGGTCTTTAGTAGGTCTATTAATAGAAATGAATCATTTCTCCCCCGATACCTTATGATTCTAGTTATTAATATGGGAAAAAAATAAAATTAAAGATATGGAAAATGCGACAAATATCTTCTCCCACTCATCTTTTTTGGTTGTTTAGTTTAAAGTATCGGAAAGAAAAAGGGATATTTACCCAGCAGACCCTGAAATCTTTCGAAATTACCTCTACGACCTTTGAAACATCCTAATTCCTCCCACGACCCCGTAATCTTGCTAACCCTTACCCTACAGACCCTGTGGTTAAGCTCCATCCATTTACCCGTTAAAACTAACCGAATTCCGTTATAGGATTTTACATTATACCCATTTTATTTGTCAAATTTACATTCAATGCCATTCTTCCTCTCCCTCCTCCTGGTATCTGTTCCCCACCCCTTGCCCTCGGCCCTCACCCTCCTCGCCGTCCTCCTCGAAGCCCCAACCCCCGCTGCGTCACCCGAAGCTCCAGCTACGCCGCCTGTAGCACCTCCTCTGCCCGTGGCCTCCCCTTCTTGAGCTCCCCTCCCACTGCTCGAAGCACCCCCGGCCACTGCCTCCCCCATCCCAAAGCTTCAGCAGCGCCGCCCGAAGCCCTCCTTCCCCGAAGCCCTTCTTCCCCATTCCCTGGCCGCACAAACCCCCTCCCCTCCCGCACCGCCCCCGAAGCCCTCCTTCCCCATTCCGCGCGAACCCCCTCCCCTCCCGCTGCGCCGCCCGTGCGAGGAGGGCGAAGCCGTCCTGAGGCCCCGAAGCCCTTCTTCCCCATTCCCTGGCCGCACAAACCTCCTCCCCTCCATCCCCGACAACCTCCTCCCCTCCAGCCCTCGGTGGAACCCGACTCCGCCCACCTCCAACCTCCTCCCGCCCTCTCCTCCTCCAACTCCACCGACCCACGGGACCTCTTCAGCCTCTCCCTCCGCGTCTCCATCGCCGCGCTCCGCACCGTCACCGACGTCCCTCGTCAGCTCTCCTCGAGGGTCAACGACTCCATGGTGAAGGAGGCCCTGGACACCTGCACCGACCTGATCCAGGACGCCCTCGACAACCTCAACACCTCCCTTGCCCTCGTGACTCCCTCAACCCCTTGGGAGAAGATGGTGCTGACCAATACCAAGGTCGACGACCTCCGGACCTATCTCAGCGCCGTCCTCACCGACGTAGACGCGTGCCTGGACGGCTTCGATGGGACGAAAGGAGGCTTCCAGAAGAAGCTGCGGGAGGCTCTGGAGAACTCGACGGAGCTGGCCAGCAACAGCCTCGCCATCGCGACCCACATCCTGTTGCCGCCTGGAGCGGGCAACCGGAAGCTGCTGAGGATGGTGCCCCTGTAAGGTGGGGTCTTTTGTACATTAGAGAAACACGTATACGTACATGCTTGTGGTAATACGTACGTCAAGTGACCCCCAGTAAAGAGAGAGGGAGATGATATTAACTCAAGGTTAACTCAAGAATTGACTCCAGTAAAGTTAAAATTGACGGCAGGGTCTGTGGGGTAAGACGGAGCAAGATTACGGGGTCGTGGGAGGAATTAGGATGTTTCAAAGGTCGTAGAGGTAATTTCGAAAGATTTCAGGGTCTGCTGGGTAAATATCCCAAAGAAAAAATGAACTTCAGCGTCGTCTCGAGCGGATCTAAGATCAAATTTGAGAGAGTAGAAATGTTGCGGGTCAAAGGCAGTCTCCCCGCGGAATCATAGAAAATACCTAAATAGGATATTGGAATTACGATAAAAAAATTAAATTGTATTTTTATTTATTAAATTATAATGGTAATGAAAATGATCTTAGTTCTTGGATATAGTACACACACGATTTTCATGATTTAGAATACCGGTTCTACCAGTATGAATGGTAAATTAAGCTTGATCCATTTTAGAAAAAAGGAAGGGTGGAGTCCCAACTTCGGATGCACCGCTGTAATATTATATATATATATATATATATATATATATATATAGGGATGGGATTTACATTACATTACTCAACATCACATGATTCCAAGAGATACTCAACGCCCTGCAATGCTCAATAGTATTTTTAGAGTAAAACGACAACCCTCGATCCAATTTTTTGAGATTGATACAAATGATGAAGTCATGAATTCTCCAACTGATTTGACCTAATAGTCGAACTCGATTAAAGACCAAATTCGTGGCTGGATGGTTCATCCTCTAGTCTGAATTTTAAAACTTTGTTCTCAACATTTCTCCGTACAACTCTCTTTCTTCCTCTCTCACTCATATTTATCTCTCTCTTTCACTAGTTAATAAAAATTAGGGTTTTTTTATCACTTGCCCCTCCAAGATATAGCAATTTCAATTATGCCGCTATTTTTTGGTAATATCAGTTGTGCCCCTCACTTCTTTCTCCGTTATCACTTGTGCCCTTCCGTCAAATTGACCGTCAATGAGTTGACTTAACCATGATTTTTTCAAATCTTGGTGCAGTTAAGAGGGGTATTATTGTCCAGACTCCTCTTCTTTCTCCTCTTCCCCATCCTTCTTCCTCCTCCAACCTCAGTTAAGAGGGGTATTATTGCCCTGTGCAAAGCAAGTAAGGTATTGTATTTCCTCAGCTCCGTGAAAAGGCGAGGGAAAAAGAAAACCCTAATACTAGTAGGCAAGGTGCCTTGAGCGAGAGGGAATTCGGATGACGATGGCAAACAACAATGGTAGAGGCAGCGAGGAGGAGGACGGGCCAGTGGTGCGCCAGGAAGAGGAGGCGTCATCCTCGCTGATGACGGATTTGGCGCGCAAGGTCCAGGAGTCACTAGCCCTAGGGAAGCAACATCACCAGCAGTAGTACCGCTTCTGGGAGACCCAACCCATGGGTCAGTTCAGAGACCTCGGCGACAGCTCCCTCCCCGAGGGCTCCATCGAGGCCCCCACCCCTCTCTCCCCTGTCCGCTCCCAGCCCTACAACCTCTCGCCCGCCTTCGAGTGGACCACCTGCGATCTCGACGACGAGAGGGTCCTCTCCGAGGTCTACTCCTTCCTCTCCAACAACTACCACTACAAGGAAAACAAGTTGTGGCTACAGAACTATGGCCACGGATATGTGGTTTGTAGCCACAGAATTGAGCTCTAGCCACGACACGTCGTGGCCAATAGCCGTAGCTACAAGTCTCGTCGCGAGAGCTCTCTAGCCACGAAAATGACGTGACCACTACAAGTGGCCACAGATCTTATCGTGGCCACAACTCTTATATGAAGACTTTGGCCACGGATTATGGCTACGAGAAACTAGTGGCTACGGAATTATCGTGGCCACAAGTTTCTGTAGCTACATTCCGTGGCTACAACTCATTTTTCTTGTAGTGTACGTGGAAGACGACAAGAACATGTTCCGCTTCAGCTACTCCCACGACTTCCTCTGCTGGGCCCTCCGCCCCCTTCCTTCTTCCCCTCCTGGTACATCGGCGTTCGTGCCAAGTCCTCCGGCAAGTTCACCGCCTTCATCACCGACGTCCCCGCTCGCATATGTGTCTGCCAATCTGTCATCCCCATGGCCTAGGTCAACTTCCTCTGCATCCACAAGAAGCTCCGCTCCAAGCGCCTTGCCCCCGTCATGATCAAGGAGGTCACCGGAGGGTCCATCTCCAGGACATCTGGCATGCCGCCTACACCGTCGGCGTTGTCCTCCCCACTCCCATCACCACCTGCCAGTACTGGCACCGCTCCCTCAACCCTAAGAAGCTCATTGATGTCGTTTACAGTTTATTCCGTAGCCGACATTGTAGCATCGAAATGTTGAGGCTACAGTTTATTCCGTAGGTACAATCATTACAAATATCACTCCCAATATTTCGTAGCTACACGTAACATATAAGTTACAAAATTATAATATGAGAACTCTACGAGAGTATCTTGTATATTTACCCAGATATAGAAATGAGAAAAATCATCGTACCCCATGTGCCCATCCCATAAAGAGAACCATAATTCTCGGTTGTCACTATTTTCTCTTTTACACAACATCTCCAATCTCATGACGGTTGGGCTCGATAGCCCTAGAGATGGTGGCGGCAGTGGCGGCGACGCTGGTGGAGGCTGCGTGCAATGTCAGAGGATGAGCATAGTGGATGGCACTGGCATTGGCAGCAGTGCTCATGATGCTAGTAGAGGCCGAGGACAATGGTTGAGTATGAGGGTGGAGGATGGAGCTAGGTTTAATGTCAATGGCGGATCTAGTGCTCGTGGTGGCATAGACGATGGTGGAGGTCGAGGACAATGGAGAAGGGTATGAGATGTCATTGGCAATGGAGGTGACAACGGCGAAGCACTTAGCGAGTTGAGGACAATGATAGAAGTCGATGGTGGGAAATGGTATTAGTGTCGGTGGTGGCTCTAGTGGTGTTGGTGGTGGTGACAGTGGCTTTGGCATAAGTGCAGGCTCTAGCGATGGCGGTGGCTTTAAGGATGGTGGATGTAGAAGCCAATGGTGGAGGCTGAGAATATGTGATGGCCTAGGCGATGGCAGTGACAACGATGGCAACATTGCTGAATGTCGAGAACAATTGCTGAGGGAGAGAATATGGGATGGCATTGGTGATGGTTGCACGAGCGGTGTTGGTGGAGGTGGCTCTGGCATTGGTTATGATGACGACGATGGCTTTAGTGAGAGTAGAAGTGGCCCAAGTCGAGGAAAATGGTGTAGAGGATGGAGTTGGGTGGCATTAGTGGTAGTGCCAGCAAAGGCATTGGCTTAGGAAGATGGTGGGTGATGGTGATCAATGGCCTGAGGATGATCATGAATCATAGAAGGATCCTGAATGTTATGGGAGGTCACCAGATCGTGATGACTGTGATGATTGACATAGAGCAGGGGCATTAGGAGATAGATGGAGCACAAAAACATGTGATTGTAGAGGTAAAAGGCCAATAACTTGCAGTTGCTTTAAACTTTTAATGGTACTACCCATTCCAAAGACTACTCATTTCAAGTTGTATTATAAAATTTTATTTAGATCTATTGCACCATTGCCATCCATTCACTCACGTACTTTCATATCCACTTACATCATTACAAACATCTCATTATAATCACTCCATTTCACTCGTGTATTTATTCGCTACAGGTGTTTGGGTCGCAGACTTGATTTATATTTAACGGAGGTTTATCTTGTTTATAAACATTTGTACTGAATTGAGAGATCAATTGACATTATATATATTTTTTCTGAAATTTGATGTGAAGTGCCTTATTTTGATGTGTTCTTCATGTCTTACGAGGAAAGAATTAGATCTTAGGCTCTGACATTTATACGTGAAGTATACTAAAGCATTGAGTTGGGGATTGTTGTTAATGAATGGTATTTGTTGCTTGGGAGAATCATGATGACTTGTTTACATTTACATATACCCTCTGTGCATAGTTGGTTCATCCCAAGCTATTTGAATTGCTTTCCTGATATGGGATTTGGTTCATAAAGAACTGAGGAAAACCTTTGAACTTGCATGTACTCTCAACCCATGGGAGCTTCTGAACGTGGTATTCTGTTATTTATATGTAATTCCTCTTATAGTCTATTATAAAGATGAAGCTGAAATTTTTTAATAGGTTGATTTTCATTTGGATGGACATTCAATTGCCTTCTTTTCATGATTGAAATTTTGTCCATGATCGCCACAAAACAGAAGAGTAGAGTAAAGCTAATAAGGACGATTCATGAAAAGAAATCAAATATTTTAAAGGAGAAACTTTTAAGGACTCTCGTTTTGATATGACTCAATTTGTAAATACTGTTAGAGAATGGGCTGCAGATGAATCTAATGTATGTGTTTATATTGTTATTATATTAGTGATTTATTTTTATATTGTTTCTCACTTTGTACTTTTCTATACCTTGGTGTTGTGATTTTACCTTACAAATTCCATGTCATTGTCTGGACTTTGTTATATTTTTCTGTAATTATTCACTGTATTTTTGGTGATGTTAACTTGTTAGTCTATCTTTTTTGTTTTTCTATTCTTAATGTTGTTATTTTGCTTTTGATTATTGTTTTTATTGATCCATTTTTTTGAACATTTTCCACGAAATGTCATGTCATAATAGAGTATCTTTTACCATGAACATTAGCCTCTGCACCATTTTGTGCAAATTCTGACCTTTTAATGAATTTTATTTTTATATGTTGTTTGAGATTTTATTATTATTTTTAAGTTGACTTCTTATTCTTATTATGTATTAATTAAAACTATTACTTTATTTATGGTTTAATAGTTTTACAATTATAATTAACTCATGCTCCATGCAAAGATTTTTTATTAATAAAAAGAATTGCACAGAGAATATCTTGCATCATAGATGCAAAAGATGTCCGTTAGCTGTTAAAGGTCATGCTTTTGTAAGTTTTCATTGTAACAATCATGTGTTTAATTTTGATTAGATATCTTTTAACTCTTATTTTCTTTTAGGAAAAGGAAAATCCAAGAAGATATGCATTTTGATGCATTTTTAACAATTTGAATATATCATTTGGCCCTCCTTAGAAGGTATGTATTTTTAAATTTAGGATAGAAGCTAACTTTGACCAATAACTTTATGTAGAGATATGATCCAAGTTTGTTTGTTGCCAATGATTGTATCTTCTAAGCATCATTTCCAGATCATTTTGTATTATTTGATCGTAGTTCAATTACAATAAACTAGCGTTCCTTTCCATTTAGAAAATGATATGTTTCTCTATGATTCATTGCTGATTTGTTCAAGTATAAGCATATATATGAGCATTTTAATTTTGCAGTTTATGGTTGATTTGTAATTTTTCATTGTTGATTTGTTAATATATTTCAAAGGATTATGGAGTTGGATCTAAGATGTATCATATCATCTCTATGCTTCTTCCAGCCCCTCCTCCATAGATCAGGAGTTCGACTGCCAGAGGTTCGGGAGGCCTGAAAAGCTCTACTCGAAGTATAGGTGGAAGCCCATTGGATGCAATCTTCCAAGGTCGCCTCCTTTTCTCCTTTTTTTACTAACATTTGCTAAGAATTCGTGTAAATGTTTTGTAATCCCTCTGATACATGTCGGGCATTAAAATTACGTGCTAATTATGCCGTGACTGTTGACATTGGATTTCATTTACTCTGTAACTTTATGTCAGACCAGTAAAGTTGCATATTGCAAGTTGACTACTTGCTATCTCTTTCTTTCATCCAACTTAATATCGTATTCTCTTTTCTATAGCTTTGATGGTGCGACATTCCTCTCGAACTGGAGAGGGGAGAAGATAATGTTTGTGGGGAACTCCATCAGCTACAACCAAGGGTAGTCCCTGAGGAGTTTGTGGGGAGAAGATAATGTTTGTGGGGAACTCCATCAGCTACAACCATGCTCCATTCTTCACTTTCCAACTCGAGAACCTCTCTCTCTCTCTCTCTCTCTCTCTGGAGTCCCCCTCCACTCTCACTTTCAAGGTAGGTATCGATTATGACATTCCTTTTTATTTGATCATGATTCTCGTAATTTACTCTTGCATTCTAGAATCATGTATTTAATTGTGACCTCTTTCAACTGCTGAGATGTTAGTGTTGGATAAGCCCCGGGTTTTGAAGCTTGGATTTATAGCATAATCATGGGATTTGGTAGATCATACAGTGTCAAAGCCATCATACCGATCACTTGGTGTTGCTGAAAAGAGTAGATGCAATTAAGAGGGTTGCACAAATGTGATATTTTGATTTTCGTCAAAATACACACTTCTTTTGTCAGGGTAATTTATATTAGATCATTGCAATCCTTGCTTCATCAACCATTTTATCCAAAATTAAAGATATTCCAAAAAGATAGATTAGTGACGTGATTAACTTTTGGAATCTAGTTACCCTGATTTAGAATATGAGATTTTAAAGGAAAAAGCATTTTTCATGGTCTTTTGTTTCCATATCATTTAGATTACAGAACAAATGAGCGTGAAGGTGGAGTACCATCTTAGGGTACCAAATATTGTGGTGTTGTTGTGGGGTTAATCTATTCAAAAGTAAAGGCACCAACGAATAATTGATTGCATTAGATTATTGAGCTATATGGAGTGTAAGCATAAATCAGTAGTTGATGGTAAGCTTAAAATTAAACAGTGGATATAATTACTTTTTTTGAATTTGCTAACATGGAATGCAGGATTATGGAGTCTAATGTTATACAACTCGACATACCTGGTGGGCATTGTGAATACGAGAATTAGTTGTGTGCTGAAGATGGACTCCATGCAGAGTGGTAACGCATGGCTTGGCGTTGATGGCTTGATCTTGACACATGGCACTGGTGGATTCACACTGGAAAAAGCCAACCATAATCCTTCATGGATTGTAATTTTGAACCAGGCACTATTGTTGCACTGAGGTAAAGTGTTGTTGTCACCACGGATATAGGTACTCTATATTTCATCTTCGGTGCTGTGAATTTAGAATCATTTTTTCCACCCCACATGTTTCGCAGCATAAAAGTAAACAGCTGAAAAGCTATGTATAGTAGAAGCAGGAAGTACTAATTGCGATACTTCAATATCCATGAGTTTCTTAGGGAATGAGTTTTGTCCCCTAGAGTGAAGCCTGCAATCTTTTAGAAGATAATCGTTTCTACCAGGCCGAGAACCCCATAGTTCTCAGATTATCACAACTCACGAAGTGCAGGGGCGCAGCAAGATGCTTTGGGAGTTCTCATGTGGGGACATGTTGTTTGTCAAGATGGAGTCCAGTAAGCAAGGATGTCCAGCAAAATTGGTTTCGCCGGGTGGTCATTGGATCAGTGAAAGCTGGATGAGACATCAAGCACTGATTTGTTAATTCTTTTGAGCTTTTTATTGATGTATTTTTTATCCATCTTGATACTATTTTGGGATATGCCTTTTGTACTTCATCGACCCCACATTCTAGGATCTTTAAGCTTATACAGGTAACATCTTTTTATAAAAAAAATCTTTTTGCTATACAATTCTTTATCTGCTGCATTTTGCCTCTCAATGTAGTTAACTAGTATGTTTTATTTTTAAGACTAGAATAAAAGTATGTTTTTATATATAGTATCAAAATATTGATTTGAATCTCCCTAGTGGAGATGTGATCAATTGCAATGAACAAAGGAGGTTGTGCATATTAAAATATTTTCCGACCCATGTGATTGTTGCAACAGATTCAGGTAGTAGACACGGAGTAATTGTTACCACATTTAGGACCTTTGGCTACGATAATTTTGGTGCTACAAATAATGTCTACCAAATATTCGTGGCCAATAACTCTGCCAACCAGACTTGTGATTACAGAAATTGACAACGAATATGCCGTAGCTAGAAATACTTTTGTTTCTATAAGTGCTAAATCTGTAGCCACAATCAGTTGCCAGAACACCATTTTGTTGTAGTGTGTAACTGGAGTTAAGATGTGATAATATAAGGGTTTTTATCACTTGTGCCCTTCTTAACTTCTGCAAGTTATGTCTTTTCATTTTTGGAATAATTCGTTGTACACCTATATTCTTACAAAATCCATACACTACAAGAAAAATGAGTTGTGGCCATGGAATGTGGCTACAGATACTTGTGGCCACGCTAATTCCGTGGCCACTAGTTTCTCATAGCCACAATCCATGGCCAAAGTATTCGTATAAGAGTTGTAGCCACGATAAGTTCTATGGCCACTTGTAGTGGCCACAACATATTCGTGGTTAGAGAACTTTCACGACGAGACTTATAGCTACGGCTACTGGTCGTGGTCAGAACCCAATTCAGTGGCCACAAACCCCATATCCGTGGTCATAGTTCGGTAGCCACAACTTGTTTTCCTTGTAGTGATAGTTGCGTCCTTTTGTAATATCAATTATGTCCTTTACCTCAACGAGAGGGCAGAATTGTGAATTTTCTGAGAATGCAAGGACTGATATTCTAAAAAGAGATGGACATAACTCATATTGCAGAAGTTAAGAAGGGCACGAGAGATAAAAATATGAAAATATAGTAAATAATTTGTTTTTTATGCGACTTTCTTATATATATATATTTCGGAGTTCGGTGTTATTTAGTATTTCTTTAATTTTTTGTTATTTTTTAATTGGTACATTTTAGTTAAGTAAGGCTTAAGTTAATTAAGTTGACAATACTATTTGGCCAAATGCAATTTTATAATTTTATTTGAGAATTTTTCTATAACACAATCTATGCACAATGAAATCATTTCGGCTGTGAGTGTTAGATGTCTCACTACCAATTGAAAGACATTTATTGTCCCCTCCCCTCCCGAATATTAGAAAAAGACTGTATGCAACAAATATAAATCCATTGAAGTTGAGCCATAAAGAGAACGTAAAAAATAGCAAATACAATCAGGTGATAAAACATTTTATCGAAAAATTTATACAAAAATACTGCAAACATAACATGCGTACTCATATTCTTCCCATTCACAAATGAGTTCCATGTCAATAAACCATGTCGATGCGGATGCGAATACACAATCGACCACTACAAAAGCACACGAAGAAAAGAACAAGTAGATATAATGGTAGTCGGTCATCTCTCGCGACCATCTATGAAGAAAAATCACTAAAAGAAGAACGGATACAACTTTCTCTGTTTCCTCGCTCTCTTTCTCTCTTCTCTATATCTCCCTCCTTTCTCTAGGGATTACATTGTTCTTGTGGTGGTGTTGAGGCAATGCCTCCACCCTCCTCTATGTATAGCCCAATTGCAACCTTATAGTCCTATTCCCAATAGGACTATAAATAAAATACAACTCAACTATTATTAGGATTAGGAGTCCAATACCATTAAGATTCATAACTCTTATTTGACTCTAATCCTAACAATATCCCCCTTGAGTTAAATTCCATCATGATCTCTCCATCGTCTCGAGTCTACACTGAACCATCATCGTCAGCTGCATGTCTTGTTAGCAAGATCTCACCAACTCTAGGTGACGCACTCGTTACTGGGTACCGTCGACATGCCCCCTCTCGGCATTCGCACAACTCAGCATTATGCCTCATGATGCGGTACCACAAATCTCTCGTGATTAAAGATCGTGCTGACATCCTCTTGTAAAGCGAATCGCACTCGCTTCTCCTTGTTGCACACTTCTACAACAAATATACCGATAACCTATTGTTCTCTCATCCCGCTCTCTCATCGCATTGCTCGTTGTGGGAATAACTGGAGCTTCATCACTTGTCACGATCATTCCCTCAAACTTATACACCTTATTTGGCATCCTCGTCCCACGCATCACCACACATGGTCTATGTTGTCGAATTTCACTCTGATCCTCCACATCGGATCCCTCGTTTTCCTCGATCCAACCTCTGATCCGTCACATCGTATCTCTTCAATAACGTTGAACCAATCTCCGATACCAATTGTTGGGCATGGAAGCGGTATTAACTCTACTATGATACACGTGGTTGGGACACGAGCCAGTATCGTCTCCTCTCAGATATTGATTGTTGGGGATACGAGTCACCTGATATGAACGCAGATGCAGATGCGTAATCGATCAGCACCATAGAAGCATGTGAAAAAAAGAACAACCAGATATGATGGTGGTTTGTCATCTCTCTCGACCACCGAAGAAGAAAGATCACTAAAAGAAGAATGAGTACAACTCTCTTTGTTCCCTTGCTCTCTTCCACCCTTCTCTCTCTTTATCATTTCTCTAGGGGTTACATTGTTTTTATGGTGGTATAGAGGCAACGCCTCCACCCCCCTCTATATAGAGCTCAGTTACAAACTCATAATCATATTACCAAATATAACTCAACTACTATTAGGATTAAGAGTATCATCCCATTAGGATTTCTAATCCTAATGACTCTAATACTAACAATCTTCCCCTTGAGTTGAATTCCATCATGATCTCTTCATCATCTTGAGTTTGCACTAGGTCATCCTCATCATCTACAGGTCTTGTTAGCAGAAACTCACCGCCTCTAGGTGACGCACCCATCGGTGGGTGCTTTTAAAATTCCACATTGCATGATCTCAAGCCAATCGTTGCTAGCAGTATTCTTCGACACCTTAGATCGATTGATCCAAGAGACTGCCATATCACGGCTTCTGAGGATTGCGTATCTGCTGCATCGCATCGTCTCATAGACATTGATCCTCGCTCTGATACTAGTTGTTGGGACACGAGCCACTTGATGCGGATGCAGATGCGTATGCGCAATCGACCACCACCACGAAAGCACATGTGATGAATGCGAAGTATGCCTCTATAAGTATATGGAATTTTCGTAGTACAGGAGGCAGATTTCGATCATGCAAAGACCACACCTTTCGAATATGTGGACATTATTTTACTTGGCAAGTTTACCAAGGTCAAACTTAGGGATACGAGCCTCTTTGTCTATGTATCCAATTTTGTTGATGAATTAATGAATGTGTGATTATTTTCAAGTTTTTAGGTCTTCATGCATATGTGATGAGAAATGTAGATAAAACAATGCAATTATATGATGCGTGTAATTTTTTGTATTTTTAGATGCAATTATAAAATGATGTACGAACATAATGCAAGGTTATATGCCAGAGACAGATATGCAAAAGAATATTTACAAATATACCCTAGAGAATATAAACACAAATTATGATTCAATTTCAGAGGTAGATAGAGCATGAAAATTCAGAACACATATTTATTAATGGCAAAAATTCATAGAGCAAAAGATGCTGTAGAACATTAGAATTCATCATAAATTATTTAGTGTCAAATTCAAAATTAAAAATGCCATTAAATAGAGGATAAAAAGAGCTTCAAAACGACACTGAAATCATGTAATTTGGATTTAAAATGCTCAAATTATGAAAGAAATAGTGCAAGGGCATACATGTAATAAAAATGTGAGAGAAAGTAAAGATAAATATTGCACATAGGTCCTTAGAGGGACCCATTTGCAAATACCGAAACCTGATGGAGCCTCTCTGTAATTTTCCATTTTGCACATAAGGGCAATTTTATAATTTCATAAAGTTGCAAGGTCCTCCCTGTAAAATATCCAGGCACACACGTAAATGCGTCTGGGGACCAAAATGTAATAACAAAAAATCCCAGGGTCTTTACTGCAAATTTCCCAGCCCCTCTCATATCATGCACACGCGATGCTAGGCGTGTGAGACTTAGCAACTTCGAGTGACACGTGTCATGTCCGGGAAGGTTCGGCAGACACAACAACTTTGGAGAATGGCTCGGGTGACCCAAGCCTGTAGGTCCGGAGGGGGGTGACGTGGCTCTATCAGGGCCGTTGAATGGCCACTGAGGGGCGTCATCCAACGGAGCCTACTCTTTGTCTCTGCTGGAGGAACAACGTCGTACTTGGAGCTCCATGAAGTTTTCAGAGCTCCGACATGCTCCTCCGTGCTCATGGAAGGTGCCCGAAGCACCACAACCACCTGGAAAGTATGGCTGATCGAAGACGAAGTTACAAGGGTAACTGGAGATGGCTCCCGACGAAGCTTTATTGACTTACTACGTTGGAGATCGGTAAGGCAGTGGAGATTCCGAACATTGACGTTCAAGTTTCAGATGATAGCCGAAGTTGTAGAGGTGTATGTGTACGTAAGTGAAGTGAATGGAGTCCCATGGATGTGGGGAAGAGTGGGACTAGAGCTCCTTCTTCGGCAAGGTGAAGAGGGAGATAGGGCAGGGGTGATCAGGTTGTGGAGAAGGGGAGACGGTGAGTGGATGGGTCGGTGAAGGTAAGGGTGAAGTTTGCGTGGCTCGTGAGGGTGGTATATATGGTGGGAAAATTCGAAGAAAAATCAAGAGAGGGATACCTGGCCGGTGTAAGGAGGAAGAAGGGGGCGGAACGAAGATGGCTTGGGATGAGGTCCAAATGACCTCGGGTCATCGTATAACAAGGTCATCCGGGCCTCAGAGCTCGTGCAGCTGCCATAGAGGTGGTGCTTACATGGCCCGAGGGGCCATGGATCTCACCAGAGCAGGTGGTCATCTTCACCTTGGCCACCGCCCTCCACTATCACCGGAGGGACGGGGCAAGGTAGGACAACACCCATCGAGTGGTCGATGGGGTTGTCGGAGATCGGTACATGTGGATTTATAAGGATGGTCTCCAATCGTTATAGGCGAGGTTTCAATGACTCGGGTGAGGGCGTAGAGTCATGGTGGGGTGCAGTGATGAGGTGCGCGTGGATGGGGGAAGATAGGGCTACATGCGGGGTCGTTTAGGGAGAAGAGAGGTGTAGTGATGACGACATGAAAATGGAAAGGGACAAGGGCATTCCCAAGGTGTAATGGATGAGGGAGGAAGAGGCGACTGTGGTGGAAGAAGACGTCTTAACTATTGGATCTCACAATCCAACGGCCAAGATTAGGGCGCGAGTGGAGGGCATGGATCGGATCTTAGGATCCGATTCAGTGACTAGGAGTCAGGTGTTGGTCAAAGTCTAGGATGGAGAAGAGTTGAACATCTGAGGACTAAGGTTGACTAGGGACATAGAGATTGCAAAGCCACTAAGTGGTAAAACCATCCAACGCTGAGATCAAAGAGGACATGAGCGGTGAGGATATGATCTTAAGATTAGATCAGATGGCTGGGGGCAGACCGTAGAGGAAGGGTCAGGATGGGGGCAGGGAGGGATAATCCAACGGCCAGAAGAGCGGTCAGGTGGCGAGAGGAGGGAGCGGCCACGTGGCAGCTCCAGAGAGCGCCACGTGGCTGATATAGAAAAATCAATAAATAGAAAAATAAAGAAAAATCTAAAATAAATAAAAAGAAGTAAAATTAGGAAAAACTCAAAACATGAAAGTTGTAGATCTTGATGAGTGTACAAGTTTCATGTTGGACAAAAAGTCAAAAGAGGTCATTTGTACAAAAGTGTATTTTGGGTGGTATTTTTAATGGGATAAAAACACCGCTTTTAGTTTCTGAGATTTTTTGTATTTTTATTTTTATTAGAGTTCAATACAATTATAGATAATTAATTTAACTAATTTTTAGAGGTTTTTAATAAGAATTAAAAATAAAGAAAATAGTAGTAATTATATACAATAAATATAGTGTTAATTATACACATAATCTATGCAATATAATACATGCTAAGAACAATGAATTATCAATGATTTTATTGAATTATTTAAGCAAAGAGATTGATAAGTGGATTTTAATATGATGAATATGAGATTCATCAACATGAAAGAAAGAACTACCATATATAACGATGGTCGTCACCTCTTGCGACCACTAGAAAAGAAAGATCATTATAAGCAGAATGAGTAGAACTCTCTCTATTACCTCGCTCTCTCACCTCTATCTCTCTTCTCTCTCTCTCACTCTTCTCTTGTGGTATTCCCTCTTATTGTGGTGCAAAAGAAATGTCTCCATCCCTCTTTATATAGCTCAAATACAACCCCATAGTCATATTCCCAATAGGACTATGAATAGAATACAACTCAACTAATATACAGATTAGGAGTCCCATCCCATTAGGATTCTTAATCCTAATTTGACTTTAATCCTAACGATCTCCCCTTTGAATTGAATTCCATCACAATCTCTTCATCGTCTTGAGTCTTCACTTGGTCATCTTTATCATCTGCAGATCTCGTTAGCAAGATCTTACCAACTTTGGGTGACACACCCATCATTGGAAGCCCTCGACGTGCCCCTTCTCAGGCACTCGCACAACTCAGTATTGTACCTCATGACGTGACACCACAAATCTCTCATGACTAGATATTGTGCCCATCCTCTAGTAAAGCGAATAGCACTCGCTTCTCATTTTTTGCGTACTTCTACAACAGAGATGTTGATAACCTGTCGCTCTCTTATCATACTGCTCATCTTGGAAATAACTAGAGCTCCATCACCTACCACGGCCCTTCCCTCGATCTTATGCACCTTGTTCGATATACTCGTCCCACGCATTACCACGCGTGCTCCCTTGCTAGCTCTGAGAACTCCCGATTCAATGGTGACTCGATGTCCTTGTGACTCGATCGTTCCCAGTGAAACTAGATTTTTCTTTGTTGTAGGAATGTGTCTGACACCTGTCAGAGTTTGTACTACTCCATCAAACATGCAGAACTACACTGATCCAATCCCCTTGACAAGGTGAACCTCTCCACCTCTCATCTTGATCGTGCCATCATTACATGCCTGATATGTAATGAACTGCTCTCTAGATGAGCACACATAGTTTGAACATGTTGAGTCCAAAAGCCATCTTGAATCTACCTTCATCTATCTAGAGCACGCTAGCAAGTCTCCCTCGCAGACTATAGTGGAATCCTTTTGGTCAGATTCGGAATCACCAACCTTCTTCTTTCCTTTCTCCTTCCCACGTCTCGTACAATAGGTTATTTTGTGACCCTCCTTGTCACAAAAGAAGCATATGATCAGACCTCGTGACTTGGATTGACCTCTGAATCCTATCACCTTGATCTTGAATGTCTACCCTCAATCGCCAGCACATGACCTTCATCATCTGTCGCCTCATCCGTTGACCTCCGTCGAGAGTCGTTTATAAGCAGTGAAGCAATTGTCTCATCCAATGTGATGGTCTCCTTATCATAGAGTAACATCGTCACAATATGATCGTAGGAAGATGGAAGTAAACTCAATAAGATCAATGCCTTATCATCTACCTTGAAGAGAGATTCTCCTTTCGCATTCTTCTCCTCAAGTATGAGCACTTCTGTCAGAATCTTGTAGAATTCATCCAAGTGCACTTCAAGCTTTGTCCCATGGTCATCTTTAGACCATAGATCTTCTTCTTCATCAATAGTTGATTTGTCAAAGATTGGACTTGTATCATCCCTCGAGCTTCATCCAAACCTTCACTAGATCCTCTAGGCTGATGACTTCACGAAGAGTGTTGTCTGCTAAAAACAATTGTATTGTACTGTTCGCGAGATCTCTTATCTCCTTCAACTCTTCCACTTTCATCTTCTCCATCTTCTTTTCTTTATCCTGGAGAGCTTTCACAAATCCTTCTCACGTGAGTATGTTCTTCACCTGTCGTTACCATAAGGTGAAATCGTTCTTCCCATTGAAGGATTCCACGGAGAATGATGCACTCCTTGATGTGAATTTCGCCATCCACTTTGTTATCGTACTCCTTGTATGATTAGAAAAACAAAAGCAGAATCCTATCGATCTGAACCATCTAACTCGTGTGGAGTGCGCAAAAACCCCTGTCTGGACTTCCAGATCACCTCAGTCGGACTCCGGATGCTCCAGATCTCAACAATTCACCGTAACCATTGAATCTTCACAGAATCTGAAGAAGGCACACCTTCTTGCGTCATGTCATTTCCTTGATGTTGAATCTCACTTTCTTCCTCGCTCTCTTCTCTCTCCCCTATTCTCTAGGTGTTACATTGTTCTTGTGGTGATGTTGAGGCAAGCCTCCGCCACCTCTATATATAGCTCAATTACAACCCTATAGTCCTATTCTTAATAGGACTATAAATAGAATGCAACTCAACTATTATTAAAATTAGGAGTCCAATCCCGTTAGGATTCCTAATCCTAATTTTACTATAATCATAATAGTAGCCCCTCATTATAAAACTTGTGATGTCAATAAAAATTCATTATCGTAAATGCATATTGCATATGATTAGGTAAATCAATATGTCTTAATATTCTCATGTAGGATATACTAAGGATTTTTCATGTGAAGGGATGATGCACAAAGTTAATGACATCATTAAGATAACATATGCAGTGTTCACTTATGAGCTCTACTAGCATGTAGAGGTGGTAGACCAAGGGAACGGATCCCCTGCTGTAACATAGGGGATCCGTTGTATGGGGCATCAGACGACTCTCATCGGGGACCGGGGATGGTCGGCATGCATCTCAGGGCCATCCAATCCCCATTCAACGAGTCCCCTGCGTTACAGCAGGGGCTGTAACCACAGAGGATCCTCTCTGGGTTGACCAACTAGAAGCGATGCTTGATACGAGACACGATTACGAAAATTGATTGGTGAATACTGAAACGGACACATATCCTTTCACATGCCAATGGAGAGTCCTAATCAATCGGATCAGATAGCATGCATGCATAAGACAGCTTGTTGAGCCATTTTTGATCTATCTCAAGGGGCCTTTAATCCATTATATGCATTTATATTATAGTATTGTCGTCTGAAACTTGAATGGCAATATATATTATATGCAAACTTAATAAGAAACATAGTTCGACACATATATCAAAGCAGTGTATGATATTTCAAAGAATTGAATATAACATAGTTTTTTTTGAAAAGGTTCAACGTTCATTCATCATTGAAGCAAAGAAACAACATATTGAGCATAGTTAAAGTTTTCAGATCCGCACAAACGCTAAGCATAAGTAAGGATCCACAACAATCAGCCATACACGAAAGGATGAGCATAGCCAACCAAACTAAAACCCTGCCAAAAAAAGGATAAGATTAATCCCCCTAAAAAGTCATCTGGTCTATCGATCAAGGAGATCCACTAGGCAGGATCCCATATGAAGCCAACTTTGAGGCCCTCGGGAGCGTCCTAAGCGAGAGATCGTTCCGACCAGCAGAGGTTGGAGTAGCCTGCAGTGATAGGATACCTACAATAGCAGTTTAACAAATCGAAAATACATTATAAACCAACCAAACCAAAACCAGTTAAGTTAAGTTATTGAGAATCTCCATCAAAAGCATTTTTTGGGTGGAAACCACCCTTTGATGGGTCAAAAGCAAACCCAATTTTAACATCACATATAAGTGAAGCATTTGCTATGTCTTGGTTATGTTGAAAGGTATTCCATCAAAAGCCAAACCACAACAACCCTTCTAAGATTGATCACCAAGTGTTGCTTTGATAGCCAAAAGATTTCAACTAGAGCTAGTATCAACATAATTTGAATTTTTTGAGATAAATTCCTTGGATCTTACAAAATTTGGTTCAATACCATACTTGCTTAAAATTTCTATTGTAACCAAGCAATCGTCAAATAAGTGTATGTAGTTTTTCAGATGGTTGAGGCAAAGGTTTCAACGATTAACAGACGTGATGTTCAAATTTTTTAGTTCCTCCTACGTGATAATTTTTTGTGCCAGAAGCCAAATGAAGTAAGAAAGACATAGATCAAAACATGGCTTCCAGAAGTCAACTGGGATATTAGATCTCACTCCCATCCACAAGAGTTTTGTAGTATCTTTTTGTAATTGAATCTCAAATTGAATTTTCAACGTAGGGGTAAGAAATAAGATCTTTCCCAAGGTTAGAAGTGGCAGTAAAGATAACACCAAGGTGGTTTTTTAGTGTTAGAGCCCTCCTCCACAATCTCAACGGGAGTCGGTTAAGAAGACTTTTGTACCAGTTGAAGCGTGCAACCCAAACTTTCCCTCCTTCACAAATAGAAATGTAACGGTTTTTAATGAACAACCAAATATCTGGGAAACTTTGATTAAGAGTGTTTTGATCTAAAAGAGGGTCTTTCCATAATGAAAAGTGAGTACTATCTCCGAGCATTTGTTTTAGAATCGGATATAGAGGAGTAGAGCTTTTAATAAGACCTTTCCAAAACAATCGAATGGGCAGGTTTGGAGTTATCCCACAAAGTGATTGGTCCACCACGAAAATGTGCAGAGCTGATGACTATGGATAGCCAAGGTATCTCGAAATTCACAATTTGCACCACTATTTTTGTAAATAAGGCATCATTGAATGCCATAAGATTTATAATTCCTCAACCATCATTTGCTCTAGGCCGAGATAATTTAGCCGAAGCCACCTTAGGAATTGCATGTTGGGTTGAGTTACCGACCCAAAGAAATTTATGTCTAATCTTATCAATTTGCTTAATGATGCCTATAGGAATTTTCAAACACGACATCACATTAAAGATTAGCAGAGTAAGCGAATGATTTAGTAGAGTAACTCTTGCAGGTAGAAGTAGCAGTTTGGCCTTTTAACCTTGAAGTTTATTTGAGAATTTGGAAAGAATGGCAGACAAATCTTTTGCTAACATTTTTTTTGTTAGCAGGAAGCCCAAGTAATTTATGGGGGAAAGTTCTTCTTTCCATTTAAGCGAGCTTTTGACACTGATAGTGTCCTCTGGCAAAAGATTTAACCCGTAGAATATAACATTGTTGATGACATTGTCAGTATAGAAGTCCCACATTCCTGTTTATGATGACTTCTCTTGATTTATTACAGAAGATGTTTGTTAACTGCAGCACTGATGAATCCATGATTCATCTACATTATATGGATATCTTAGCAAAATCCCCTTAGTAAATCAATAATTAAAACCCCTAAAATCAATTAATTAACACTTACTAATTGTGCTAAATCTAAGGATTAAGATCTGCATATAAATAACCTTTTTGACCTTAATTGAGCTTATTATTTTATATAAATAATCTTTATTTTAACCCAATTCTTTTTCTAAATTATTCTTGGATTAATTAGCTAACATTACATTAAGAATTAAATCCCATAAAAATAGCGAAACTAAAAGAAATCAAAATTATCAAACATTGTATATTTTGTACATATTTTCTCTTTGTTGATTTTATTTTATATTTTCTAACCAATAAAAATTCCATAAAATTAGATTAAGTATGTATATTATATATATATATATAATTTAATCTAATAATTGAAATCTATTAAAAACAAAAAAAATCATAAATTGCAAAAATTCGGTATTTTATTATCTATAGAGTACCTAAAAAATATTTTGTATAGTTGACCTCTTTTGCTTTTGGATCCTTCAAGAAAGTTGTAGATCTCATTGAGATGAGCAACTTTTGTGTTGACCAATTTTCGATTTGACTTCATTTACTTTGTCTTTTCATTTTTTTGATTTTACCTTTTAAATTAATTTTTAATCCTTAATTTTATTTTTACTTTCTTATTTTTATTTTATTTTATTCTAATTTTATTTTTATTTACCTTTTCCTTTTCTTATTCTTTCCTCTCTCTCTCATTCATTTTCTCTCGTTTTCTCTTTCCCCTCTCTTCTTTCTCTCTCCAGACATCATCAGGTCACGTGAAGAGCACATGTCCTGGCCCCATCAACTCTCTCTCCCCACACGTGCTTGGCACGTGCTGCCTTCTTCCTACTACAGGCATGTGTGCGACACGTGCCGCTTCTTCTCCTCCAACCATTTCGGCCCATGCCGCCCGCCACCTTCCATGACTCCTGCAATGGTCGCTGCCCCACGTAATGCCTCTGCCATACGCGACGGCTCATAGCCATTGCGCCCATCCTCCCCCATCTTTCAACTCTTTCTGCTACTCCCATCTCCTATATAGCTTATCCTCCACCTTCAGCTCGAGCCATCCATCATTTCCAGAGATAAAGTACCGCAGCTCCTCCCATCGGTCGGTGACAACGACAATTTGGAGTCTCGAGCGACGACGGCCATCGGCATGATCCACAGGATATCCTCAGTGTGTTGCTGCTTCGTCCAACAAAGCTTCGACCTCTTTCACTGAGATCTTGAAGCGACATCCAAGGAGAAGCTTTGTGCTCATGAGTCCCGATCTCATTGGCGATTGAATCGACTCCGCCCTGGCTATTTTCTTCTTGCTCTCCTTACACCACTGTACGCCCACCATCGCACCACTATTCTACCGTGCATCCCCTATCTCCTCTTGTCCACCTCCGACCTTGCAAAGGTTGGAACTTCGCTCCGTTCACTATCTCCACCTTTACCTTTCTGCACCACCTAGAGCACCCATCGTATTTCCCTCCAACCGAGCGCCTTCGCCTCCTACCGCGTTGCCTCTCTCCACCCGTCACTCGCCTCATCGACGCCCACCTACATATGCGCCTATGCCTCATCGTCCTACCTCCAGCCACCCAGTGCCTCTGCCCGGCCTCCCATGGAATCTGTCCCACCGTCACAACCATCCACCACCTCACGCTTCGCTGCTCGCAGCTCCGCCTCAAGCATGTGTCGCATGAGGCCGAGATCCTCTCGCCTTGTCGCTTGCCTCTGCTTCGCCCTCGGTCAAGCTAAACCGTCCAGTTCCTCCATCAGAGCCTCAGCCGCTCAGCCGTTCATCGTAACTCCAGTGATTGTTGGATCAAAGATAAGTCCTTGATCCAAAGCCCTGTTCCTGCCATGTCGCTTGCCCCTGAGCCCCGACCCCTGCCTCGAGGCTCAGGTCAGTAGAACCATTGAAAAGCTACCACGTGGAGTCGTGCCTCCACAAGCTCCACTGAACCTCCTGTTGAAGCGGATTTTGCGAGGGTCTAAAAGTCTCACAAGGTTAGAAATTCTGTCGGTGTACTGATCACTCACAAAATCCAACTTCAAACAACAATTAACCCACAAATAAATCAATCAATAAAAATAAAGTGTGGAGTTAAAATTTATTACAACTCTACAAATATGTGCATATGTGTAAGTATGTGTAGACTGTCGAACACATGGAGCAAAAAAGATAGATTGTGCAATGAGGTGCAAAATTTATTGTGCTTCTTCTTGTCTATGTGTTTTTGTAGGTTTTTAATTTTTGATTTTTCATATTTTATTTTATATTTTTTTATAGATTTTAATTTTTCTGATTTTAATTTTCTTTTTAATTTTTTTGAATTTTGAATTTTTTTTCTTTTAAATATATAATATAGGATATACAAGACTATATATACAATATAGGCTATTGTAACTGTAAATATTAATAAATATACTCAAAATATAGGAAATAAAATCTTTTCGATTTTTAAATAGTTTTCTACTATTTTTGTAATTTTCAGGAAAATTTGGTAATTTTATATATTTTTAAAGTCAAAAATACCCCAAATAAGGGATTTGATAATTAGTTGAAATTGAAATAAAGAGGAAAAATAACAAACTAATTACAAAATTCTTCAAATTAATATTAATAGATATATAATGATATAAATAAAATTTAGATGTAGAAAGTATATTTTGGGGATTTTTAGGAATTTTTAATCTTTTTATACTAGATTTTGGAACTATTTAATTTTTATGTATTATCTTTTTCTATTTTTAGATTTTTAGTTTGTGTAGTTAGAAAATAATTTAATAAATACAAAATATGTTTTTTTGGAAATTTTCAAAAATGTTTCATATTTTTTGGTAGTTATGTTGTAAACAGTGAATATTTGTGTACTATTTGATATTTAATAAATGTTATAAGTCCTAAAATCAAAATATAAAATTATGGCTGGATCTACAACATGTGCGGAATTTAATCCTATTTTTTGGGATTTTTCAAGCACAAGTGATATATTTAATAAATAGATAAACACTAAAAAATGTATGTAATAGCAGGGCTATATATGCAAAATTAATAAAGATCAGGGACCAAGATGCAATTTCTACCAAAAAGTATTTACCAAATATTCAAAATTTCTCACCAAACTATAATAAACTAAAGCCACAAGGGTTTAAATGCTAATTAACTAGGGTTTGTCAGCTGACCTGGATAAGGACCGATAAGTAATAAAAATAAAGTGCAGGGTCTTTTGGCAAAAATTAGAAAAATAGAACACTAAATATTAAATATAAAAACTAAGGGGTGAAAGTAGCAAAATAACCCCAAAGAGGTGCGAGACGACGGTCGAGATCTTTCTACTTATACACGTGTCGCCCACTAGTACTATGATGACGGTTCACGACCGATGGCTAGGATTAGATCCCCTGTGGGAGATCGACGGTCACGAGTAGGCTTCATCCAACAATTGACGACCAAACTGGGGTGTCATCCTTGATCCAATGACGGAGAGGAGCAGTGGATGAACATGGAAGAAACCTCACCTGAGTGAGCTTCTTCTGTAGAAAGCCTCCGTCTCCAGCATTTTTTATTGCTGCAATGCATCCCAAAACCCTTCTAGAGGATCCCTCTATCAACCGGATGCATCAAAATGCTTCGAAGCCCACTAGAGCATGCCCACGAGGTTGGAGAAGCTGGACTGCTCCAGGTCCGACGAGCATCAAAATCGCTTCTAGGTGGTGTTATGCTCCAAGTACCTGCAAAAAGATGTTACTGGGTCAAGGGAAAATTGCCTCGACCCTTTAACACACGGAATGGGCGGAAGGTGGATTGTAATGGAGATGCTCCGTGGGATGAAGTGGTGCAGCACCCAAGATCTGATCTGGGGGAGATCAGTTGGGCTGGAGGTGTGTGGGATTAAGGGATGCGTGAGGGAAAGAAGTGGAGGTGGTCAGATGGGTCGTAATATAATTGGGAACAAGAAGAGGAGTTCGTCAGATGTCAATCTCTGGCGAAGTACGAATCAATTTAAATAAGCTAAATCATACAATAAAACCTTAAGCTAATTGCGGAAAAGAAAAATAAAGCCTAAAAATTAACTAGAAATAACAAAAAGGGTACCTCGACCGCCCTAGACCAGAAGATGGGACCTCACGGCAGAGCTTCGCCGAAGGTGAGTAGAACACTACCATAGGCTGGTCCTCGATCAACCAAAAAGATGGGTGAGGAGGCTGTCACCCTCCTCGAGCCCCTGAGCGCCAAATGAAGAAGAAAACCCGATCGAAGGGAGATTAAAAATGGGAAGGAGGCTCGGATGAAGTTTTTGTACTTGTGGTAAAGGTGGAGTCTTTGAGGCAAAATCTAGGACGAATCGATGGAAATCAACCTAACGCAAGGGATCAACATGATTCACAGATGAACACGGGTCAACCTTCATGAAGAGTCCAGTCACCTCGAGTAACGTATCATCGTGTGGAAAATGGAGAAGGAGAGGGAGGCATCAGACTTGATAGGGCTACAGGGGGGTCAACTAGCGGAGCAACCTAGTTTGTTCACATGGACCAACCAGGAAAAAACATCCCCAAAAATTATTGGAAATCGAATAACAAATAATAAATGATTTAATTAAAATAAACTTATAAAATAAATGTTGTTTCTTATTTTCTATAGTATTTAATTATTATTTTTATTTTTTCGGGGTATTTTACTACAAGTTAATTTTTAGGGCTTTATTTATAGGTATATTTGCCTATATTTTGAATCTTTTATTTTTATTTTGTATTTTTGATTTTGTTATTTTATTATCTTAATTTATATATATATTTATAACTTATTTTTATATACATATATATTTGTTTTATTTATATGATATAATATTTACACTTAAATAAATAAGTATATTTATTATATAAGTATATTTATTGTATATTCATCTCTGTATTTAGCATAAATATTTTATTTTAATGATTTCTTGATGGTTATATTTTAGTTTTAATATGTAGTTATATTATAAATAATAGTTACAAAATTATAAAAATAATAAATTATAAAAATAATAAATAATAAATAAAATGAATATTTTATTTGAGTATATTGTATAATAAGGGTCCAAAACCTAACTTTCATACCTTAACTCGAAAAAATATAAAATCAGCTTCATTAAATAGTTTATTAAAAGTTATATGCAATTAAAGGTGATTTTTATGTATTTTGAGTCTTTTTTAGAGATATGGGTCTGATAATTGGGATTTTGGAATCTTATGTAGAGTATAAAATGTACATTGTATATTACTTTTGTACGAACTCATTTTTTTCATTTTTTTGTACATTATTATCTACAACTTTTATGTACAAAGTTTCTTGATTTGAGTTATAAAATGTAGAAAATAAAATAGGTCCCAAAATGAATAAATGAATAAGAATTTTAATGAATTATTGGCCCTTATATCCCCCTACTTTATTCCTTGTTGACTTAGTCATGCCCTCATCCCTAAAAGGAGGGGGAGGCACCTAATCCCCTTAAGACTTGGTGGTCGTCCACCTCCTTTTATTTAGGAGGGGTAGTCTCCTTCCAATTCATGAGATTACATTATCTCATGAAAGATCTAAGATTATCTCATAAAAATAATAATTCATGTGAATACATTATCTCATGAAATCTCTAAGATTATGTCACAAAAATAATTCATAATTATCTTGTGAATATTGCAATCATGCCATTGGAAATATTCACACTCCACAACAAAATGCTTAATTATATTTTTCAATAAATTATCTAATATGATCCAATTCACATTAATAATTAATCGAAAGATATAAATTACAATAGTCTCTCTTTAATATATTATAAATCGCATTTATAATATATATATATATATATATGAATAATTGGATAGTATAATAATTAAATCACATTTAATTATATTGGATCATCATTCTCATGCATCCAAATAATATGAATCATATTCACATTATTCATGATATTAAATCACATTTAGTTATCCATTTCTCAACGCTTAGATATACTTTAGCAATGGAATTATTCTTGAAATCTTTCAAGAATAATGTGCTTTCTCGGCAGATATATGGAGATAAGGATAGCGAGATTGTACCACTATCGCTCGCACCAAAAAATAAGGGTTTTCGTGAGTTTTGGTGGCATTTTGATGACTTATGATTTCTGTCCATATTCATTGCTACCAATTAGCCTGGGATGACACACCGAGAGTGACGGACAAGCCGAGAGGCTAAGACAACAACGTTAGAGAAATCCAATAGGAAGCTCCTATTCGAAAAAGGAAAGTCGTGGATGAGATAGGAGAGGTATGCTGGCCACTGGGATCACCATCGGTCCCTCTCCTAAAAATCGTGTAAAATTCTTGAGGAAGTCTATCGTTCGGGTATTGAGAGAGATCGAAGCAGCGAATGAGGTCAGGACCTAGAGCCAATCCTATGACCTCTAGTCAGAGGGTCCCAGAATCAGGACCCCCCTTCCAAAGCCCCAATGGGTCCTCGAACCAACCTTTCCGAATTTTCTATATAATAAGCTACTTTCGATAGCGATGGAGATGATTATTACACGACTCACATAATCTGCTTGGGGTGGGTCTACCTATTATTCATAGGTGGCATAGTGCACGCATGGCCTCGATTTGTTGCGTGGACTTCCCCTTCATTTCCCCCGACTATCTTTTTAAGGTCGAGAAAAAAGTAAACCCAGAGAGGCCGGTCTCACTATTTACTTCCGCTAGGTCTTTAACTACTAGAGAATCTCATCTAGGCACGTCTGGCTTTCTTTCAAAGAGATAGGGGTACACCACTTCTTCTTTTGAAGAGTACGAGGAGGAAAGAAGCTAGGAATGGCCTCCCCTCCCTGAGGAGTGGCGATGTCCACATATATTGACTTGGATATTGAGATCACATCTCAAATCCAGATCTCATGGACCTCTCATAGATTCTTGATTGAATCAAGTCCGTAAATCTAATCATCTTATTGCATCTGAATCTCATTCAGATCAATATTCAACACTTGGACCAAGATCATATTACTTCTCTACTGAGAGGAGTCACTAAAATCCAGACATGTTTCAGCACTCCCTCGGAATGGAAGCGTCATAGTTATACAATCGTTCATGATCTGATCACATCACCCTTCAGGTATTCCTAATACATGTACGTCCTGTATACTGGAAGACTTATGATAAACCCGAAGATAGATCAATTTTACATTGTCATCTTTAGGTTTTCATCACCAAGTTTCTCATTCTTGGTCATTGGGAGTTGGTATCTATCATATGCTTTCCAAAAGCGTATATCATGCCTATAAATTCTTGTCATGCTTCCAAAGCACGATGACTATGCATGGAATATGATCGATCCCAATACCTCATGAGGAGCTCATGTCTTCTGATTCATAAGTGAAATTATATGATCTATTAGAGAGATCATATTACTCATATGCCATCATACGCACACCAGCCCATCAGTGTATAGACCTTGGTTAGGTCATCAACATATTGGTCTGCCCAATATACATACTTAGACATATAGTAACACATCTGTCTCTGGTCATAGGATGTGTGCCTATATCGTGACAGTATACAACATAGGATTTTGGTTATCTCGATCTCGTTAAGTCAACTCTTTAACCTAACTAATATGAAACCTCCGAATCTCTATTCCCATGCCGAGTACCTGCATCAAGAGGTCGGTCAGATTTCAGCTAATGAGAAAATATTTTCATATTCTACTCATGCTGAAGACCATCCCTTAACGATCATTTCACGGTGCTTGATGAGCCCTCAATCTAACTCTTTATATATTCATCCAAGCACCAGCCTCTATGATTCAACTAATGAATCAACAACTATATGATCATTAAGATGGACATGGTACATAATCCTAATTGTACAGAGGGACCTTATAGTGCATTAGTTCATTTAATCTCAGATAGGGAGTGAAATAACCAATAACTTTTATTGATAAGTCAAATATTACATAATATTTATTGTAGGAATAATTCGTCTCAAGTTCACATGGCTAACCTATATCGGTACCTGTCTGTCATCGTATCCATTTTTAAGATGATATGTATATGCATTTTTTATTTTAATAGATATAGATATGGATATGAGATTTTCTTTTTTTGCAGATACAGATAAGGATACATATATTGTTTTCAAATTGTTTTAGAATATGGATAGGGATATGGTTTACATATTTTTTGACAGGTACTGATATGGATATCCGCAGTGTTGAATCTATGTTTATATTGTATATACATACGACAACTTGTGTGTATATCTCCAAATATGTTATAGGATTAATTGCAATATATTGCATCTAGAGTCATTTTCAAATACAGGAAGAAAAAATATACATCTCTATATTATTTATTAATTTATTATATAATTATTAAACTTACTATAATACTATAGTTTTTTTGTATGTTGTTGTCTTGTAGTCTATTAATTTTGATTAAATTAGCTATTAGTTTAAAATTTTACCAAAAATCCTACTAAATGTAAGTGTTAGAACTTAGAAGACATTTCTTATCCGTAGGATAATCTGTTTCAGTTCGTACAATATCCACATCCGAATCGTGATTATTTTTTTCCATATCTATATCCATATTTAAGGATATGATTTGTAATTTTCAATATCCGCAATGTATCTGTTTCCCTATATGTATTTTAAAATGGATAAAGATATGGTAATACATATATTCATATTCGTATCTGTCTGTTTGCATCACTATTTGAGAAATAACATCTCTCACATGGATACAAGAGATATGGGGGAGATCATACATCGGAGACAGACCACTCTTTGGCATAGGCAGGAGGAAGGAGCCGTAGCGCAACGAACGGTAGACAAATAGCGCATGGAGCAATGATGCTAAAGAAAGAGCCAAGGGGTGCATTGCCCAACAGCTTTCTTTTAGCTGACACCAACACCAGAAGGGGAAAGGTCTGTGTCTTCCCCGACAAGCTCCAGATCCTAGGCACGTTTCTTTACTTTCCACATGGTTGATAGAGGTGATAGTATGAGATACAGATATGTGATCATTTGTTAAAGAAGTCCCCATACTCAAAATTTACAAACACCTTCTTATTTTGTATGAAGCACACGTATGTAACATGGTGTTACATCCTTAGAAGATGCAACCGTTCTCTACTATGTGGGTAATAGAAGAGAAAGAGAATCCATGACAGAACTCAAGGGAGGTTAGAACCCCTCCCAATAGAATTGGACCCCAAAACGAAACTGATCGTAATAAAATAAGCAAACCTCCAATTTTGGGCTGGGAGGGGATGTTGTCCCCACATCTGACAGAGGAGATCAAACGTCTAGAACATAAGGACCACCATTCAACGCAAAACTATGTAACATCCCCAGCATAGATCCCTGAACCTTTACCAAGAAAAACCGACTTTGACAACTTATCGGGCTCCGACCCAAAGGGATCCATTGGCAACCGCTCAAATGCTAATGCTAATTTATCAAGTAGTAATTCCCCACTCTCATAACTCGCTCACATTTTGTGGGTGATAGATGTCAGACTATATTAGAGGTGTTACAATCTACACAGAGCACAAAAGCATTACACTCTAAACCCATTCATGGGATACATAGAATGCCAATTCATGGGTATGCATAAGCCAACTTAGATGCTAGTTTAGGAGATAAGTACAAGCCAACTTAAGTAACCGGTTTCTTCAACAACCAAACACTACAGAAACTGAAACAAAGTAGGCGCATTCATTCTTTCCGTAAGATGGTTCTTTCAACAAACTCCAGGGATCAGTGTCCATAGGAATAAGCAATTTATATGGCTGCTCAAAGATACAACGATCTGTTGAAATTTTAAACCAAAGCATTTCTATATAAAGCAAAGTCAATCAGGGGGGCATTCAACCCCCTAACCAACAAGGAATGCTTTGTACTTTTTACAGATGTTTTCAGGCTGATAACCTGAAAGACATATGGCTAAATCCTAGAAGCTATCAGTGGTATGGTGTTCTGGAAGTATGCCGCCGCTGCTGCAACTCCACTCCCAAGCTTAACAGGGTAGCCAACATCTTTGAGTATCATTTCCACCCCGCTCAAACATCCCAGAAGTTGCAGCTGCAACACAGAGAAAGGTTACAGTATGTGCTTAGAAAGATTTAATAGATTGAATAACCAAATGGAATCAGACAGACAAAATTGTAGGACTTTTAGCATCATTCAAATATACAGCGAAAAATCGCAAGAGAAAATTCTTCCATAAAAGAACCCAGCAGTTGAAAACGGTATATCTTGCGATTTTTTTCACATATGCTGCTGTGATACTCTATATTACAGTACACCGTGCTCCTATTTATGTGTCCCTGAACATGATCATCTTTTCCATCCCATTCAATTATTAACCTCCAAAAGAAGCCATTAAAAGTTAGCAATTTTTAGCAATAACTTGACAACAACAACAAACCCGTTTCCTACATTAAATAGGGTCGTCTACATGGATTCTTAGCAATAGTTTGACAAAAGAGAACAAAAGTTTCTAACAATCAACCGAAGGAGCATGAAAATAAGACAATTACCTCATTAAGGTTCCCAAGATGTCCTATCCTGAAAACCTTTCCAGCAACTTTATTCAAGCCCAAGCCCAAACTGAGGTTGTATCTTTTCCATCCCCTCCTAACAATTTCCGCGCTGTCAATATAAGGTGGGACTACCACAGCAGTGACAGTATCACTGTACCATTCTTCCTTCTGAGTGCAATTCTTTAGGCCCCAAGCCTCCACAGCAAGCCTGCCCAATATATTACACAATACAAATTTGCGGCAATAAGAGATATCATTGACACCAATGAAATTGCAGAATATAGACATTTTATCTAGGTTGTCTTGGCCAGATGTGCTAATATCATCTGAACTATGGTCACCGTCAGAAATTCACATACCATTGCCACTTGAAGTGTTAATACATTCAATATCTATATCTTACGCATGTTATGATCCCAGACTAGTACAAAATATTGACAGAATGAAAGGTATGGGAATTGGAGAAATGCTTCCTCAATGGCAATGCTTATTGTCAAAAGCTTGCTACTACAGATGGGTAAAACAACAATAAATTCAGCTTGAGATCAATTGAAAGTGAGGGAAAGCTCATCCGCTGTGCAACAAGTCCTCCAAACTGATAAAGTCGGGCGTCTTTTAGGCCGAACTTATGAACAAATTTATGCGATGGGAATGAGTACATTTAAATTTACGTAGTTTGAAACCCCAATACCATTTGAGATCACCTCTCTCAAAAACAAATGCAATAAAAATGAGACAATTTCCACGTCGCTTTTTCAACATTTGAGCTACCAAAATGATGATTCAAACCAAGTGGAAAGTGGACAAAAGTTACTTGATGAATAAGCTGCGGCTAATAAATTGGAGGAAGCTTTGAAAACCGTGGTAATGCCGACACATTGAGCATTATGACAGAATCACATAATAAAACACAAATTAGGAGATGATACTCCGTCAACTTTACAATTGATAGTAAGTAATTCCACGTTCCCCTCAATCATGTAATCAAGGACAATCACGTGCATGCCCTTTTTTCCATCTCCTAAAAATACTATAGATCTACCGTTGCAAAATATTCGGACAAATGTATTAAGTAATATGAAAAAGAAGTATTACCTTGTCGCCTTTCCCATGCGCTTGTGCCTTTCGATCACATTATCGAGGCCTTCCTCGAACAAGAGATCCAAAGCAGCCCTAAGTCCATACAACAACTGGATTGATGGGGTGTATGGCCAGTAAGTTCCCATCTTGTAGAACTTAAGATAGTCTTTCCAGTCAAAGAACACCCGAAATGATTTTGCTGTCTGGGATGCTTCTAGAGCTTTTGGGCTAGCACATACAATTCCAATCCCAGTAGGCAGGGAAAGCGCTTTTTGGGACCCAGTCAGGGCTACATCAATTCCCCATTCATCCATACGGAAGTCAAGCGCACATATTGATGACACTCCGTCAACAAGGATCAGAGCAGGATGACGATAATCATCTAGGATTAAACGTGTCAAGATGTGCATGATATGATATAAAATGTACATAATATTTGATAATAACTCATGTTGAGAAAATAATAATAAGAAAAGGCTTTCAAGTTTCAAGTAAACAAAAATATCCTTGGGAAGGTGAGGGGCAACATATCCTCTATGACATATTTGCATGAAATTCACATTCGTGACTATTATAGGTGTTTCAAAGTCCATCTGATTCCCATCATCACCCTCAAATGGGACAATCAACCTGATTGACTGGTTCATGCAAGCGATTGCAAAGGTTGAAAGCAAGTTCCCACCTCAAACAAGCGTCTTAACTAGTTTTGTTGCCAACAACGATCTTTGCAATCCAGATATTACTTTGAACGTGACTGTCCAGCTTTTTCATTAAACCAATCTCCAAAAAAACTGTCTCCTTGCTGACGTAACCAATTATACTATTATTTATATTAGGACATTCTTTGGATGCTTAATTCCATGTAACCTTTGCAATCACATGAATATAAAGTACCTTTCTTCATGATGATCCTTACTAGGTACTCTATATTGCATAACCTGATCTATTTCAGCATCATTCACATGGAAATGTAACAAAATTAATTGAGTTTCTTGCAACTCATTCATAAAGTTCTTACCAAGTATTCTCCTCACTTTTGCCAAATTGTTGGTAACTCCGGTTGCAGTCTCATTGTGAACAATGCAGACAGCTTTAATGCTGTGAGTCCTGTCAGAAGCCAGTTTGGAAGCAAAAATCTCTAGATTGGCTCCTTGCCCCCAGTCACTTTCTATGACATCGACATTGAAACCAAGACGTTGCTGCTGGTCAACCCAAAGCAGACTGAATTGACCAATGACAAATGATACAATGCGATCTCCAGGAGATAATGTGTTCGTAAGTGCACTCTCCCATGCTCCAGTACCTGGATAATGACGTCGCATGCTTGATATTAATATAGATCTATCAAACATCAATGAAAAGGGAACAGCAAAGTTGAAAGTTAAGCAGATGCCACAAGATTAATGCTCACAAGCAGCATTAGAAAAAGGGGGACTTACTATACAATTGCTTTGGATAAAGAGTCTTAAAATTATCAAATACACAAACAACCAATAATTTATAAGGTTAAGAAGAATTAGGAAATATGTTTAATATTATTTTGCAGTTATTTATGTAGAGCGATGTTATTAGCATCGAAACCTACATACCGTAGGCAGGTGGATAGTTAGAAACTACAATAGATACAAGTATGAGGTCACATGTTTATTCTCAGTCTACATAAGACCTAATATTTGTGAATTCCGGATACAAGTATGAGGTCGCCATTTACTGCTTGATCAATGAGATGAGGATTCTGTTGAAGTTTGATTGTTCAAACAGTTCACTTTTAATAGATCAAACTACACCACTGGCACTGACGAATAGTGAATGATCACCCATAAGGGCTTCATCGATCAAGAAGGGTAAACAGATCCGAATATGATTTTCAAAAATTAGAGAAAGGCTGTAAGCCTCAGTGATCTATACATAAATCTGACTTCTAAGTTCAAACAAAAGCATAGCTTAAAATAACCTTCCTGAAATTCATTGTTTCAGTCTAAGCTTATATGATGATTTACATCTAGCAAACAAGATTTCCCAGCTGAGCAGAAAGTACCTGTGGTGGGAATCAAGAAAGGTGTTCCGCTGGTTGTCTTGAAGATTTTCTTCACATCCTCAAGTAGGGTCTTTGTCATGGCTGGCACTGCAGGAGACCGATAATCCTCATTGTTCCGATTCATTGCACGAAGAACAGGCTCTGGTATATTGACAGGGCCAGGAACAAAGAGATGGTTTCTCCCCGGAGCGTAAACGTAGTCCATCTTTTACCTTCAGTAAGAAAAAACAATATCTTTTGGTTAGATTGCACAAAATCTGAAACAGTTAATATCATTTATAAACAAGAATATTAAAATAACAGAAAACAAAACAATCAAGCAGGAAAGTAACTTTTATTTCCTTCAGGTGGGTTGAGAATGATTCCCAAACAAATAGTTAACATATGTTAATTCCTTCCCAGATAGTTTTCTAACATGGACAGATTGATATCTCCAAGTTCAATGTCAGTCTAACACAATGTTTTAATCATGCTATCAATCACATGAAGAAACATGGGACATCTAAAGAACGAGTTCCAGACCAGTGGTGTGCAATTACTCTATTTGGATTACCTGATCCATGCCATATGAGACGGCTAGTTTAGTTTCAAATAATCAACTTAACCACTTGCAAATTCACCACCTGGATCCATGTTGATTGGTTCTGCTGTTGAAGCCACCATGTTCACTATCTCCTTCCAAGGAGCTTCGAACTTTAATCTTCACAACCATGCCCTTAAATTTAATAAATACTGTGGTACGAGATGCATAAAGGCAACTTATCGAGAGAATAGCTTCTTTTCCAGAGTGCAGATTTCTGAAAAAAAGCAATTCAGTTCCATTGATATCATTTTAGATTTTGAGTTTAATCCCCTTTTTTTACTATCTTTTTAGCTGGAAATTCATGCATTTAGTGCATAAATTTGGACCTTTTAGAAGTCATTAGGAGTTTTAGAAAGAACTTCGATTATGATTCAATTAAGTTTTATATTGCTTCTATGTTTGTTATTAAAGTATAGTAAGAAGTTCTCAAATCTAACTTTAAAGATGCATTCGGGGTAAAAGAAAAGATGTTGGTTGTTAGAATCTCTGAGTAGAATATGGACTATTTTCCATTATCCCTTGGTACTCTTTTCCGTTACCATCTAAACCCCTTCTCTAACTCCGTCTCTTCCACTACATCATGTTGCTTGGTCAGTTCGGTGTCTCCTCACATCATTTTCTTAAGACCTCAACCTCAATTTCCGTTCTGGAAAAAGCAGGTTGCATATGATATCTGCCTTCGAGTGGGTTATCATGAGCCCTAAACCCTTGAAATTAGACATCTTCCTTAAACCAATAAACCAACTATCCTTAGCCCCATGAACCATTATTATACATCTCTGGGTTAACAGATTGAAGTCATCTAAATTTTGAAGAAATATTACAGAAAGTTCTTGGACAGGATTTGACACATCTTAAAAAACAGGCTGTGAGGCTGGTGAAATAGGAAGGGAGCTCCACAGCTAATCATGTTCCTCTTAGTCAGAAGAAGGCAAGGCAATGAAGACTTACAAACATTATATATGGGTTACTTTTTCATATTAATATATCTATATCCTCTTTGCCAAAGACAAAAATTAAATAAGTCCCATTTTTGCCCAAACATATGAACTCCAGCATTCCTGTATTCATTTAATACCTATCATATTCCATTGCTAATTAGTTATATGTGATTTTTTATACACCCCTAAAACATACATATATTGCATATAGGTTTTTTGTGTCATGAGACTCATGACATATGAAGTATGAATCTTTTCTTCAATTAAGCCCTAATGACATATTAAACGCAAGCAACTTAAATTACATGGATATTTATGTTGACAGAATCCTAACTATTCCTAATTATATGTTAGTTCCTCGTTAGATATGGCTGTATCATAATTGCATATAAATTGTAATATATTATAGATGTTTACCTATATTAAGGACTTAGTATCTTTTATAATTTACCATGTAAACATAACTATATTACACAGACTATCCATTCCTACAAAAATTCCGATCTTAATATAACATTAATCATAAACATAGTTGTCAAAAACACGTACCATAAAACATAGCCCGCCATGGAAAAACTCGCAAATTGTAAGTTATAAGATGTGATACTAGTTCAAATATTGAACTTAAGCATTTTGTAGTTACAATTGAGTCCAATTGTACTGAACGGGCCTAACAAGAGCCAGTCTTACTCAATAACAGCTTGAGTCTAAGGTCCAGATGTTTATGAACGAGGTATGTTGAGTGTGTATGAAGATCAAGTTCAACTTGCAACCCTTCAAAGTTCAAGCTCGATTACTAAGGAAACCCTTGGCTCAAGCCACAGCCAACTAGTAAAAAGGATTGCTTGTAAAGTAGAGTGAGTAAACTCATCATACACCTGCGAGGTAACTAGTGATTAGATGTTGCTAGAAAGACTTATCAAGCATACAGTGGCTCTAAGCCCTAATTGGACGGCTTTTCTTAGGCTGTCAATCCAAAGCTGAATGAACTAGAGGTGCATGGAATGAGTCTAGTGAATAAATACTTAGTTAGTGACCACCCAAAGATTTGGATTAGAACAAATCCAAGGTAGGGCGAGGAAAATTGAAGCAACTCTACTTGATGCTAAAAAATCTTTGGTTCAGGAACTTTCTAAATCTATTCATGAGATTCAAACCCAAAATCAAGCAATATTAATATCAATATTTCCCTGGTTATCACCAGTTAAAAAGAAAAGGCCTTTCAGAAAGTAAAGTCCTACCATAAGAAATTCCCATAAAGGACAATCAGACATGCATACAAAATTTCTTTAATTGACAGTTTGATGACAGTGAGATCTAATCTGATAGTCAAATAGAGCACGACAAACATATACTATGTACTCATTCACCTGGCAATCCCTTCGAATCTGTTCAATTTCTGTATCAATCAACAAACAGCTGGTCTCTAATTTTTTTAGAGTATCTCTACTGAGGAGTACATTGTCCTCCATGTCATGGCCTTTCAGAGTATCATTAGATAGCGGGCAAGTGGCCAATATTCTAACGAACTCTTCCATAAAAAAAACGAACCACTGAAGAGCAAAAGCTTATAAGAACTTCATAAAACACACTTTTTTTTTAAAAAAAAGTAAATTTTATTATTGTTGGGTTGTTGGGTTCCCATATCATCAGATTGCCATGTGCCCTAAAACGATAATTTTATATATAGAAAACAACCGTTTCTTCTTGTAAAGAAAATCTTTACAACAGAAATCGGGTCAGAAAGAAACGCACTAAGATGTTATGATGGATTTCAAATCCAACCTCAGTTTACACATCAAACAGCACAAGAACCGGCAGAAGAAGAGAAACCAAGAAGAAGTAGAAGGATCAGAGAGTTACCAACTTGCACGCTCCCCCTCCCAAGCAAACTACCGGCAACGATCGTGTCAAAAGCAACAAGGAAATCCGGAGCTCGACCCCGCTTCTCGCCCTCTCCAACTTTGGCGGAGGTTGTGAGGAAGGGAGGGAGCTCCCATTCTCCGGCTATCTTATACACACACAAACACGTTCCTCCGTCACCTGCAGGGGGACCCATGGGGGTGACGTGGCAGATAAGAGACCCGTGTGTGGCCACGGGATCCTGAGGCCGAGGTGGAGCAGGGGGTGAGCTCACCTCCCCGTGGTCACCGCAGGCGGCCCGTCACCTCGGGGGGGGCGGGGGTGGGGATGGGGTTCGGGTGGTGGGGGAGCAACGAGGGTGGAAGATAAGGAGGGAGGGGTGAAACAGTGAGAGGAGGAGAGGGGTGGAGGAGGGGATAACGGTTTCCACACCACAGAGACCTCGAGAGTTCGGAAAGGGCCAAAGAAGTACCACCAATGGGGTCTTCTTCCTGTCCTTTGGTGCTCCATGGCAAGGAAATGGATAAGTGACACGTGTTGAAAGGTTATCTTCCTACTGACAAGTTTCTACGTAGATTATTACATGGGAAAAATGGGTTGCTCCTTGAGAGTCCTCTGCTGCAGACTCTGCAGTAGGGTTGGAGTCGTTCGATCTTCATCGAGCGGTTCGTAGGGATTTGTATTTTTTATGAGACCCTACCATGTAAATTTATGCAAACCGCTCGATCAAGATCGATCGACTTCAGCTCTTACTGTAGAGTCTGCAACAACATGGGTTACAACAGACGATCGGCTCCCGGTAAGGGACTGCTTCGGCCTCCATTTTAGCTCCTTTTAATGGAGGAAGTTGCAAACACAAACTATGATTGCATCAAGGCTAAGTGTCAGATGTTTACTTTCGAGGGATAGAGTTTCTCTTCAGGGTGTACCAAACTATGCGGAATTTATCCTTCTTATCTCTTAGACCACCAAAGATCATATGTGTACATTCCTATCCTATTGATTATGAGATTGGAAAGAGTACACAATTATAGGATGACTCTATAGTGACAAATATTTAATAAATAATTGATATATCATGTGTTGTTAAAGATATCACAACTAATATTATCAGTTGTGAAATTATCTTTTATGTTTAATGCGTGTAATGAATATCATATTCATTGGATGTTGTGTAACATCTCAAATATAATCCCACATCTAATAACACAAAGTGTAATAGTTGATTATAAGTAATGAAGTTTAGGAATTTAAATATTGATATACATATTATATTATTTATTATTAAATCCATAGCATAAAAAATTGTAAAATAAATAGGGAAAATAAGTAATTTGACACGGTTTTCCTAACTTAGGAAAGACCCACTTATCTGAAGCTTCTCATACATATAAATATAATTAATTAATTAATTAAATCAAATGTTATAAAATGAAAGTAAAAAAAATCGGCTGTCTGTAATGAGTGCATCAAAACTCTATAGTGACAACCACAATGACTTATCATTGCATCTATCGTGCTACCCCAATCGTATGCCCATTACAATTGTATACAATTTACCAAGTACTTACACCAGGGGTTGGAGAGCATTCACTTAGGTGTATGTAATTTTACATGTACCAGAGCTTATATTTTCCATGTTTTTTTACTTTTTTTGGAAAATATCAATGTGTGTGTGTATATATATCCCTTCAATATGTCATTCGAATTTCATCAGAAACAAAGACTCATATGCCCTCTATCTAGAACTGGTAATTTTAACGGTCCTAGAATTAATATAATCGACATGTTCTAGATGGAGGGCATAGAAGTTTCTGTTTCTGACGAAATTCGATTGGCATATTTGAGGGATATATAGATAAATATACGTGATGATATTTTTCAAAAAAGTAAAAAATGTGGAAGATATAAATCCAGATGCATGATTATATGCACCTTGATGCATACTCCCCATCCTCTTTACACGAAGCAGAGTCTTAAAATTCTTTAACAATTACCCAAAGTCCATTCCTGACAATGTACAACTCTTTTGCTAGTGATATACGAAACTCACCTCATCGTGAATCGATTGTCCTTTTTGTCCTTCGTAATTGTTCGCTAATATGGCCTTAATAAAGACGATTTACCCTTTACAATTATTGTTTGGAATGTAAAAGGCTTTAGTATATTAATCCTAAAAGTATTTATAATATACTTACAATGGTACTTCTCATATACTAAAGATGTTTGTGAAAAATAATTCAAAATCGATTGTCCACCTAGGAACATTCAAAATTTTCAAAACTTGAACAGGATCTTGGAACCATGGAATGAATAATGAATTTTCTTTTCAAGATGCGCAAATGTGCCAACAAACAAGCCACGCTATTTAACGTCCCGGATTCATGTGACCGGCTAAATAATAAAATATATATCATGTCATGTCAGATTTGAGAGTTACCCAAATACTATTGCTTCTAAAAATACTTACTTACAATCAGAATGGACAATTTTTTTGTAACACCCTCGAAATTTCAGAATATGTTATAAGTGATGGAGATTACTACTTAACAACTTACATAAATAATTCGAGTGATCCCCAGCCATTGAACTGGATAATTAATTTGGTGCATCTCCTTTTCTAGTAGTTCTAATTCTCTCATAAAGAGCAAGTGGCCTTCGCCATACTTATTGCTCTATTCTAATATCTGTGGGTTCCATAATTTAATCCATAAATTCCGATAACGATAAATGTCCACCACTTTCTTTGTCCTTGCAGATTTTATTTGTTTTGGTGCTTGTCAAATATGGGATTCTAAATTTTGTGACAATGATTTATATATTTATGGGGACATGCATGCATGTTCAATGGATGGTTTGGTTGCTATCTTTGATCTCATTCTCCCCACCTCACATTAAAATTATATATCTATATCCAAAGTCAAGGGATTTGGATATTGGAGGATTCATGTATGTATAGCCACTGGCTGTAAACGTATGGAACTTGAGAGAACCTATATCTATTGGAAATATATTCGTTTAATATCAGTTTAAGTTCGGTTTGGTTCGATAAGATGGAGATGATGCTCAAGTTTAATTAGGTTTGATTCGAACTCACAAAGGTGGCTTGGTTCATTACGGTTCGATTTATAACAAATTTACGGAAATATTTGTTTTAGGTTTATTTTTACTTCGAGTATAGCCTGTTTAAATATAAACATTTAATTAAGTATGTTGCACATTTTTTTACGGATTCTAAGAGATTAAAAAATGCACATGAGATGCAAATTTTTTAAGCTTTTATGTCATTTTTAAGTTTTTTTTTGTTTTTCTACACAATTTTCTACTTGGTTTGTAAGTAGTAAATCCAAAGAAAATACAAATACATGCAAAATATTCATGGAAATTATGAAAAAAAATAGCTACTGCAGATACTATATTAAAACAACTAAAAAGTGATTTCAGGAGAATTTCTATCTATTTTTTTGCTAAATTTTATTATTTTATAAAAACATCCCTATCACTACAAGAAATCTGATTTTTTACTACCAAACAAATGTGAGGCAGTCGA